>NW_004624805.1:438297-703858 GCF_000247695.1 Heterocephalus glaber
GAAAGGAAAAATGATGAGAAATGGAAAAAATGGAAATAAAGTCTTTGTAAGTAGGGAAGGGTGGAGGGGGTCAAGGGAGGGCTAGGAATGGGGAAGAAATAAGAACCAAGATGCATCATGTAAAGGTACAATTCCCAATGAGAGATGTAATTGTGTTGTATACCTACAATGTACCAATAAAAGAATTTAATACAAAAAAAAATTCTTGAACTTTTTAAAACCACAGGTCCTTTCTTACCCAAACCTTCCCCAGTATCTTAAAAGGAACAAGCTTCTGACTGAGGAAGAAAGCAGAGAAAAGGGTAGGATGTAGCTCAGCGATAGGATGTGAAGGTTTGAAGCCCTAGGTTCCGTCCCAGCAGTGCCAAGAAAGAAAGAGAAAACAGATCTTTGCTTGTCTTTTCTTTCAGGTTGTAGAACTATGTTTAATAATGAAAGAAGATTCTTTAGCATGAATTTATGGGATTTTGAGTAGCTCTGAACTGAATTACTGTTAGCTAAGGGAGTCTAGATCTATCAATCTAAATGTATTTATGTAAACGGTTAAATGCTGTAATCAAGCTGCTGGCCCATCTTATGGAACAACCACTACCAGCTAGCACTGAACCCCAGGCTCCTCTTTGGGAAGTAGTTCACCCTACTTTGCTCCTCCCTGTAAATTCTTGCTTGATTCTCCACTTTCTAGAACTCTTAGTGCACATCGCAGTTCAGTCAGAGGCCACAATAGATGAGGGAAGCCAGGTTGATGGGGAAGGAGTGAATCTGAGGTTGGCGGCAACATTTGGAAATCAAGGAGCCTTTGCCTGCCCATTTCTGGCCATCCAGAAGTTGTCCCAGTTCAATCCAAATACACCCAGCTTTTCATAGCTACTGGCTTGGGACCATCCCAGGGATATTGTTTGAGAGCCAAGTGTTAAGCAGTGGTCACAAGGGACTCCGTATGGGAGGGACTAGGAATTTGGCCACTTGGGCTGACTTGAAGTCAGTGAAGATGAGGTACGTCAGTTTTTTATCATTGTGACCAAAATACTTGATATAAACAACTTACAGGAGGAAAGGTTTATTTTGGCTCGTGGTTTCAGAGGATCAGTCCATGCTGTTGGCTTCAGAGCAGAAACATCATGGCAAAAAGGAATGGTGAGGAAATAAAGCTGCTCATGCTCACTCATAGCAGCCAGCACACAGAGAGCAAGAAAGAGCCAGAGAAAAAAATAATACACTTCAAAGGCACCCCCCTGTGACTTACCTCCTCCAACTAGGCCCCACCTTCTAATGGCACATTCAGCTATGAGCTCATCAGTGGACTAACCCACTGATGAGGTTAATGTCTGTGATCTCATCACCTTCCATCTCTGCACACATGAGCTTTTGGGGGAGACAGTTTGGATCCAAACCATAACACAAGAGTAATTAAGGTAGGGGATTAGATCAGAGAGATTGGATCTGGTATAGACCCTGTGACATCTACTTGTAGAGAGGTTCTGTGATGGGAAGAACTGGGCCCTGAAACCCTTCACTCAGCAGATGTTTGCTGAAAATCTGTTACTAAATACCCTGGAAACAGTAGTGGCAAATTAGGACAAGTGGTGGCCAGCCAAGGACTAGAGGGAGCACGTATTTTAGGTAGGAAAAGGCTTTAGCCAGGGATGCATAGCCAGATGCTTAGCCAGATGCTGTGAAAAACTAAGACCTTCGCAAGGATCGTCCATGTGATGACCAAGGACAGGGCTTCAGCAGAGGGAACGCACAGTAAGGCCCTGAGCTGGAGAGAGCAGTGTGGCCAGAGCACTGGGAGCAGGGCAGGGAGGGCACAAGGAGTTGTGAGGCACGTAGCAGCCGGGGGTTTTCTCAGGTACGTGGAAAGCTCTGCAGAGGGAATCACTAGAGACTTGTACCACACTTGGCTTCAACTACATTTCTAGCAGTACAGATGGAGAAGTAGCTGGCCTTGAAATTAATTTTAGATTTTGCTACTGGGAGGAATTGGAGGTTCCTGTCCTTGGTTTGTGGAAATGTAGTATAAATTTTTTTCTTTGATGCTAAGGATTGAGCCCTGTACCTCAAGCACACCAGACAAGTGCTCTACCACCGAGGTTCATCCCTGGGCAAAAAAGGTGAGCATTTCTAAGGCTGATGTACCAAACCTGCATTTCTCCCAGTGTTGCTCTGCAGTGAATCTGCAACCTTGGGTTGAGGCTGGGAAATCCCTAGCATTTCACAACATTGTCTTTGTTGCTGGGTGACAGATGAATTCCCCTTTGATTTAACTGGTGAAAGAGTCATTCCACATCACTGCCTACCTTTCCTGTTTCAGCTCACAGGAAGCTGAAATAATAGCACATTTTCAAAGATTACATGAAACTAGAGTGCCCTGTATCTGATTGTGTTTATGTTGCCGATCTTTTGGGATTGTCAGAATACTCTGTAATTTAATATCCTCTCCTTTTGTATTTCTTTCTGTCTCTCTCTGCAGATGAAATCATAACTTCTCATGGTGCAATTGAGCCAGACAAAGACAATGTACGTCAAGAACCGTATTCTTTGCCACAGGGTTTTATGTGGGACACTTTAGACTTGAGTAATGCGGAGGTGGTGAGTAAAACTCTTTGCTTCAACACCTGCATTCACAAAAATTGCTTCTGACTTGGTCCTGAGCACCATCGACAGGATGCTTGTTTTATATTGTAGCTCAAGGAGCTATACACATTGTTAAATGAGAATTATGTAGAAGATGATGACAACATGTTCCGCTTCGACTATTCGCCGGAGTTCCTGTTGTGGTATGTCCTACTGGTCATGTGGACTATTGAGAGGCCCATTGGGCTGGGAGGTCTTGGGTCTTTTCGTGGGTCTTTTTCAGACACTAACTAGTGCTTGTTTTTCTTGTCTTCCCTGACTTCAGGGCTCTGCGTCCCCCAGCCTGGCTCCTACAGTGGCACTGTGGGGTCAGAGTGTCTTCAAATAAGAAACTAGTAGGATTCATAAGTGCCATCCCAGCCAACATCCGGATTTATGACAGGTGTGAGTTAAGGCTTGTCTGTGTCAGTTCTGTGTATTTCTTTTCCAAGAATTGCATTCGAGTAGGCTTTTAAAAATTACTCAGTGCCAGGGGCCGAGGATTTAACTCAGTGGTTCCAGCTCCTGCCTTGCAAGCTCAAAGTCCAGAGTGTGATCCCCAGTACCAAAAAAAAAAAAAATGCTCACTGCCAGCTGTCAGTTTGATGGGCAGAGGCTATATGGGGACTCTGCTCAATTTTGCACTGAACCTATTTTTTAACATAAAAGTTAAATTTATTGGTTTTTTTAAAAAGAAAAAGGACAACTACCTCTGTCCATTCCTCCATCTATCCCTCTTTACTCCTTCCCTCTCTTTGTCTTTCTGGTTTTCTTTTTTTTTGGTACCAGAGATCGAGCTCCGGTCCTTGTGCTTACACAGCAGGCGGTGAAACCACTGAGCTAAATCCCTGGCCCCTGGTTTTCTTTTTATGACTCTCAGTCTCATACATGAACACGGATATGTATTATGTACATACACATATACATATAGTACATGTGTATTGTTGAAATAGCCATAAACAGGCATTTCTGATTTATTTCTGGGGGAAAAAATTAGTTAGAATTTTATGAGGGATGAAGAGTTTATCTCCATAGAATAAATGTGTTGCATTTTTGCTCTGGATTTCCAACTCAGAAAGTCTAAGATCCAGCTATGAAGAGCAAAGATCTAATGTGTAATATATATATGTGCCATCCCATGTATTAGGTTAGCTTATTTGTTGACAAATGCATGTGATCTTGGGGAATACTGGGTGCTAAAAAAAGAAAGGCCTGCATATGTGGAGGCAGAGCTGGACATGGCCTTGAAGCTTTTTGAAGGTTTATTGTTGCTCAGTCAGACACCAGCTCTGCTCTAGTCATATCCCCTCTCATGGGTCTTGGTGATTTGTATCTTGCTTCAGAGCAACATCTTTTTCAAGTCTGCACCAGTTATCACCACAATTATACATGCTACTGGGAAAAACAGAAACTTTGAGGCACATTTGACCCAATTTCTAAAATGAAAACTTATAAAAAAGATCAGTCTTAAAATTTATTTAGAACAAAGAAGTTTGGCTGCCATGCCTAGAGTTATATTCATTGTGGCAGAGGAGTAATGGCAAATAATGTTTCAGTCTGATTTTGTGAAATGTTTTCCTTAAATATTGTTAAAGGATGTCTTCAACATTCTTATCCTTTGACATTTTATGGATAATGTCGTTTTTAAAATGTGCTCATCTTGTGTTGGCCCTAATTTTCAACATCTTTGTTTCTTAGTGTTAAGAGGATGGTAGAAATCAACTTTCTTTGTGTTCATAAGAAATTGAGATCAAAGCGCGTAGCCCCAGTGTTAATTAGAGAAATAACCAGAAGAGTGAACCTGGAAGGAATCTTCCAGGCTGTGTACACTGCTGGAGTGGTCCTTCCTAAGCCCGTGGCCACGTGCAGGTAATGGTTACCACATCCCTACTACAAGCCTCCCTTTGCCAAACATGTCAAGCATCCTTCCTGTTAGAAGTTGTACTCTTCTTGGATATAGCAGGACGGATTTTGGCTGACTGGGAATTATGGACTTTGTTGGTGGCAGAGATGGAGACCAGAACCTAGAACCACAGAGTCCAGAATTTGCCCCCATACATCATGGAGCCACTTGGTGACTAAAAATAAATTAACATTTTTCTGCTAATGGTACTGGATATATATTTCTGTTTTTATTCCACTTGAAAGACAACTGTTGTATATACCTGGAGAAATGTAGGGCATTGTGATCTCAAAAAGACCAGTGTCATACTTTTTGTTTCCATCTGTAAACTCACTTTTCTGCCTTGGTTTGCAGCACTGCTAAACTTCTCCAAAAACCTGTTGAACATCAGTTGAAAGCCTCAGATATGGTTGTTTGCTCAGAGTCAGAAGAAAGCTTAAGTTCTGTTTGTATGGCTTCCTTGATTCTATCACAGGCTTTTGAAGGTTATTTCAGTAAGAGAGTAATCAGACTACCACTGGAGTAACCTGTTCTAAAACATCAGAGTTATCACCCTCCACTATTTTTATTGACTCAAAAGGATGAAACATCAAATAAACATAATATAAAAGGTAAAATTATAAAATTACTACAGTCTGTAATTAAAGAAATTCATAAATAAGGAAAAATACACCACAGGTATGTGTTAATATAAATCATTTATCCCATTGCCCAAACTGGAATCACTTAAGAAATTCAAGGTAGTTTCTCAGAAAGTTGTTTTTCTTGATGTGTATCCTACTGAACTAAAAACTACATACTAGGGTAAATATTTTCATGGTCTTATATTTTTTTGGATCAACCTTAGAAAAATCACAACTGTCATTAAATACTTGCCTACCTAAGAAGGATTGATTAATATTTCTCTTGAAGTTTTATGATTCCTCTTTAGTGATAGAGACAAAAGGTCATAAGCTATAACAGCACTTAAATAGGAATGTAGGACATTTCAGAGGAGAAAAATCAACTGCTGAAATTACTACATAGGAAGAGGGCCAGCGTCCACCACTGTGCCGGGTGTAGCATAAGTATTGAGTAAATACTTCTGAACAGCTGAGATAAGACAGAGTGAAGACATGTACAGGGAGAAATCAATTAGATTTTAAAACCTTTATTGTATTCCAGATACTGGCATCGATCCCTAAACCCCAGAAAATTGGTAGAAGTGAAGTTTTCTCACTTGAGTAGAAATATGACATTACAGAGAACAATGAAGCTTTACAGACTGCCGGATGTAAGTAAGAATGATCTGCAGTTTTTTGAAGCTGTAACAACCAAAGCTTTTAATGCAGAAAAGCATTTTTTTGCAGCCGTCTAAAAACGGATTCATGGCTCTGAGGAAAGGAATATGTAGCTAGAAAGACTGGAAAGAACTCAGAAGCTGGGAGAGTAGAGGGTTCATTTAGAAACCCCATTTTGCTTTGCGTTGGGCTTTTTTGTTTTGTTTTGTTGAGACAGGGTCTTGCTACATAGTTCAGGGTGATCTTGAACTCATTATGTAGCCCAAGCTGGTGTCACACTCAGCAGTCTTCCTGTCTCAGCCTCCCAAGTGCTGGAATTACAGGCATGCGCCACCACACTTGGCTTTTGTTTTGTTTTTAAGATTCTTCAAATTCTTCAGTTTATAATTGGAAGAGATTGAATGTAAGAAAAGTAAGTTTTATGTTTTTTGTTTGTTTTGGGTGGGGGGGGGTACCGGGGATCGAATTCAGGTCCCTGTGCTTGTGCAGCAGGCAGCGAAACCACTGAGCTAAATCCTCAGCTCCTAGAAAAATAAGTTTTGAAATTTTCAGTATTGTCTGTTAAGAGAGGGGAAAAGATTAGGCTGCTCCTGATTTCTTACAGAAGTAAGGAGTTGAGTTTAGAGGAGAGATTCAGGGACAAGAAATAATATCTCAGTAAATTACCATCTTTTAAAGCTCTTATACTGCTAATAGGAAAAGCTCTCTGTCTTAAGAGTGAAAAGTTTAAATGTGTTCTCCAGTCTTCGCTTTATTTGTGGCTTGGATGGTATATTATTTATCGCAAAGTGAACAGCTTAAAACACATTTCTTCTTGCCCAGGTTCTGTGGGGCAGGGATGCAGGCACCACCGAGTTGGGTCCCCTGCTTTGGGTGTGGAAAGGAGAGAGCAAAGGAGAAGAAAGGGCAGACATTAAAAACTTGGAAGGTGCTGACAGCAGATGCCAGGAGTCTGCCTGCTGAGTTAAAAGCTGAACACCCCAGCAATACGAGACACCACAGTCCCTCCTGTGAGCCCCGATGAGTGAAGCCACTGCTAGCCATCAAATCATTAGCGAGGAGTTTCCTACCATTCAGCATGAAAAGAACCTGGTTGAATATAACTTTTCTCTATGGCTCAGTCTCATTTTCTGATTCATTATTACTGTTTCCACTTTATATCTTCCTTGAGGACTTCTAAATATAGGAGTTAACATTTATTGGGGCTGGCATCACACTGAACTTTTAACACCCATAATCTGATTTACTGTCCCTAATAGTCAGGAAAGGGCAGACTGTTAGTCCCACCACACAGAAGGACGTTGAAACACAAGGATGACACATCGAGTCTGTAGGTAGGGTCAGACCTACCGTGCCACACTGTTAGCTGCTGGTCTCTAAACTAGTAGGTTTTCCCAGAGCACATCTTCCCATGTCTCCCTATCCTTCAGTGTTTTTGTACTTTTTTAGTTGGAGTTGAGTATTTCCAAACAAAGTTGGACTTTGTGTGTGTAAGTGACCTAAAAGGTAAAGGAGTGTGAAGTAGATAAAAAGCAGGGATCAGATTAGTCTACCAGTGTCCTAGGTTTGTGCTGCAAGAAGGGTCTGCTTACCCAGACAGGCCCTGAGATATGTTAGCTAATCTGTGTTCAGCAGCATTAGATATTTTTGTGTTCAGCATATATTGCTGTTCCTTTTTAAATCATGTAAATAACTGTAAACAGTGCTTGCTTCTCTGCTGTGGAATCTGGGCTCTCACACCATATAGCTTGACAGTTGTTTTACTCAGTCTTTGGAGCTAATTTCCTTATACATTTAAAGCAGACTTTTCAATATACCTAGAGTGCAGCAAGTAATGAACGTGGATTAGGTCCTGGGAAGTACATATGATTCAGATTATAATTTGCTTATGAAACATAAAATTTTCTGTTACAGGAAATGTTTGGTTTTCATTTAATTCTTACAAACATGATGCTTCACCCTATCTAGTTATACTAAACCTTAGTTTTTATCAAAGCTTAAGTTTCTACTTCTTCCGGAAGACAACAGCTATAGTTTTTGTCACATTTTGACATTGGTTTCATTCTTCCATAGATTTTTTTTTTTTTTTTTAGCCATTGCCTGCCAGCAAAAGTGAGTATTTTCCCACATTTCTAGGTCCTTAATTTTGTTTTTAATAGCTGATACATGCTGGTGTTCTTTTTTGGTTTAGTGCTCCTGTAAACACTTGTTTGAAATGTTTGTAAATTCCCAAGTTAATGATACTTTCTACCTGTTTGGCCAAACAGGTTTCACGGAGTCTCCCTCATCTAAATCCTGCTGCCTATCTTTCTGACCTTCTGAGACCTAAAATTGCAGTTCTCAAAGTATGGCCCAAGCACCCCTGAAAGCTCCTAAGGTCTTTGAATCTGTGAAGTCAACAATATTTCCATAATAACACTAAAATATAATTTGCATATTTCACTTCGTCCTCGTAGGAGTGTACTGAACAGTCTCCCAGAGGCTGTGGAGGTGTACTTGTGTGTTCTTTTGTTTTTAAATGTTCTTAGTTTCATTTCTAATACTATAAGGATAGACATGTAGACCTACATGAGGAAAGCTCTTAGAGTACTCAATCATTAAGACTGTTGAGGGTTGGGAGGCTGAAACATCTAAGAACCCTTGCTGTAAGGATGTCCACTGGACAGCAGGGAGTGGTGGCTTAGGCCTGTAACCCCAGGACCCAGAGGAAGAGGATTGCAGCCTCAAGCCCATTCTGGGTAACACAGTGATTCAGCAGGACCTTGTCTCAAAAAGAAAGAGGGTGTCCACTGGGCTGGGCAAACGGCATGTTTAGGGTGATTTCACAGTGTGAATACTTAGTGAGTGAGAATTGTGCTTCAGAAAATATCTGCTTTAGATAGAATTTGGCAAACTTTCTCATTTCTGAATGTTCTCCATTAACAGATAGCAAATGTCCTGCTGTTTTTATTCATCTAATTGCTTGATATTATTGTTTCTGAACCAGTAACGAAAAAAAATGTTATTTGATCAAGCAGAATCTGCCTCATTGCAGAAGATAATTTATAAATGCTTACAGAATGCTTGTACATGTATATTTTGTGTGGTTTTGGTCATTTTATTAGGATTTTTAAATGCATATTTATTTATTTCCAACTGGGAACTAACTATTGTTGAGTCAGTTTTGGGGTTTTTTTTGTTTGTTTGTTTGTTTTTTGCAATACCAGGGATCGAACTCAGGACCTTGCACTTGCAAGGCAGGCGCAGCGCCACTGAGCTGAATCCCAGCCCGTGACTCAGTTTTGAGAGCCACAAAAAGACTAAAAGCGCTGTTTGAGTTACCTGTGAAATGTTACGGACACAGGTTCTCTTAATTTAGATTAAATGGCATGTTAGCTTTGGTACTATATCATTATAAATTACATAATTGGGCCGGGGATGTAGCTCAGTGGCACTGTGCCTGCCTGGCAAGTGCAAGGTCCTGAGTTCGATCCCCAGTACCAAAAAAAATAAATAAATAAATTACATAATCATCATTGAAAGGTCCCCAGTGAAACAGAACTGTTGGATCTGTAAATATAAAGCATGTGTCCCCTCCCCTACACTGATCATTCATCAGCCCTGAGTCCCCAAACCTTTGTTTTTTGTTTTTTGAGTTTTTTTGGTTCCGGGGATCGAACTCGGGTCCTTGCGCTTGCGCAGCAGGCAGTGAAACCCCGAACCTTTGAAACCTCAGCATAGGTACCCACAGTTGATCAGAGCTAGCACTCCAGATAAACACCTGTTTTCTACCATGGACTTTTATGTAGGGGCCTGCAGGGGATTATGATTTAATTCTACAGAAGGTTTTAAAATATATTTATAAATCATTGAGGGCAGGAAAAGTACAGTAGCAATATTTATATGTTATTTATCTCCAAAAATGTATTCAGTATTTTTCCAAGGTGATAAAAATACCAAGTTTATAGCAAAAAACCACTACATTTGTTTTTAATTTTGGTTTGTTGGGCTTCTTCACATCCAGTCTGAAGTTTCCTGATGCTGGACAGATGTACTGAGCCAAAGTGATGTCAGGAGCATTTGAGCATTTCTCAAGCAGTTGAGAAAATTCAAATGGGGACCTGTCCTGACCTGTAGGCTTTTTATTCCTCTGGCCTTATTTTAAAATATCAAGCTCTGTGGTGGTGATTAAAATGCCTACTCTCATAACCTTTTTTTATCAAAAGATACGTCCCCAAAGCCAAGCTTAGTACTTGGCAGCCAGGCACCTTTAGAGAATACCTGGCTTTTAAATATTTGCCTTTCCATTTTGACCAGCATGATTAACTCTATTATTTTTGTTCAAGAGAACAAAATCACAACATCTTTTTCATAGACAAAATAAGTTTCTCAGCTGTGACTTCAAAATGTCACATTTGGTAGTTTAAAGCAAATCTCCAGAAGTCGTGCAGTTGTGCATGCCTTATCATATCAAGATCATAAAATTCTTGGCATTGATATATAAATCAACTTGTAATGTTCCCTTTGATTTCTTTGGGTCATGGGCAAGACCTGCTTCTGAAGAGAACCCAGGATGCATTGTCTAGCATGTTTTAAACCATTGCTTCTCCAACTTTAATTGGTATACAGGTCAGCAGGGAAGCTTGCTAAGTTGCAGATACTGGTTCATGAGGTTTGGGGCAGGGCTCAGATTCTGCAGTTTAATAAGCTCCTATGTAATGCTGATCCAGAGAGTCTGCAGAACACAGTTTGAGCAAAAAGTAGTTTTATTCCTCTTATGTTTAAACTTCTTGGTTTGTTTTATTTTCCCTCTAACAAGGTTACAAAGACCTCAGGCTTGAGACCGATGGAACCAAAAGATATCAAAGCAGTTCAAGAATTAATCAACAGTTACCTGAAGCAGTTCCATCTGGCTCCAGTGATGGATGAAGAGGAAGTGGCCCACTGGTTCCTTCCTCGGGAGCATATCATTGACACATTTGTAGTAGAGGTAAAGATAAAGCAATAATACTGAAAAGGACGGAAACACTTCCTTTCCAGGAAGACAGTAAAGTGCCAGTGTCTTTCCTCTTCCCCCACGAGGTGGAGAAGCCACATCTTTTTACAGTTTCTACTCTTGGACACAAATGGGGTTTTTTTCCCTTCATCACTGGGGATTGAGTCCAGGATCTTCACACTGAGCCCTATTCCTCCCTCTTTGTTTTTTGAGATAGGATTTTGCTAAGTTGCTAAGCTACTCAGGCTGGGCTCAAACCTGGAATCCTAGCTCAGCCTCCCAGAGTTCACCTCTCAGCCTGCAAGAGTTCACCACCACACCTGGCTTAAAGCTTTTTTTTTTAAAACAAAATCTGGAATTTGTTAAGATGATATCTCACTTGGAGGCTCAGGAGGGATTGAGTTGAGAAGTTGAGGTTTAATGTAGTAAATACTTGAAAGAGAGAAGTGGAATGGGCCAGTTGGAAGCAACCCTAGTGGTCTGTTGACAGCAGTTCCACACAGAAGTCTTTACTCAGCACTGGGACGGGAGATCTCAGGCCCAGATTGGGCAGTAATGGAGGAAGCCAAGGCAGGGGCAGGCAGGACATTTCTGAAGAACTGAGCAATCTAAATTTTTATTTCTAAAACAATGCAGGAGCAGCCATCTTGGTACACAGACCTGCATGTAGCTGGTCTGCAGCGCTTAAATGTTTTCATCACAGGTCTCCTTCACTTTCTGACAAACTATCTATAAATACTTACCATATTCAAAATTTTAAATTCTGGTATTTGTTATTTTATGTTTTAATGATACAACAATGGTAAATCCATTACATGTTACTTAAAAGTATTACATGTATTTTAAATGAAAAATATCTCCCAAACCACAAAATTAGTGAATCATCTTAAATTTTTGCAAATCTCATTAATGTCCGATTTAATAGAAGACAACTCATTATCTATTTCTACTTTCACTCTATTGTAATGGTTAAAGTATGTGAAGAAAATATTTTGCATGAATTATTGAAGATTTGAAAATTAATGTTTCAGAAACCTTTTCAGATAATTATTTATACTTTCTTATCCAAAATCATGTCAGTGAATTTCCTTACTCTCTATGAAAATCCACTGGTGCTGTTTGCTTGTTTCGGTTTTCTGAGATGGGGTCTCGCTATGGAGCCCAGGCTGGCCTCAAACTCTCGGTGATCTCCTCCCTCAGCCTCCCAAGTGCTGGGATTTCAGGGGTGTACCGCCACGCCCGGCCACTGGCCTGGCTTGTGCTTTGTTTCTTTTCTTTTTTCTTTATGGTCCTGGGCATTGAACCAAGGGCCTCACACCTGGTAAGCAAGTGCTCGATCACTGAGGAATGTCTTGTCCTTTGAATGACACTTTTACTTGTGTATGAGTTTAGAACATCAAGTATTGGTCATCTGGAAAATGCTTTCTTTGAATTATAGAAGTCTTTCAAATACTGACATTTCAGTATGTGATATCAAAGAATCACATGCATGGGTATCACTTTTGTCACAGAGAAGTCTATAGTGTAGCTCACGGTAAAGGATGCAGAAATCTCATGTTTTATCCATGGCAACAAATCCTGCCAGTTTTTCCCTGGAAGTAACAGGCTCATAGCTCATGTCATTCATTTCCAAGAAAATGTGATGAATGTAGACTCTGAATGACCACAGGTTGGCAGCCCTGGGTGAAGGCGTGCTCATTCCCTGGAATAACGGCTGGCTAGCTCACCACACATGCACCTTTCATGGGAGAAAGCAGCCTTCTAGCCCTTAGTGCTCCGATGTCTGCAAACCCAGGGCACCTGCTTTTATCACTGACTGATAAGCACAGAGAACTGACTCCTTACTTGGCCTAGGAAACATCCCTTTCAGCATAGTCTGCTTTCTGGGAGCTTTATGCAAATCGCCAACAAGCACTTTGGCAAAAGTTCCAGCTCTGCTCTTTTCTGGCCTCCACCTCCCTTAATAGAGTGTGCTCAAACTGAGCCCTCAAGAAGGAAGTCTCACTTGTTTTTTGTGTGACAGGAAGTTATGCTGCGAGGCAGAGATCACAGTTAGCTGCCTGCAGTATTTTCAGGGAGACCCTTACGGATGTCACCTTCACCCCTCAGAGCTCCAGTGGAAAGCTGACTGACTTCCTCAGCTTCTACACGCTCCCCTCCACGGTCATGCACCACCCCGCCCATAAGAGCCTCAAAGCTGCCTACTCCTTCTACAATATCCACACGGAGACGCCGCTGCTGGACCTCATGAATGACGCACTCATCATAGCCAAGCTGGTGAGCAGCTCATTCCTGTGTGTGCTGTCTGGTTCTCCACACACGTACACCAGCGGATGTAACAGAGGGGAAGTCTTATTCCATGCAGGTGGAATTCGCCCAGGTCATTCTTTGTTACACTATTGCCAAGTCATTTGTAGAATTTTGCTAAGATTTTCTTTTAAAACTGTTGTGGCTGTTTTCATCATTAATTTTACTGCAACTTCGCAAAACTACATTTTCTATAAATTAAAATTTGTAGTACTAGGGATTAACCCAGGACCTTCACACTGAGTACATCCCCAACATTTATTCCTGTTTTTTTTGGAGACAGGGTCTCACTCAGCTGCCCAGGCTGGGCTTTGATTATGGTCCTCCTGCCTCGGCCTCTCAGTGCTGAGATCACAGGTGTGCACCACCATGCCAGGCTACAAATTAGAAACTTTTTAATGATTACTAGGAATACATAAAACTGATAATCTGAAGAATACAGAAAAAGACCCTATCATAATATAAGAAAAATACATGAGTAAATAATCTGCAGTAAATTCATTAATTCAGGTAGTCACTGAATTTTAAAAGGAATTAAATTCAAAATGTACCTTATTACGTTATTTTTCTGTTTCCTCAGTGTAGAAGTTAGTATACTTATTGAATTATTGCCACAGATAAACATTTTTCCTTTAAAAAGATTTGAGCCAGGTGTGGTGGTGCTCGCCTGTAATCGCAACACTCAGGAGGCTAAGACAGGAGGATTGCCATGAGTTTGAGGCCAGCCTGGGCTTCATAGTGAATTCAAAGTCAGCCTGCACTACAAAGTGAGACCCTGACTCAAAAAAACAAAACAAAAAAGTCTGAATCAGGTGACATACTGTACACTGTGCTGATAAACATTGAATGTGGAAAAATAATTGCTCATGAGAAATTAGAAACAGTACATCAAAAATGTCTTCCATAGGGCCGGGGATTTAGCTCAGTGGTTTCGCCACCTGCCGCACAAACTCAAGAACCTGAGTTCGATCCCCAGTACCAAACAACTGTCTTCCTTGCACTTTTCTCATATTTGATCACTGAAAAGTTTTACAAATCTGTTACTTTTGGTACCGGGGATCGAACTCGGGTCCTTGTGCTTGTGAGGCAGGCGGCGGAACCACTGAGCTAAATCCCCGGCCCAATCTGTAACTTTTGAATCGCCAAATCAACATTATCCTCAGATTTCCTGTTTTCAACTACCATACTTCTTCCACATCATCAGTAAGTTATTTAAGGTAAAAACCTGAGAAGTAAAATTTTATGTGCCTCCTCATCCATATCATATTGTACATAGTATTATTACCAACAATTTAATGATTTAATTTATGTATTTGTCAGCAGGATGGGATTGAGCCCTGGGGCATTGTACTATTGAGCTACATCCCCAGGCCTTTTTGTTTACTTGAGACAAGGTCTTGCTAAGTTTCCTAGGCTAACCTCAAACTTGTCCTACTGGGATTACAGACATGCACCGAGCCTGGCTAAGAAATGTAGGTTTTACCATTAAAACTGAAATTTACTCCCAGTACCAGCCCAAGACAAGGGTGCCATTTAAAGTCTTTGGTTCCTCAGCAGTACCTTCAGCTAAGTCAGGAACTTAGGCCAATAATTAACAACCTGGAAGTGGAACCATCTAGACATCTGTCCCTTCTGAGCCAGGATCACAGTCGTTTCTGAAATCTTATTTGTATGTAAATGCCAGCTATGAGACTACATTTTTTGATTCAGCATTTCTGAAATATCTCGCTGACTTCATCAGATTCACTGGTAGCATTAGAAAACAATTTTGAACTGAATTCCCAACCGGAACTATATGCCATAAACATTAAGCTCCATTGCAAGTTCATATGCAGTCTGTTAGTAGAGGAATTAAGTATTACACTGAAATGTATATTATAGAAGATGCTACAGTCCATTGATGTTTTACATTTTAAATCTCTTTTACATTGGCAGAAAGGATTTGATGTATTCAATGCACTAGATTTGATGGAAAATAAGACCTTCTTGGAAAAACTCAAGTTTGGTGTAGGAGATGGCAATTTGCAGTATTACTTGTACAACTGGAGATGTCCAGGAACAGATTCTGAAAAGGTAAGGAAGTCTTTGTCAAAGCTCCGTCAGCACAGCAGATTTGCTCGGATAGCTCTGTGCCTGCTTCCCTTCAGGCTTTATAAAGAGCATTTGAAACACTCACTCACTGAGTCACATGAGGATTTGATTTTCCTCTGCCTTGAAGTCTTGCTATCATTCTATTTCTTCCCTCCATTTAGGTTGGCCTTGTACTGCAGTAGATGGATCTGCTGATCTCTACAACGCTCACATCCTCAGTTGTTAATATTCTATTTAACAATTCCTGGAACTGCCATTCCAAAGAAAAGTAAAAGCACAAGTGAAACTGAAATAGTAACAATCAGAAAAAAATGAAAAATGCCTGTATGAGCTCTACTACACATTTCTAGCTAGAATGTTAAAATCTGTCCAGATTTTGCTGTTTACCCACTTGTCAGAGGGATGAAAGGGTGCAAAGAGCACATTCCTCTAGTTTTCAAACTTTCAGATCTTTTGGTGAAGGTATTTTGCCACTCTCTAGAAATGGGACTCTTTTTCTATGGACTAAACAGAAGTCACAGCATTGTGTAAGAAAATCTTTGCTGCTTTGTGGGGATAAACTGTTGCACTTCTATTTATTAAATGGTGGTATATTTGTAACAGAACAAAGGGTCCACTTGGAGAACCCTGACATAGAGGATATCTAAGATGGGGCAGTATGAACATGGACAGGGGCCAGTGCATTTATTCCTAAGCAAAGTTGCCAAGCCAGTACATATACAGATTTGTACTTTGGTCTTCAGCAAGTCATAGATCACTTCAAAGGCAAAGTTTTGGGGCAACACTTGAGTGTGCTCTCTCAAACAGCGTAAGGCCCATGACCTGCTACTTGCCCACTGCTGCACCATCTCCAGGATGTCGTCAGCAACACCCAGGAAGGTGAGGGCGAGGAAATAAAAAGCCTAAAGTTAAAACTAATGCCTGGGAAATGTATTAGTGCTGTCAGCACATTGATAGTTCGAATGTTTCATTACTTATGCAAAATTGCACATATTCCTTTATGCTTTTCATTTATCATGAAAACTGTCATGCAAATGGAAAATGTCTTCTTTGTAAATAAGTATTCATAATTTTGTTACTGGTGTTTTTACCTAGAATTTGAAAAACTTTCACTATGTATATATGTGTATATACTCCCAGTAATCAAAGGGAAAATAAGATGCTAAACAAGGCCAAATAGACTGGCCTTAAATACCACAAAATAGATACTTCTTACTGTACCAGTGCCTCACTGTTTAGTCCAGAGTAAATTACTTGTGTTACACAACACGATGGCATTCCCTTCATTTGTTAAGTAGCCCTTTGAAACAAATCATATCAGGGAGAGGCCACCAGAGTATCACCATGGGCTAATTCTGGCCCACTGCCTGTTTTTATACACCCCACAAGCTAAGAATCGGGTTTGTTTGTTTGAATGGGGGAAAACCATCAAAAGAATAAATTATTTGACACATGAAAATTGTACAAATTCCCAGTTTTGGCATCCATGAGTTTTACTGAAACACAGCCACACTTTTGCTCAGGTACTTACTACCTACGGCTTCATGCTGCAAAGGCAAGCTGGGTAGTTGTGACAGACTGACTGGATGGCTCCGAATCGCGGTTTGTGCTAAGGACTGAAAACCAAGGCTGTGGTGCCCGGGACTGCTAGAAGGGACACCTGGGCCCGTGGTCAGGACTAGCACAGTCCTTAGATGTGGTGCACAGCTTTCAGATGATTCAAACCAGGCACACTGCCATTCTTTCCCAACAGGAGAAAGGTCAAGGAGCAAAGCTACTGCTTCGCTGGGACTCTGAGACACCAGCATGAAGTAAAAATGATTTTCACTTAATCCTGAATCACAGCTGAAGTTAGGACTTACATCCCCACTCATTTTTTATGGGACAAAGTCTTGTGTACAGGTTTTCAAACAATTGCAAAATTGCCAGAGATTTTGTCACAAGCTTACCTCATGAGGAAACTGATATACCCATCGCTTACTCATTTACATGTTCTAGCTGTTACAGAATTCATATCACGTAACTGGATCGTTTTAAAATTCTGTAGTTAATAACTACATTGGCCTATTCCTAATTTACTCAGATTACCAGTTAACCTTTTAAAGTAGAAAATCAGCAAAACTGTTTATAAAGTAGCCGTTAGATTAAAAAAAACACAAAACACCTTGTTCTATACTGTCTATAATGGAAATACTTATTTTTTTGGAGAGATGTTCTTGCCATGTAGTTCAGGCTGGCCTTGAACTCAAAGCAGTCCTCCTGCCTCAGCCTCCTGAGTGCTAGGATTACAGGCATGCATTGTCATGCCTGGCTATTGTGTAAGACATCCTGCCTTTTAAAAATCCTAAACTGTGTGTTGTACACATCAAACAGAGCATCTATGCTGGGTCCTAATCTTAAGAACCTAACATCACCTAAATCCACATCAGAGAATCCACGATCCTGTTGTTTTAGTCCACTTGCCACACTTTACCTAACTACCATCATCATATTGTTTGTGGTTTATTTGGTGCCAGAAGTCAAATCCAGAAGCGCATGCTAAGCACGTGCTCTACCACTGACCTTCACCCCCAGCTCCCATCATGCTCTCTATGTATGTCAAATTTCCAAGAAAGTAAAGTACCTATATACAGAGCGAGTTCTAATTAAAATATCATCTCTGTCCATAGCAAGCCTTTCTCACAAGCCCACAACTATACCTACCTATAATGAAAGCCAAATCAACATAAAGTGAAAAAGTGATTGCTTCTGAGGACAGTGTACTACTTGCATTTAGTATCTTTCCTTTAAAACTGATACTGCTTCTCCAGTTGTTTCACTGACACTACTAACCAGAACCATGTCTACTGTGACTCATTTTCCAAGTTTGGTAGAAAAACGTTAAGTGTTGTAGCATTCAGATGTTCTTGCTAACAAGCAGTGTACCAGCCTCTAAGACAGTGAATTTACAAGAGCATGGATATTAGTTTCAATAAACATTTCTTTTAATACTCACTTTAATTTTTTCTGAACTTAGTGTATTTAAGCTTCAGTACATTTGTGCCACACAGTTACAAAGACTTGTATTACACATCTGAAAAGAACATTACCACACAGGATCCCAAGAATATATGTAAATGTAGCTCACTTTAAGGCTTCTTTACATGGTGTCCTTTTACAAATTGCATAAAATGACAAATTTCTCCAAGATTACTTCAAAATTGTTTTCTTACTTTTGGGTGGTTTCCTGATCTTATTAGGGTTGGGAATCAGTTTCTTTATTTTAAGCGGTTGTAAGGCTACAGCAGAACCTAGCCTCCCTTCAACAAGTTTTCTCTTATGTTTTGAGGGGTCTTCACATGAAGTTTCCAGAACCTCTTTGTCTTGGTCATCCAAAGATTCAGTCTCTCTGTCTTCTCCAGAATCTTTGATTCTCTCCTGAAACCATGGTACATTTAAACTGGGCACTCGAGGAATGATAGCTCTTACTTCGTCTGCAAAGTCTGAGGTGCCCTTTCTGAACCCCAAGGCTAGCACACATTTTAAGCCAATGACAGGGGCAATTCTCTCACTGAGCCGGGGAACCTGACAGGCAGGGACTGACCTGCTTAAGCTGAGCTGGATCAAGTGCGAGGTGATGATAGCAGGCTTTGCTGACTTACACACAAGAGCTAAGAGCAGATCGCTGCTCTCCAGGGCCCTGGTCACCTCGTTAATACCGATGGCGAGCTGCCTCCTGACGTGCACGGGTGTCCACCCTGACACCTGCCGCTTGGCATCAGGCTTTTCCTCCATTAGGTCCTCAGTCATACCAGCATCCAGGCTGCATTTTTCTCTGCCTTGCTTTTGTGTAAGAGGTGGCCTTTTCCTTTTCTTTTTATCCTCTATTTTCTGAAGTCCAGTAGATTTGAACCTGTCCTCAAGTGTCTGTAATATGAAGTGCATGTCCTCTCTCTCCAGGGTGCTCCAGCAGATGACGTATGGGTTGCTCAATGACGTCTTCACAGTCAGAGGTCTTGTCTTACGAACAGAACCCCTTCCTGGTGCTTGAGGAGCAGCAGCCATTTTGAAAACCCTTCAGAGAAGCAAAATAATAATGGAACATTCATGTTAGCCAGAAACGTCCTATTTATGATAAGCTATAGCAAACCTGATTACAGAGGCCCAGTCAGGTAACCAAGCACCACTTGATCTCTTTTAAGATGAAGTAATTTTGTCCCCAGTACCAAAAAAAAAAAAAAAAGATTAAGTAATTTTGGTTTGCCCAGCATGTGCAAGGCCCTAGGTTTGACCCTAGTAATGCAAAAAAGGAAAACGAAAGATGATTGTTATTTTAATTTTCCTCATTTTTTCATGTAAATTTATATTTCTACATATATAGGCAATATGGAAAGTTTTAGATTACTGCATCAATCATAATGAAATTGCTTATTTGTTCACTTATTTGTTTTCCATTTCAGGGATGCAGGTGTAATTCAGTGGCAGAGAGCTTGCCTGGCATGCATGAGGGCCTGGGTTTGCTCCCTAGCACTGCAGGAAAAAAAGTCCAGTTTACTTTAGTGACTATATGGTTTAATCTTACAGATTTCTTAGCATTTACAAAACTGTTGTCTAGCTGTGCTTCCATTCATTCAGCAAATACTTTCTGTCCACCTTCAGCAGCAGATGGTGTTCTGGTTATTAAGGCTTGTGGTGAACAAGACTGTGGGCATCTACAGAAACTGCCATCTTTAAGAGCCCGAGACCTCTGCAGTGATTAACCAACCAGGTTTCATTTTAAAATTGAAAACGGCAGTCTATGATTCAAATTTCAAGTAACACTTTCACTCCATCTGTTTGGAAGTTTCACTCACTATTTGGCCCCTATGTTTCCTGTGTATCCTTTCTAAAATATTTGATACACATCAGCCATATATGGCCCTCTTCTCATGGTTATTCCAGGCTGATTGGCACTTTCATGAAAACTGGGAAATCTAATGAAATTTAAAGATGCTGGTTCATTAAGGAGAAAGACAAGGGCTTCTACAAGGGCTTCTGGTTGGGCAAATGTTATAAACCACTTGTCTAGAAAACATATCCTGTTTCTCCCTCCCAGAGGTAACTGCATATTCTCTTTCTCCTCAGTTTTCTTCCTCCCCTTCCTGGGGCTCAACTGAAAATCACAGGGAATCACTTGGCCAAAGTAAAGGAAATAGCCCCCCCCCCTCCAATTAAAAGGTGCATGTACAAGGCAGGCAGTGTGTCCAAATGTATTAAAACACTTTCTCTGTGTATTATTTCATTCTCGCAGTAGTCATGTAGAATTCTTGAATGGGTGAATGAGGAAACGGATTCACTGTTCAAAGTCATAGCTAGTTTTTCTAAATTTTCTGTTCTTTCAATCCCGGCTTCACCTCAAAAGTAACTGGTAGCTTTAAAAAATACCCAGATGGTTCTTACCACACATCTACTGAATTGGAATTTCTGAGAGTATGGCCCATGATACAGAACAAAATTAGGGACTGCTGGTATGAGACAGACATCCTTTCTGACCTGGACAACCCTGTGGAATAGTCTCCTAACACCTCGTTTCTGATATTCTTCCTGGTGACCATCCCACAGAAAACCAAAATTGTTGGGGTGATACATGAAACCCTGGTCATGTCAGCACGGGCCTTCTACCTATCTGTTGCCCAAGCTGCTCCCTCTGTGGCAGCCACACTGGGCACTCTCCCCACGCCCCACTATCTCTATACTGCCCTCAAATTCAGGGAACTGGAAAGAAAATAGCACATCCCCATCCAACAAAGTGATTGCTAGCAGTTGGCACTGGGTTACAAGTGGTTGGGAAGAGGGAAATGAATGAGCAAAAACCCCCTGCCAGTCATATACTGTGTCTGAGCATCACATTTACAATTTTGTACTCTGTGGCCAAGGGATAGCAAGGTAGGCATTAACTCCTCTAGTCTGCACAAATCCAGTAGGAGAAATGAAGAGTGAAGTAGTTCACCAAAGGAGAATCTCATGCAATATAATCCCTCCCAAAATACTGACAATAGCTTCAGGGGGAGAGAAACAGGAAGGGCTTACCAAGACGCCTCGAGCTATTAATGGCTGGGGGCTTTTGCTGCCTCTAAGATCAGGTGCAAACTGTAAGGTGACTGATATTCAAGGCCCTGCACAAGCTGGCCGCCTCCTACTCACCTCTTCTTCCTCCTACCCTACACCATGCATACAACTACCCTACACCCAACTCTGAACCCATACTATTTATAATGGGGCCATTTCTTAGCCTCCTTGTCTTCATACACACTATTCCTTCTGCCTCAGTAACCTTCCCATCCTTACTCCCATGACCTTCTTCAGCAAATAATTGATTGCTCATGATGCACTGTCCATAAAACGTTAAAAAAGCAAAAACTATCCCTGGTATCAGCTTGGAGTTTAGGAAGAATTATCAGCATAAAAAGAAAGCGCTGCAAACCAAGCTCGAGCTATCAGTACAGGATCCTTAGAAAACTGTAACAGGGAGTGAGCTTCGTGGAGGAAGTGACTTCCTAACCTGCATCTGAAGAGCTCTTACCAAAGGGAGTACGACACGGGCGAACGGTACCCGGGAAACGAAGTTCAACGTGCCTAAGGCAGGAGTGGGGAGACAACCGGAAGGGAAGCACCAGATGGTGAGGACTCGAAGCAACCACCGTAGGGAAGCGACGGTGACATCTAAGGCACAGGAGAGGCTGGGGCAGAGCACAGGGTGGTAAAGCGTGAAGCACAAGCTTTATAGAGAGACCTTGCGGACTCCGGGCAAAGGAAATGTTTTCTGCCAGGCAGGAGCCGCAAAGGCTCCCGATCGTCCCTGTGAGGAAGGCCGGCGCCGGAGAGGAGGCGATCGGCCGACCTGGTCCGCCAGGAGGCCCGGGGAGAGCCGCTCCTCCGGCCGCGCCCGACTCAGGGCTGCCCACCCACCGCCTGCTGCCCGCCCGCTGCACTAGCGGCGTCCGCGCACTCCCCTCCCCGTACCCGACCCGAACCGAACCTTGACGCCGGACCCGCGCCCCAACTGCCCGCACGGTCCGACTCCCAGGTTTCCGCGGGCGTCAGCGCCGATTCAAAGTGCGCTTGCGCCGCGCGTGCGCAGAGCCTTCGCTTCGGGTCCCCTTCTTCCAAACGCGGAGGGCGGGGCGGAGTCGCTCGGAGCGCTTCTCGTCTCCTTGTTCTACTTTAGGTCATTCCTGTCGCGAGCAGGTACCGTGGGTAAAGAGGACTCGGACTCGGATAGCAATTCACACACTTATCTTGTATTATTATAATTCGTTTCAATACAATTACCACGTCCCTGTACCTGTACTGCGCAAGTCCTTAATGGGAGCGCGACGTTTCCTCCCGCAGGGTCAGAGGGTCCGATCCGTAGACGAAGGGCGTCGAGTCGGCGCTAGGCTATCCGCCTCTCGGCTTTCCTCGTCCTCTGGTCTCGTCTGGTCGGCGGCGATGCTCCTCCCAGCGGGATCAGGTGTGCAGATGTCTCGGTCGGTAGTCAGATCATCAGATTGACTGGTCGACTGGCCGGTGGGACGGATCGTCGACTTGCTTGGGGTCTTCAGCTCCTTTTATACTATTCTATCTGGGCGTTCGTGGTATTGGTTCAGACTTATCACACTGTCCAACTTGGGGCACACTCTGCCCAATTCGGGGTACGCCCTGTCCAGTTCGGGCTACACCCTTATCAGTTCCATACCACTTAAGGTTCTACTTTCATATCTTATGGTTACATATCACTCTTACGATTGTATTATACTTAGGTTACAGCACTCTTAAAGTCACAGCACACTTTAGGGTTACAGCACACTTAGGGTTATACAATTCCATCTTATTCCAAGGTGTTCTCCACAATTCCCTATGGAGGTAGTTGGCCCACAGCGTTGCCCAGAACAGACCAGGCAAAGCCTCGGTCTTTAAAATCCTTGAATGAAGGGCTCGAAGTGGAGGTTTCAGTTCCTAAAGTTGCAGTGCACAGGCGCAAGACCTGTCTCGCGAGAACCTGCGGTTGCACGGTAACGGCTGGAAACCTCGCGGGTCTGATAGTCTGCAGTCCCGCCACCAGCCGTTTGGAGGTTGGGTCGGACCAGCCCTCTCTGCTTCTCTGTTTCTCTCCTTATGTGTCGATCTAGGAACGCAAAATCCAAGGCCGTGTCCCAGTGGCAGCATGTCTACTGAGTCCTCAGCTGTGTCGTGAAAATCAAATACATGAGACAGAGAGGTTAGATAGGAAGTTGGGTAGAACGCGTACTTCTAGGAACTATACAGGGACTCCTGAGCGCAACCAGCCGAAGACGAGTAAGGGTTGCTCTGAAATATTCCATCTGCTCTAGGTATCCAGCTCTGGGCGCCCCTGGGAAGTCGTCTTCGCTTGCAGGGTCAGGACTCGATCTGTTGATCCACGCTTAGCAGGAGCTTCGCGGGCTGGAGGCCGCTTCTCGCTTACCCGACTCCTTCTTTTCACTTCTCCAGTCCAATGTGGGGGTCTTCTTTTTTCTTCTCCATGTCTTCCTCCTTTTCTCAGTCTCTTCACTGATCGTTTTCTTTCCCATTTTGGGGTCTAGTTTCTGTATTTTCAATTTTCATCCCCTACGTGGTACCTACCTGGTCATAAAGTAAAAAGTGTTGCTTTTGGTCAGTGATTATTGCAGGTTACACAAAGTAAAGTAGAATGTGATTTTTATCACAATTAGATGAGAAAGAATACGGTTACAATGAATTTATCAACAGGCTTCTGTTTTATACAATGAATCATGAGTTCAACGATGAACTGTGAACATGCAGTTCTAAAGGCAAAAACTCACGGTTCTAATTATAATACTAGGGTACTGGGGAGGAAATTTGTGTAAATTTTTGTTTCTCCTAAGTTTCCTGACCTTGCCTTTTCGCTAGAGATTGATACTCCTTACAGTGCGTGGCTCTGGAGTCAGACTGTCCAGTTGAGATCACAGCTTCATCACCGGCGGACATATGACCCTAGCAAGTTAATTAAGCTTCCTACTGAAGTAATAAAAACAGTTCCTGTTTTGAGGATTAGAAGAGATGATCTCTTTAAGATGCTTAGCACAGTGCCTGGCACACATAGTAAATGCTTGGTAAACTGTGATGATTCCAATGACAATCCTGGCAGAATTAAGCTAATAAAATTAAATAAACTTTCTGTGATTTCAGTGCTTGTATTTTTAAACTAGCAATATAATTTCCACAAGAATTTTGCTAAAACGAACACCTGCTTTTCAAAGGTAATTACTCTTCCATTCGTGTTACACAAACATTGCAACAAAAAAATTCTAAAAGTCATTCATGATCTGATCGCCTCCAAACATGTTTCTTTTCAGTTCCCTCATGTTTCACACGTGTGCATGCTAAAAATAATAACATTTTGTGTTCTGATTTTTTTCATATAAATTTTCCCATGTTTCTCATAGTCTTCCAAGGATCATTTTAACATTCTATACCAAATGATCAGTTTTACTTTTTAATGACAGGTATTAGTTATTTTACTGTAAAATAACAGTAAGGTCTTTGAATAACTTACAAATCTTAAAGCTTTCTTTTCATATTCTATAATTGGACTATTTTTAGATTACATGCTTACCATGATATAAAGCAGTTTAAGATTCTGGATGATAATTCATCATTAGCTGCAATCCTTTGGTGAAATAAACAGAAGTTCCAACAAGAAAGACAAGAATGTAGAAGATTCTTTCTTCCCTCCACGCATTCTGACCTTTGCTGAGTGTTTTTGTTATATATATCAACAACAATGGTTATGTGAACAGCAATCAGTGTTTTCAACCAGTTGCTAAGAACAGACCTGAATGATGAGGTGCAAAATTAGAGAATAAGCTTTAGGTCTGTGCTGCTGGAGGCTCTGCTGACTGGAGTATGTAAGAGCTCAAGGAGCATCTGTGTGATGAAGGCAGCGGGAACAGGAGTTTCAAGCAGTCAAGCAATTCCTTGGTGGCAGCACAGTGGCAGTGCCACACTTGTATGGATAAAGCCAATGAGGGGGACAAGAACCTAAGTGGATCTGACCCAAACCAAAACAAGACCAAGCCCAATGTGGTTTCTGCTCCCTGCACCCTTAGTTCTCTGGGCCAGCACCCCTGATTCCAGGTGTCTGGTAACAGGTGAGTGGCGAGTCACTGAGGAGCAAGTTCTGAACTTCAGCATGCAGTTGGACAGACAACACAGGAGCCTGCTGAGCATGCCTGGGCAAAGAGGCTGGGGAAGTGGAGATCCCTAGTCTCAGCCAACACTACAGATGTGCACGAGAAGCACCCTGACAGTCGCCCATAGGAAACAGAGTCCCTGACCCAGGAGAAATTGGAGGGTATTTGAAACTCAGGTCAGTCTGCAGTCAGGCCTTGCCTTTGTGGCTGTGTGGAAGGGCTTTGGCTGTGCTGTTCTACTGAAAAAGACAAATTTGAAAGACTATTTTAAATCAGATGATAACTAACCTTAGTCTGAGATGTTCCCTAATAGAATTTTTTAAGAGCAGTTTTAGATACACAGTAAATTTTTTTTGAGGTAAGAGGTCTTATTTAACAGGCTCTAAAATTTTTAGAAAAATAATTTGAGATGAAGTTATGTTGCAATTGAATGTCACACAAAAATTTGTACACAATGTTCACAACCGCACTATTCATAACAGCTAAGTAGACTCAAATGCCTATCAATTTAAAAAAGAACAAAATACGGCATATCATTCAATAAAATAGTATTTAGTAATAGAAAAGAATAAAATTCTGATCCTAAAAATAGAAAAAAAAGTTCGTTATTTTGTACAGACTGCCCTCAAACCCCAGGGTTTAAGAAATGCTCCTGGGACGTAGCAACTGCGGTCGGACCTAGAAGAGCGCGGTGGTTCTCTGAGGCGGGTGGGAGCGTGTCCAGGCATGGTCTCGCGTACCATCCCTCCGCTTGTGCAGCTGTGACAGTCGTGGCCTGGAGACGCCTCAGAGACTTGTCTGGGTCTCCCCCCAGGGTGGGACGCAGCTCCACACCCGAACCCCTCCTACCAGCCAGGATCCAGTCCAGGAGGCAGCAGGTGGGGAAAGACGAGGCCAGTACCAGCAGTGAAGGAGGCCGGAAAAGGTTCCTTTAGGCTAAATAAAATTAAAATTTAAAAAAAAGAAAAGAAATGCACCTGTCTCAGCCTCCCAAATACCTGAGACTATGGAGAAGTGACGCCACACAGGCTGTGTGTGTGTGTGTGTGTGTGTGTGTGCGCGCGCGCGCGCGCGCGCGCGCAGACTCTTCAGAAGCAATATAAGCAGAATTAGTTGAGAAGTCTTCAAAGATAGAAATGTGAACAGATGTCTATGTACCTATCAGGTGAAAACATAACATTCAACTTTGTTAGTGCAGCAATAGTTATTGCGCATCTTCTGCGTGTCAGGCAGTTTCTCCCAGGTATATCCAAAGCAAACTCCATCTGGGCACCTGTGCGGGTCTGCGATACGTGATGATGGCAGTGATGCGACCCCAGCCACTTCCTCTGACACCAGGCATGGCTGAGCTTCTGCGAATTCAAGTTCATACACACACATCTGTGTTTCAGTTTGCCAAAGCGACCTGAGTGAACTTGAAAAGCAGAGACGGAGGAGCGGCACTAAAATCTCATGTGAGGACTGCACAGACACTGACAAAGGACAGGAAGCCTGGTGCAGCTGCACAAAGCCTGTAATCCCATACTCAAGAGGCTGAGGCAGGAAGACCTTAAGTTCAAGGCCAGCCTGGGCAACTTAGACCATCTCAAAAAGAAAAACAAAAGGAGCTGGGCATGTAGCTCATTGTTCACCAAGTTCAATCCCCAGTGAGCCCCCAAAGACTGTGGGGGACATCAAGCTGCACCTCTTACACTGGACATGGTGAATGAACAATGCCTCGCTCACAGTAAGCACTCAACAAATAATGAATGAATGAATGCATGCATGAGGAAGATGAAAGGGAATCAGGAGAATCAGAGGGCTTCCCTCAGTGTGGTGGCACCAGCCTGTAACCCCAGTACTCATGATGCCGAGGCAGGAGGCTCTCCAGTTTGAGGCCAGCCTGGGCTATGTAACAAGACTGTCTCCCCTATCTGAAAAAACAAAACAAAAAACCCAAAGAACAAAAGGGCCTCAAAACTAAAGGTAGAGCTTTATTAAACTGGCAGGAGGTTCATACGTGTGCTTTTTACATTTCTAGTTTTACACAGATAAGCATCTATGGGATTCATCTATAATCTGTATTTAATAAAGTGGTTTTCACACAAGGCACGGCACGGTGTGTCCTAGGGCACCAGGCAGCGGAGGCGCACTGCCCCGGTATACCATTACCAGCGATCGGTGCTATCAGGTTTCCACCTCCTCCACGCGCGTCCTAGGGCCTCTGCGCCACGCAGACCCTCCGCGGGGGCCCGCCCTCCCGGCCCGCGCGCCCCGCCCCGAGCGAGTCCCTGCCGCCACCTCTCTGTCTTTACCTGAAAACTCAGTCATTTCCGCTCAAAAACACTTCCGGAGGAAGGAAAAACGAGATCCACTCGAACAAGCAGCGAACACGCGCAGCGCGGCTTCCGCGCCGCGGGAGCAAGCGGAGCCGGGCCCGTGCGCCGACGAGAAACCCAGCTGCGAGCGCGAAACCCAGCTGCGCCCGCGCGCACAACCCCTACACCCTCGCCCGACCGCGTCCCGACCACACCCGGAGCGTCCCGGCCTCCAGACGCCGGGCCTAGAGTGCAGCCAATGGGAGTGGCCGTCTGGGGGCCTGGCCCTGTAAGGAGCGTCCGGCTAGCGGCCCGGGACTGAGCTCCGAGGTCGCGGGCGCTGCAGGGCCAGCTGGGGAGGGCGGCCGGGCAGCGCGGTGCTCCGGGGCCAGGGAGGCGGCACCTGGCCGGCGAGGTCCCCAGCGGCCGAGTCCTGGGAAGCCCCGGGGGTGAGTGCGGTTTCTTTGATGTGTTAGAATGGGAAACTTGGGGAAAGAGAGCAAATACACAAGAATGAGAAGCGTCGGAAATTCTTTCGCCGGGCGGTGGGTGCTGGGCACGGATGCCTCCCTGTGCGTGTGCGATTCTCGGTGCTCGGCGCAGCGCGCCCCAGGTGTCGTGTGCTTGCGTCCGTCACCACTTAGCAGCGTCTTAGGAGCGCTTTCCCGTCAAGGGTGCTTCCGAAACGGCATCTCTCAGTGCGGTAACTTTTTCAGAGAGCATAGGTAACGTCCTCGGCCGCGTCTTCGCCGAGACTCTTCCCCCGCGGCGCAGAGGGCGCTGGAGCAGCCCGGGCGCGCCGCACCGGCCCGGAAGCTGTTCGCTATCTTTTTCTTGTGTTTGACTTACTTCATGCACGTCGAACTTTTCCTAAAATTTTCTTCAAATCAGATCTGAATGGTTCCCTTTCAGCTTAGTACTTTGGTTTCATCGTTGTTCTTAGGGTTCTTGTCTTGTTGTTGTTTGTTTAGTTTTTGCTTTAAAAATATTTTCAGTGAGGATTTAAAGATTGAGGGAGCTCACGAGAGCAGTAGGCTAAGCGGTATTAATACCAACTACCACAGTAGAACAGCCTCAAGAAAGCAGTGCAGGAAAGAAGGAAGGGCCGGAGATTTAGCTCAGCGGGACAGCGCCTGCCTGGCAGGCGCGAGGTCCAGAGTTCGATTCCCGGTACCAAAAAAAAAGGGAGAAAAAGAGGGTAGAGAGCTTACGATATTTTAAAAATAATACCCAGCATGATGTTATTCCATCCATTTGAGTATTAAAAGTATTGGAGCAAAATACCTTTTAAAAAAATAACGGAAGCTGGGGACAGGGTACACTGAAAATGTTACTTTATGACTTTTATCTGAGTCTAAAATCATTTCAAAGTAAAAGTTAAAAAATACTAATGAAAACTTTTAAGGTGATGCACCTTTTGGAGTCTTGGCAAATAACTACCCCCTCCCCCATGCTCATGTAGTTCAGATCCGTGCAGAAGCTCAGCTGTGAGAATTTTTTACCTTCTTAGTGCCGTTCCTCAGAGGTGAGCAGTTCTTTGGCTGCAGAAAGTGAAGTCAGGGCCGGGGATTTAGCTCAGTAGTGGCGCCTGCCTCACAAGCGCAAGGTCCTGAGTTCGGTCCCTAGTACCAAAGAAAAGAAAAGAAAATGAACTCAGATGAAGTGAGTCATGTTTAGAGCTGTCTTCAGCAGGGTTGAAACGGGGAAGGGGCGGTAGCCATGGGGAAGGCAGGACGCTCCCCGTGGGGGTGCCGTCACTGCTGCCAGGGGTTCATCCGGGGCCTCACTCACAGGGGACGCGCGCAAAGCAGAGTCCTGGGAGAGGCCGTCGTGGCTCAAGGCACTTGTTTTGCAGCCCCTGAGTGGGAGACCAGATGCACCTACAGCCGGTGGGATTCTGAGCACCCAGCTCCCCGCAGCACCGGAAGCTTCCCGAACAGATCTCCTCTTCCCAGAATACTTAGCGCTAATTGGAAGCAGCTGAACCCTTAAAGCTGTGTTCCACCGCATCCTCCTAATATCCACCCACTATTAATGCACCCAACAAAGATGTGCCCTCTGGGCTCAGCCCCAGCTCACACGCTTGCCCGCGCGCGCTGTAAAGCTGGTTTAAGATAGCAAGGTGAGTGTTTATTGCTGCCCTCTGTTGCGGAGATGTGCGAGACAAACCACACGACTCGCCTGGTCTGACGGTGAGCCCTGGTGCCTGGTGCCTGCACCTGGAGCAGCGTTTTTTGTTCCTTCCCCCAGGCCAGTGAAGAACCCTACCCAGCTGGGAAGGCCGCTTCCCGCCTCTCCCCTCCGTGAGGCCACTCCCTCCTCTGTTCCCCCGCAGTGCCCTCCACCCCTTCAGCCAGCCTCACAGGTCCCTGCTCACTCGGAGCCAACTGCCCTGTTGTCCCTGTCTGCCTAGCACAGGCCTGGCCATTGTAGGTATTTGGTGCCTGCAATGAGCTGAGAGAGCGAAACTAAATCAAGAATATTTGCGTTCTTAATTATATCTAATCCCAACACCTTTCTGTTGAGAAACAGGTTGAGCATCCCTTGTTTAAAATATGTGGAACCAGTGTTTCAAATTTGGGATGTTTTTGATTGGGACTAGATATTTGCATGTGCATAATGAAATGTCTTGGGGATGGGATACAGGTCTAAACATGAGATCTATGTATGTTGCATGTACACCATATGCATAGAATCCGCAGGTGGTTTTGTACATACAACATCTTTAGTGCAACTGTGTTTGACAGCTCATGACAGCAGGGTGGACTTTTCCACATGTGGCATCACATCAGCACGAAAGCATTTTTACTTGGGAGCATCTCAGAGGAGCTTGATTCCTAGCTCAGAGTCCCACAGCAACGTGTCAGAGCTGGAATTCAAACCTGTACACACTGTGCAGTGGCTGGGGAGGGAGAGACCTCAGGAAAACTCCCTGGAGCTGGAGTGCAAATCAGGGTGCTGGGGAAGGCAGTTGGGCAGAGAGGGATGTTGGGCAGTGTGGTGGAATGGGGTTTCCCACCTGGGGAGGAAGGAGGAGGGGTGAGGACTGCTGAGGTGGCCTGAGGCACTGTAGCAGGGCTTAGTTTGTTTGTGCAGGGAGTCCAAGACTCGTCAGAGCTCACTGTGGCTCTGTAGCCCCAAAGTATAAATTCAGTTTTCCAGAAACTTCTTCCTGGAAGGCAGGGAGCTCACATGTTTTCGCAGAAACCTTAGAATACTTGTTGAGGCTCGGCTGACCGAGGCATTGAATTGATGTCACTGGGGAAAGGCTTGGGCCTGTACAGGAGACAAGCCCCCAGGGGTGCGGGGAGCCCGGTGGAGGGCATCTGCCCCTCCCCTGAGAAAGCGTGCCACCCCTGCAGCATTTTCCTTTTGTCCTCATTAAAAACCACACATGCACACTCTAGAAAATGTAGAGCTCATAGAAGGGTTAAAACCAGGAAATTTACCAGCAACCAGAGGCAGCAAGTACTGTTTACCTATTTAGTATGTTTATTTCTGGTCTGCATTCTCTGCTACAGAACTTTCTTAGACCGTGAACTGTTCTTCTTGTGTTACCTCATTGAGAGTACTTGTTTCCTTCCTCCAAGAGCCTTATAATAAAAAAAGAGGTACCAACCTTTATTGAATGCTCATCATACGCCAGGCACTATTTAAGGGCTTCATGTGCGTGGACTTATTTAAATTCTTCTAACCACCTTGAGAATAAGTGTCATTATTGTTTTATATTCCAGGTGGAGAGACAAACAGAGAGGTTAGGTGACAAGCTCAAGGTCACTGAGTGACCTGAGTGACAAAGTTGAGAGTCAGATCAGAGCCTATGTCCCTCATGACTTTGTGTGGAAACACGGACGGTTTCCCAGAGAAACTCAGCATCCTTTCTTCCATGCACACACTGTTGTCAGGCTCTTCTAGGAAATAGAGGGCCCAGGAGGTTCCAGGAGGCCTCACTAAGTAAGCTTCCTTTGTTTGAATCCCAGGCCACTGATAATTCCTGTTTATCCCCAACTTAAAACAAGCAGCACAAGGTAAAACACAATTCATAATAAGAATAAGAAGTTCCTTAAAAAAATTTTTTTAAAAGAATAAGAAATTTTTTTTTTTGGTACCAGGGATCAAACTCGGGACCTTGCACTTGCGAGGCAGGCGCTGGAACCACTGAGCTAAATTCCCAGCCCAAGAATAAGAAATTCTAAGCGTCATCAAAGCCCTTTGTATAGTATCAGCTGAGAGGTTAGAAAGGGAGAGGCGTGAGGCACCTAGAAGGCCCAGACTTCAGCAGAGGCAAAGCTGGACCTGTCCCTGCATGGGACAAGGGAGCCGCCACAAACCGAGCCCTGACTGGGGAGAAGTCAGGACCCTGCGGTGTGCACTGGGGATGTTCTCCAGGGTCCGCCGATAGAGCCGTGGTCCTGGTGCACCACCGCTGGAGGTGGTGACAGCTTTGCAAGGTGGGGTCTCTGAGGGTCTTGGGGTCGCTGCGGGGCCTCAGCCCCTGCGTCTTCCTGTCTCATGCTTCACGTGCCCTGCTGCTGTGACTGCCACCCCATGGGTCCGACACTTTGAGCAGTGAGCGGACTCCAGTGCCGTGCACAGGGGTAAACCTTTCTTCTTTCTAAGTCAATTTACATGAGTTTGATTCCCGGTGTGGGGTGAAACACGGACAGACAAATAAGTTGATTTACCTCTTGGATTTGTTATAGTGATGCAGACTGTCTGACAGGAAGGTCAGGGTTTTCATGGGCAAGATAGGGCAGTCTTCCTTCCATTCAAGTATTTTGTCTACAGCGCTTTGCTCATAAGCTCTAAGCCAGCTAAACAACTCTTTTCTGGAAATCAACTGAAGTGAGTCGTAATTTTCAGTGTCTGAGATCAGATGAATCCATACAAGCAATGCAACTAAATCAAGAATACTAAAAAAAAAAAAAAAGAATTCAGGAACTTCAGGGCCAGGGATTTAGCTCAGCAGTACTGCACCTGCCTTGCAAGCACAAAGTCCTGAGTTTTATCCCTGGTACCAAAAAATAAGAAAGAATTAAAATTGATTGCTTTCCAGAACTAGGTGGTGCATGGCACAGGTGTGACTGCTGCTGTTGAAGGCCTCGGCCTGGGAGGGAGGCCTGGGCAGCCCTGCTCAGAGGGGCTGGGCCCACCTGTGGGGAAGCCATGGGGGAGAGGGCGGGTGCTGTCTTCGAGGCAAGTCCCAGGACTGCAGCGAGGACCTGCCCTTTAAACAACAGGGAAGTTTGACGTTCTCAGTACTGAGAATTTTCTTTAGTTCTCTATATATGTCAGGTAAATCCAGTGCCAGGAAAAGGGGTCCGTGAGTTCAAATAAGTTCGGGTAATTTTGATGGATCCAGAGCATCAGGAGTTTATTTCGTTCCCTCTCCTCCCCTTTCCTTCCTTCTCTTGTCTGGTCGTTTTTCTCTGTTCTTTTCTTTTTAGTACTGAGGATTGAATCCAGGGCCTTTGTGTGAAGCTACTTTTTAAAATTTTGTACTTTGGAACAGGACCTCACTCAGTTGCTAAGTAGCCCAGACTAGGCCTGAACTCAGGACCCTCCTGCCTCGGCCTCCCAGAGCTCTGGGATTACAGGCTTGCACCACCATGCCCACCAGTCACTTATTTCTGTTTGAAACCGCTCTCCCATTTGGTTTCTGTGCCTCAGTGGGGAAATACCCACATGTACACCAGGCCAGCCCAGCATCAGCACATGCGCTCTGTGCCTTCGTTTTTGTTCAGGCTGATTTTGACAAGGCCACAGCAGATGTGAGGAAGCTGAAAGCAAGGCCAGAGGATGAAGAGCTGAAAGAACTCTACGGGCTTTACAAGCAGGCTGTCGCTGGGGACGTCAGCATCGGGAACTGTATCATCACTCTAAAGGGTAATGATATTCTTGGCTTGAACGATATTGTAGAAGTGCCCAGGAAAAATTAAACTCAAACATCTCTGTCCTCCTTTTGGCAGCGTGTCCAGCAGTGTCAGGGTTAAAAGGGAAGGCCAAGTGGGAAGAGTGGGTCCTCCGAAAAGGTTTTTAGACTCTTAAACCAGGTTCAGACAAACCTTAATTTCTTACTGCGCCAATCAGTGAAATAATCTGCTTGTGTCTTTCTAGGGTTGTCAGAGGAAGATGCCATGAGTGCCTATATTTCTAAAGCAAAAGAGCTGATTGAAAAGTATGGAATATAGAATTCATCAGAGGAAAAAGTTTTCCTTCGAAGCCTTCATAACGGTATCATGAGCTATTAACATTCAGGACAAGGGCACTGTTGCCTCTGGCTATGTTTGCTGTCAGCATGAATTATAGTACTTAGGAGAATACTGAAACCATGTAGCCGGCTAAATTTTATTTGCTTAAATCAGGTAACTTTACAAGTTCGTTTGCTGGGTGTGGTGGTGCACTCCTATAATCCCAGCACTCAGGAGGCTGAGGCAGGAACTGGAGGCCAGCTTGGGCTACAGAGTGAGTTCAAGGCCAGCCTGAACTACACAGAAAGAAGCTGTCTCAAACAAAACAAATAAGTTCTTTTAAAAAATGATTGCTCTGGTAGTGTGTATATAAAAACTTCAAAAATTATTCTTTTGGCTTACTGTTCTGCAATGATTCAGTGCGACTAGGGTAATAAAGAGTTTAAGAATCAGTGGGAAGCTGGCTCCATTGTCACAGTGTGGTGTGCAGGGCTTCCACAGAGGCAGGGTCTGTGGGATTACAGGCTGCCTGTCTCGTCCTCTCTGTGCCTAAATCACTAGGTGGCATAGACAGGTTTGTTTTTGCTTTTTTTGGGGGGGGGAGGGGTACTGGGGCTCGAACTCGGGTCCTTTCGCTTGTAGGGCAGGTGGTAGTGCCACTGAGCTAAATCCCCAGCCCATATAGACAGGTTATTAATGTCACCAGACTTCACCTCTAGAGGAGGGAGAATACCATTACTCTCACAGGGCCATTGTGAAAGTTGACTGAGTTACCTATAATCATCCTGCACTCACTAAAGCAAATGCTGTATAAAATTTCACAAGCTGAAAATAAATTTTAAAGAAACTTATGGGGCACTCACGGTGCAGTTTTGGGATAGATTCACAAAGCCCTGGGTTTGATCTCCAGCACCACAAAAAAGCAAAAAGGAGGAACTTATAAGTCTGTGGCTCTGTAGCTCTTAAAAAAAAAAAAATAGCCACCATAGAAATATCTACTATTTTTCTTAAAATTTTTGCACTTAAGACAAAAGAATCAAACTAAAATGTATCTAGTGGTGAACTGTCCCCTACTGAGCCCCTTGTGTTCAGATTTATCAGAAAGAAAATGCAGAGTCTGGAATATAACGTTAACCCACACTTCGTCCTTCTGGCTGATTCCCAGGCTCTTTGAAAGAAGACAGCTTCAGCCAGGTGTGGTGCAGCACTATCATCCCAGCACTCTGGGAAGCTGAGACAGGAGGATCACAAGTTCCAGCCCAGTCTGGGGAATTTAGTGAGACTTGGTCTCAAAAATAAAAAATCAGTTGGGATGTAGCTGAGTGTGAAGGTATTGGGTTCAAGTCCTAGTAAAACACACACACGTGCGCGCGCGCGCACACACACAGTCTCATCTTAACAGTTTGAAAACCTTAGATTCTATAAGGATACTCTCCCCCCAAAAGAATGTACTTCTGTTCCCTAAATAAGACTGTAGAGTTATGGTATTATCAGAGGGATAGATTGACTTTTTTTCCCTTAAAAAACAACCACCTAGGTCTGCTGGATGAATTTCCAGGGAATTAGCTGAGTACAAAAAGCCAGTTCCAAAATGTCCTAGCTGGGTCAAAATGCTTGAGGTCATCAGCTCTGTGGGAGGAGAGGCTTATTTGGCTCATGGTTTCAGAGGGTCCAGTCCATGGGTACTCAGCCCTGTTGCTCTGGGCCTGGGATGAGGCCTAGCAGCGTGGTGGGAGCAGAGGAACGCGCCCAGCTCATGGCAGCTGGGAAGCAGAGAGGAAGGACAGGGTCCCTGTACCTCCTCCACGGGTGCCTCCAGGGTCCTAACTTCCTTCCCCAGGCTGGGGACCAAGCCTTTAAGATGCGCTGTGGAGGGGAAGCCAGATCCCGACCGTAACCATGTGGCTCCACTTAAGTCACATTCTTGCAATGGAAACATTGTAGGCAGGATGGACCAAACAGTGGCTGCCAGAAAGGAGCCGGTGGGTATTCCTAGGAAAAGGCAATGGAGGGATCTACTGGACTAGAGTCTTCTGCATCTCAACTGTAGCAATGTCAGTAATGATACATTATATATAGTTTCAGTAGTGGAAATTGGGTAAAAGCCTGTATGGGATCTTTGTATTATCTCTCACCACTGCATGGGAATCTATAGTTATCTCTCAAAATGTTTAAGCCAGGCATTGTGGCCCACACCTGTGATCCCAGCATTTGGGAGGCTGAGGCAGGAGGATCGCTGTGAGTTTGAGGCCAGCCTGGGCTACACAGTGAGTTCAGGGCCAGCCTGAACTACATATCGAACCAATGCCTTCAAATCATTTTTTTAAGTAAAAGAAAAACTAGTCACGATGGCACACATCTGTAATCTCAGCTCCTCGGGGGACTGAGGGAGGAGGATCCCAAATTCAAGCTCCTCCTGGACAAACATAGCAATACCCTGTCTCAAGAAAAATTAAACAGGGCTGGAGATTTAGCTCAGTAGTGCCGCGCCTGCCTGGCAAGTGCAGAGTCCTGATTCGATTCCCAGTACCGGGGTGGGTGTGAGGGATTAAACCTAAAAAAGAGCGAGGGATGGAGCTGAGTGGCAGGGCATTTGCCTAGAATATATGAGGCCCTTGATTCAATTTCCAGTACTGTTGAAAAAAAATAAGATAGATTTCTTACCTGGAAATTTTGGGGAGGTAAAGCTGATTCAGACAGCAAAGTTGATTCTCCATTGCTAAGTTTTATCTACAGAAGTTTTTCCCAGTACAGTCAAGGCCCGAGCCTTCAAAGAGAAGACCTGGCCTCTTACAGTCCAGTGTTGCGAACTGAGCCCTTTCCTGTGCCTGTCTCTTCTGGCCGGTGAGAGCCAGGAGAAGCCTGCTGTCAGCTCACTGGGAGCCTCTCACTGTGGACTACACTGAAAGACTTTCAAGTCAACAATCGAAGATCCAGACAACCTTCATACCAGCCCTTCAGCGAGGGGCCCTGGAAATGGCATCAAACTGAAGAGTAAAGGACAACACAAACTGAACATCCAATGAAATTCGCTTGAGGCTATTCCTAAGCTCAGATTCATTATGTGAATTCTTACTTGCAGCCCTCCCTCAATAATTAATTTTAGATTCTTTGTCCTTTGTCAACAAGGAATAATAAATTCTGGAAAATGTCTCCTGCACCTGTTTTCCTTCTTCGTATCTACTGAGACCCTCTGTGCGTTATTTTAAAATAGTAACATAAACATGTCATATGATCACACACACTGATTTTTGTTTGTTTTTCTGAGATAGTGTCTCTGTGTTAGTCCAAACTGGCCTTGAACCCACTGTGTAGCCCAAGCTGGTTGTGAACTCCTAACCCTGCCGCCTCAGCTTCCCAAGCGCTGGGAGTACAGGTGTGACCAGCACACTCACTGGCTCACGCTGACGCTTTAAAAGTTAGCATTTGAGTGTTAATGTTGAATGTTCCGTCACACCGGGTAAGCTGTAAAGAGCAGAAGTTGTATTGAGAAGTTCGATTTATGTAAAGGTCTGGAGAAAGTTAGGGTTTCAGTAGTGAGGCCCTAAGGGAAAGCCCAGTTTGGGAAGTGACAGGGCTCCAAGCCAGGCAGCTCCAAGTCTGAATGACTCTAGTCCTCCTAGTAGGCACCTGTGGGCTGCCTTTGCAATCTGCCATGGAACTGACTCCGCTCACTTCTGTTTCCACTTTCTTTTGGTCCTGGTTGCTGTTCCTGATCAGCAGCACCTTGGTGCTTGACCGCACCCACCCTTCCGTCCAGGCTGTTCCTGCTGTGCTTGGAAGGCTCGCCCTGCATTCCTGCCAAGGCAGGGCCACCAAGAGTCCCCAGCCCTGTGTCAAGCGGCTTGGAAAGAGGGCTGGGGACTCCTGCTGGAGATGACAGGAGTTCTTCTTCAATGAAGCAGGAGATTCCACTATTAAATAGTGCCCCAGTAGATTTCAGAAGACGAGACCAAGCGTAGAGCCACAGTGGGTTGCCAAAACAGTGATTTTAATGCCATGCAATTCCCGGCAATCACACCGTTAAAGTAACCGAAGGGGCCTGGGGATGTGTACAGAGAATGTGCTTGGTAAAGGTAAAGTGTAGAACACCTGCCTGGTGAGCATGAGGCTTTGGGTTCAGTCCTCACCACTGCAAAATAGTAACAATAGAAATTATCAGAGGAAGAAATAGGTAATTTGCCAAGCATTTTTGACAACCTTCCCGCAAATGAGAATCAACTGAGTTTCAAATACAAACATAAAGGACTCTGCCAGAAGCATTCTTTACCCATTTGTCTCTTATCCTCTGACACATAAATGTTCCATGGAGTGATCCATTAATATTAAACAAAGCACTATAAGAGAAAATGCATAATATCCAACCTGACTAAACTAAGGAGCTATGTCTGAATAACTGAGGACAGTGTGATCTCTTCTCTTTTTTTGAGACAGTCTCACTATGTAGCCCAGGCTGCCCCGAACTCTGATCATGCTGCCTTAGTCTCCCAAGTGCTGATATTACAGGCGTGCATCATCATGCCTAGCCCAACACTTTCAACTACTTTAAGGCCAAGAAAAGCTAAAAGTTGGCAAGTAAAGACAGTTCCAGACACTTGGTTATGTAGTTGGTGATGAAATGCTCATTGGCAGGTTCCAAAAGATAAAAGTGATTTCCTGGCAGTACGTGAAGGTCAAAGGTTCCACTGGTTACAATTTTCCAGGCTAAAAATAAATGAAATTTTATTTAATAACAAATAGCACTTGCCAGCTACAAGGAGATTTACTTTAAGATATTGTTTCTGTAAGAGCTGACACCCACTGATAGAGTTACTCCCAAGGGCTCGGGTTCCTGTCCTGAAATTTTTAATTTCTCTAAGACTTGTCAACATACAGTAGCATTACCTAAGTTCCCATTTTACCCAACTCAACATCTTTCCATTTACACTAAGCAGAACCACAAACACGTATTTCAATAAAACACTCAAAACTAGGAAAAAACTTTCACCTTCCATATCCTTTGTGATGTCTTCAGATCCGACAAAGCATGTGAAGTCACAGGAAAGGACAGCCTTCTGGGGTGTGTCAAAGCTGTGGACAGGGCAGAGTGGTCAGCCCTGTCCACAGCTAACAGTCCTCACTGCTGCAGTGACTCCTGTGAAGCGAGGTGGGCCCGCCTCCCCTCCTCCCCTTCAGCTCAGCCCAGCAGTGCAGACATTTCTTTCACTGCTTCCTATCAGAGCTTGCCTGAGCCTCGGCTTGGAACAGGTCATTTTCCAGGACCTCCTGAGTGCTAGAAGATGCGGGTGACACTGGGCTGACGGGGGAAGCTGATTACCAGGAGCACCTTTAGCTGCTGTACCCAACAGCCTATCTGCTCCCCCAGCTCCCTCGCCATGGTTGCCATTCACAGAACCAGAGTGGGTCCCTCTTCATCTCATCACCACAGCTCGGGCCTGTTTCCTGAGCCAGATGCTGGGTGCTGTGCTGCACACGAGGAGCCAGCATAGTCCCCGCCCTCTGGAGCTGGGGGTGTTGGCTCCAGAGACAGACATGAATTAAACAGACACCTGGGGACAGGTGAGGGAGGGGTAGGGTGAAGGCAGGTCTCCCTGGGGTAGGAGAGTGGACCTGAGCTCTGAATGAACAGGAGAGAAGGAGCCGAAGAGAGAGAGACAGCAGGGGAAGCAGGAAGGGAGGGAGCTCAAATGAATGCCTGCTGCCCAGAGAACTTAAGGATCGGGAAAAAGTACGGTACAAGAGATGGGCAAGAACCACTCAAGTGTAGGCCATGTAGAGGACTGTGGTTGTCAAAGTGATGTCACCAGAAGGATTTCAAACAAGGCACCAGCACTCAAACTTGATAATCATCCTTATGGATATAGGGTGGGGGTGAAGATCAAGACAGGACCCACTAAGGGGGCTCTTTCAGTAGCCCGGGCCACGATTTCTCTTGCGCCAAAGATGTATGAAACAAGGAGGCCACTCCACCTGACAGAGCAAACCCAGATCAGCTGTGTTTGTAAGGCAAAGGGGAAACAGTTCCGTGAAGGGGCAGGCACCTCTAAGAACAGGTGGGGTGTGGGCATGGGCTCCGGTGTGGCAAAATACACCGAAAAGGCGTGTCTAAGGCCAGCTGGACGGTCAGCAGTGTTGGAGACCCAGCGCAGCTGTGTATCAGATGGAGGTTGCTCTGACTCACAGGCCATTTTCCATGGCCTGCACTCAGGGCTCATGAGAAAGATGAGAAGGCGGGGGCCAGAGAGAACGCCCACCTTGAGACAGGCGGGCACCACCTGTTTCATGATCCCCAGGGAAGAATGAAAGCTGAGGCTGGAGCAGGACCACCGAGAAAACATGCTTCCGCAGCCAAGCCCACAACAAGAGCAAAGGACCCAGGGGCGGGTGGTCCACCAGGGTAACCACAGCAACAGCAGAGTGAGACCCACTCAGCTTTACTCTCTGATGACAGAGGAGAGGTGCGCTCACATTCACATCTCAGATTCAAATCAGTCTCTGCTGTTTATGTGTAATTGGCTTCCAGTAGAAAATATCAGGCACAGGAGAAAGCAAGAAATCCATCAGGAAACAAAACAACCAAGAGTTAGGTGCATAAAGTCCCAGATGTTGGAACTACCAGACCAGGACTTGAAAACAGGCAAAGTAGAAACAGCGCTGTGCACGGGCTGTGGGTGTGTAAGAGCAAAGCCATGAGCTTTGATGGATGGAAGGGGGGGCAGTGAGTGCAGGGCGTGGACACAGGTGGGGTCGTCACGCCTCTCCAGGTGCTCCGAGCCTGCTCCACTTTTCGAAGCTACTTGTGTAAGCTTCTGGGAGCAAGCGCAGTCCCTGGTGGCCCAATGCCAGTTCCAGGCTTTGGGGGGAAATCAAAGAAACATTGGCCCAAACGTCTGTTCCAGGGACTCACACCAAGAGCAGTCCCAGGCCAACGGAAGCAATGCATGGCAGTAGAGCAGGGTGGCAAAGGGCCAGGTGCATCCTATTGTGATCTTTGGGGAAACAGGACCAGGAAGGGCCATTCATAGGCATAGGTTACTCGGCAGAGTTTGTAGACTATTAGGACTACAGGGAGAGTTGTGAATCTAAATGAGTTCTGGAACAAGGCAGTAAGAAAGCAAACCTAGTGAGCTACTGCTCCCTGCTGTTCACCTCCACATACAGTAGTAAGTAGCCATCTGCTTCTGTTGGTCCTGAGAAAGCTGGGTGTGGTGGTGCACACCTGTAATCCCAGCACTCAGGAGGCTGAGACAGGAACATTGCTGTGCGTTCCAGGCCGGCCTGAACTACACAGCAAGACCCTGGCTCAAAAGACCAAAATAAATGAATGAATAAGTAAATGACAATATTTTGACACTAATTTAATCAATAAATATTATGTGATAGATGATGCGTGTCTATATGGGTTTTTTGTTTGTTTTCATTTTGTTTTTGTTCTTGGTAACAGGGATCAAACTCAGGATCTCCTGCTTGCCAGGCAGGCGCAGTGCCGCTGAGCTACATCCCCGGCCCTCTGTATGTTTTTTAAAAGAAAATATATCCTTGTCATCTTATAGAAATACAATTTCTGTCCCCAGGCTCCATTCAAGGCCAGTACAAATAGCACAGATGGTCCCAAGGAAAATGAAACCCAGCACTTATAATATTGTCTTCCCATACATGCAGCTGGTGAGAACTGCCAATCTATATTTTTCTAGAAGCACACACACAAACAAATTTGTCTCGGTTACTTACCTATATTTACTTAAAATGTTTATGTCTGCCAATATCATGGGAATAGTTTGTTTCAAAAGTTCCTGGTTATCTGTTAAACTCTTTGGAATGCCTCCCAAATCTATAAGGTAACGTTTAACTTGTTCTTCTGACAATTCATGGAGACTGGGAATCGGAATCTTGGCCTTCGACTTGAAACATCAACAAACACAGGCCTGTTATTTTATGAAACACATTACCTCATAAGCTGAAAACTAGCTAAGGAAAAAGTCCTTAAATCAAAGTTAAATGGATTTTATCTACAGGCTGCAGAGGAGAGCGATTTCTTTTCTAAGGTAGGGAGAAGTTCCTCAGTATTTCTAGTGTCATAATGCCATGAAAATGACATTCTGGGCTTCACATCCTAGGCCAGTCTGGGTCTCTCTGCAGAGAAAATGGGGAGGTCAAAGGAGGAAGAGGAAGGAATCGTAGCACTGAGTTCCAAGCTACTTCTGAAAGTTCCACATCACTGTCCCCTCTGAAATTTCAAGGATATTTTCTGGCTCTGATTTGTTTCTTTTCTGAAAGTTGATTAAGTTGTAAGCAGATTAAAAATGAGAGGGAAAAAAGCACTGAAGGTCAGTATGAGTTCAGAGGCGTCAGAACAATGCAGACAATGATCCGGGACCTGCTGAAAATGAAGGAAAGGACACTGAAACAGATTTAGAGGATTTCCAACAGCAAATCGTATCCCTGTCATCGTTTCCATGCTGGAACCAAATTTGCCAGATAGGAAAATCACAGCCTGACTTCTGTTCCTCCACTGCCCTCCTATTTATTCCTCTCTCCAAAGAAAACTAATTTACTTACATAGGGAGGAGTTGCACTTGATGCAAAAAAATGGAGTGGTTCCAGCTTGTATTTTTCTTTCAGGTGCAGCGCAGTCATAAAAGCAATATAGGATCCCAAGCTAAATCGGGGACAGACAAATATGATAGTAACTGTCCAGACCCATGGTAATCCAGGTATTGTGGGCACAGCAATGATCACGTAGTACTCAAAGTGCAGGTTAATTAATAACCGACTTGTAAAGGTATATTTTCAATGACTAATGTTGACGTAAAGTGTTTCAAATACATACTAGATAGTTCAGTGCGAGGTTTGGTACCTCCTTCCACAATGCCGTAGTTTAGGCCTGGAATGTCCCCCAAAGGTCTGTGTTTCTGTCTTGGTTCCTGACATGCTGCTGCTGGGAGGTGGGGGACTTCTAAGAGCAGGGCCTGGTGGAAGGTCTCGGGGTCACTGGGTGTGAAGCTCTGAAGGGCACCATGGGATTCCAGCCCTTCTCTTTCACTTCCTAGTTATCAGTCAGTGGTTTTACTCTGCCATATGCTTATTCCATGATGTGCTGTTTTGCCACAGACTCAAAGTAACAGGGCCAACCATCCACAGACTGACACAAAACTAGAGCCAAGACAAACCTTCTCTATATAAGTTGATCATCTCAGTTATTTTGTTACTATTATGGAAAGCTAACACAGCAGCTTAAAGTTGATTTCAATGTCTCTTTCTCCTTTAAAGATGTGTACTACTTTTCCTCCCTTAAATGATAGTATACATCAGCAGTTCTCAAAGGATGGTCTGGGAACCCTGGGGATTTCTAAGATCATAACAAGTAGCCCTCGAGGTCAAAGCTACTTTCAGGATAATATTAAAGTGTTGTTTGCCTTCTGTACTCTCCTATTCCAGTAAGTGCCTGGTGGACCTTTCCAGAGGCTGTATGGCATGGGACAGTAGTGAATCCAGCCGCCTTCTATTAAAACAGACTTGCCACAGTGTAAAACAATCCTACTCTTCATATTACATTTTGGGGAGGAAATACAGTCTTTATAAAAAGATATTATGTCAACAACATATGATGGGCTGCTAGTGTTATTTTTAGATAAGTTGGTAACTAAAGTTTTCATAGTTGTGCTTTCTACTGTGCTAAATATTGAACAGCTATGTCATACATAAACAGAAGCTCTTCGGCATCCTCAAAACACCTTAAAAACATAAAGGAGGACTGGGGCCGAAAGGTTTGTGAACTTCTATAGATAGTGTACAGATATACTGTGTAGACAAAACTCCCAGAGGCTATTCATTTGTAAGTTGTATATTTCCATGCCCCATAAAAGTGCTGGGAACTCAGTCCTGTGTCCATTGCTGATGGAGTGGGAAGTACAGGTAATTTGGAAAAAGCTTCACATCAAGAGCTTTAATGATGTACATATCATTTAACTTAAATTCTGGAAATTTATCCTAAGAAAATCCTATACTAAATTTCTAAAAGAGTGTTGTTCACAGCAGAAAGAAAATAATTTCCATGCAGCTGAGGAGAGTAATACAAACAAATTGTGAAACAATGTATATTTTCAGGCTGTGAAAGATGTTTCATAGTAATATTTAAGTGATAAAATTCAGACAAAAATATAACGCAGGTCTGTATCATGTAGAATACTAAGGAATCACAAAAGTAAATTGGGAGGGGAAGAGCAGTTGAAGGGAGGGGAGGGGAATGGGAAAAAAAGAAGAATTAAGACGTACTATACACAGGAACAATTCCCTGGGATAAATGCAATCAATATGCATGGCAAACTTGTACTAAAATGTTTTTAAAGCATTGTTTTCTGGATGGTAGGGTAGTGAGTACTTTTATTTTTCAATTTTTGCTTTGCCATATTTATAAAAATTGTATATTATAGTAGGTAACACTGAGTTTCTTACTATATATCAAGTTAAGACTGCTATTCATTTAAGCCCCACAATTAAGAATTATTATTACTTCAGCTTATAGAGAAGGAAACTAATATAGAAACCTAAGGAACTTTCCAAAGGTCACATAGCTACTAAGACGTGGTCAGAACCCCAAGATCTATGACCTAACCTCAAAATTATACAATCCAGAAACATATACTATTTGCATCATTTTAATTTTATAAATAAATGGAATGACTCTTGCTTTTATAAGTCTTGGTTTTTCTGCCTGAAAAGAAAAAAAGGGGTAATTACTATAAAATTTGGAGAGTATTAAGAGTTCTGGTTTGTCATAATTGTTCAACACGCTGTTTATGGGGTGGAGAGGAAAGGCGGAAGGAATTGAGATGTGTTCTGTCCATGTACCAATTCCACACAATGAATGTGATCATTATGCACTGCAGACGTGTACTAATAAAAAATATGCTGTTTAACCAATACAAAAGGTTTGCATCTCACAAAACACAAAGAACAACATTACCCATGAACTTTGATTAAGAACCCCCCCCATCCTTTGAAACAAATTTTAAATACCTATGGCCAAAAAATGCAAATGGTTTATCCTGGACAACTGGCAGCAAAGCATAAACAATTTCATCAACTATCTCATCGATGTCATTTGCGAAAGGTTCTTCAGTCCGACTTTCTCTTCCAGCAAGTCTTACAGAGTACACTGGAGATTGGGAAACACAATGAATAATGAACGAGATACTGTGATGATATAAAACCTTATACTGACATGATATGAACAATCTCAAACATCATAATAATGGTCAAGCACAGTGAAATAAAAGTTTCAAAATTTGCTGACAAGAAAAGCAACATCATGAAATACAACAAACTAAATATCTGAAAACACTTTAACTCCAAATATCTAGAAATGATAGATGAAGCACACATATAATTAGACATCTAGTTTAGCTCACAATAAAGAGAAAACTTAGAAAAGAAAAAAAGAAGAAGTAATTGAAAATTCCAGAAGTGAGTACACATGGATAGGCACCCCTGCCAGCCATCAACTATATAAGAAAAATAAAATGTTGGGTTTTAAGAGTGACCACATGAGCCAGGAAACACGGTATTGGAGTCTGTTAAATTTGGGAGTTAAAACTAAGTCCTCTATAGAAAAAAAATTTATATATTTTTTCCTCCTCATGGCAAAGGGAATAACCAAGAAATTTCTGGTTTTGCCTTGCCTCTGGATAGGGCAAGAGATGGGGTGGGGGGTAGGGGATCTGCCTGGCTTTCATTTTTTAACCAAAGCCTGCAATTATGAAAATCTAAAGTTTATGTATATTATCTTAATAAAATTAAGCTGAAAAAAAACCTCAAAATGAGTCAGAGTGAGTAGCTCTTCAGAAGCAATAACAAGTCATCTCCTGATAAATACATACACAACATAAGCTTTCTAGAGTCAAGAATCATCCCAAATGACTATACAGTTTGTTAGAGCAAAGTCTAACACACTTTAAAGGAATACAACAAAATCAAGTGCCCAACAATGTAAAACTCACAATGTCTAGCATCTAAAACACACCAGACATCCCAGAATCTGGAACACATGACCATAACTGGAATCAGTAGGAGAAGAGGAGTCAAACATGAGAAACAGCTAAGAAATAAAAATCAAGTTAGAACCTTAAAATGGCTATTATAAATATGCTTGATAATGTAAATGAAAGCATGAACGTAGTAAGAGAAAGTAAAGGTTTTTTAAAGACCCCAGTGCAACTTCTAGAGATATGAAGTACAGCATCTGAAATTAAAGAAAATATATCAGATGGGATTAACAACAGATTAGATATGAAGATGTGATAGTGAACTTAGAGCATACAGAAAATGAAGTTTTCCAAAATTAAGTATAAAGGGAACATGATCCAAGAAAAAGTACAGATGACCAGTGTCCTGTGGCACAATATAGATGAATTTTTTCATCATAGAAAACAAGAATACCACAGTAAGAACAACTTCCTCCTTACAGATAAAGGAAATAAAAAGAAAATGTCTAATAAGGGACGATTTAGGGTAGCTAATGCCATGAAAATACTTAAGCACACTAAGCAGCTTTCACTTGACACGTTTTGTCATTGACAGCCAAAACTGAAACCCTAAAAGCAATTCTCCATCTATAAAAGCAGCTGGTTCTGAAAGTCGTTTTCCAAAGATTCCACAGGCTACTGTCAGTTCAGTTTTAAGTTCAATCTAGAGCACAAGATACATTTATCAGCTCACTTTTTTGACTGCTATTTTGAATAATTCTAGTTGTTAACAATATGTTAACATTGACTTTCTATTTTTCAGTATCTTTGAGAGGACAGTAGTTATAATTCAAAAAATAACAGTGAGATATTATGATTAAATTGTTTTTAGCTGTATGTCTTTAAATTAATTGTAAAAGTAAGCATTTACTCTTTGATGTAAAATGTGAAAAAAAATGTCATATTAGTATCTAAACTGAATTGATTCCTTTACAATTTCAGGAGAAATACTTGCCTAATGCTTTAATGGAAGAGCAACAGAGGTGTATAATTGGTATTGATTAAAACTGTAAGCAGCAAATATCACCTAATTTTACAGCTGAGTCTAATGTATGTTTCTTCTTCAAATATTAATGGGCATAAAATTCTGGTCAAGAGAGTGGAAAAAATATCTAGGTAATGGTCAAATAAGACATTTTCTCTTCTCTTAAGAAATGACATGAGGACACTGACTCTGAAAAACTGTATAAGAGCTGAAGAATTATATCATTGCTCTGTAGCTTCTAAGAAATAAATAATGCAATTTTTTGGCTGTCAAAATCCGTCAAAAATATAGATGAATTTTTTTTGAAATGATGAATTTAATAGAACTTATTAGAACTGTCATGGTTCTCGATTTGTTACAGCTTTTGAACTCCATTCCTTCCTGATAGCAGCAATTACACTGGAGCTGGGGAATTTAGAGGGTGTCTTCTCTTTCTTTCTTAATATAGATGAATTTATCATATGTGTAATTTGGAGTTCCAAGGAGAGTAGAAGAGAAGGAAAAAGAAAAATATTTAAAGAAGTAATAGCTGAATATTTCCAAATTTGATGAAAATTATAAAGCCACAGATCCAAGAAGGTCAAAGAAATATGAACAGAATGAACAGTGAAAACCACGACAAGGCATGTCATAATCAAATTGCTAAAAACAAATGAAGGAAAATCTTGAAAAGCAGCAACAGAAAAGAGACATAGATGCAAATGTAAGAATACAACAGATTTCATGTCAGAAACTGTGCAAACCGAAACAGTATAACAAGGGAGGACAACTGTCAGCCTAGAATTCTGTAACCTGTGACAATGTACTTCAAAAGTGAAGGTTAAATAAACATTTTTTCAGACACACAAAGCCTGAGATTCTGCATCCACGGATAGACCTTGAACAATGTGTTGTTCTTCTGGTTTGCATTAGGATGCGAAAGGAAATAGTGCCAATTTCCCCACACAGAGTGGCTCCGGATGACACCCTCTCTGGGCAGACCCTCACAGGAGCCACTCTCGGAGGGGTAATTGGGACTGGGCCAGAGAACAGCAATACTTCAGGGCTTCTACTGTCACCCCACCCGTGACTGTGTGGGCCACCAGCCAGGAAGGCAGAGGGCTAGCCCTAGGCCCCTCTGAGAAGGTGAGCCTGGGATGGATGCAGGGGTCTTGCCCTTCTCGCTAAGAAGCCAGCTGGTCATGCGTAACTGTCAGAGGGGCCGGGTCTAAAAGTGCCAGCATTAAGTCCAGCGGTCTGCACAGATGGTGTTAAAAACCTGTTTACAGAAATAACAGCAGGAAACTTTCCAGATATGGGGGAAGAGTTTAACATACAAATAAGCAAGGAATTTAGAACCCCAAATAGCGCGATCAGAGAAGGACTTCTCCATGACACATCACAGTCAAAATTCCAGAAGCCCAGCACAAAGGCAAAATCACAAGCTGTTAGAGAAAAGCATCAAATCACTTACAAGGTAAAACTATTAGAATTACAGCAGACTTCTCAACACAAACCTTATATGGAGTTACATGTTTCAAGCCCTAGAAGAAAATAAATTCTAACCAAGACTGAAAAATCCTGCAAAACTCTCTCAAAATTGGTGAATAAATAAATATCTCCACGACACACTGTGCCTTAAAAGTTCACGACCACCAAACAAGCACTCCAAAAAATTCTCAGAGAATATCCTTGAGAGAGACAAGCCAACAATGCCAGAGAGTCTAATGGAATGAACATACAGGCACAGTGAACAGGCACATCATAGGGGTGGGGGTCAGCAACAGGGGAAGAACGACACGGCAGGACTAAGTCAGTACCTTTCAAGAACAGCTCTATCTCAACTCCCCGACCAAACGACCCAGATCGGAAGATCAGACACAAAAACAGAAGCAAATGGTATGCTGTGACAAGACACACATTTAATCCAAAAGGATATACATAATCTAAAAATCAAAGGATGGAAAACAATATTTTATGCAATGGTAGCCTCCAAACAAGCAGGAATCACTGTCCTATTTTTCAGGCAAAATGAACTTCAAGCCAAAACTATTCAGCAGAGGGAAGTAGTTCAGTGGCACCTCCGTTGCCTGGCAAGCGCAAGGTCCTGAGTTCGATCCCCAGTACCACAAAAAAAAACAACAAAAACCCCCAACTATTCAGAAGAGGCAAAAAAGAAAAGGTCACTGCACACTGATTGACGGAACAATTCAACAGGAGGAGATAACAATTCTAAATATATTAAGACTATTAGAGTTAAAGACATCATATTACAGTGATATATGCATACTCACATTGACAGCAGCACAATCCATAATAGCTAAATCCTGGAAGCAGCCTGTATGCCCATCACCAGATGAATGGACAAAGAAAATGTGGCATTTATACACAATGGAGTACTACTTTACCATAAAGAAGGATAATTTTGTGTCATTTACAGGAAAATGGATGCACCTTCAGACCATGAGGTTAACCGAAATAAATCAGACACACACGCTTAAATGCCACATTGTTTCTCTTCTATGAAGAGCCCAAAATATTAATAAATTAAAGAGAAAAATAAGAGGCTGATAATAGGAAATAGGGAGATAGAACTTTTGCAATAAAAAAAGAGACTGAGAGAGAGGCGGGGGAAGTAAAAAGAGGTGGGGTGTGTTGTGTACACGTAGCGACTCCCCATGGTGAATGTTCTCATTGTGCACTGCAGACAGGTGCTAACAAAATAATTCTTTTTTAAAAAGAAAGGAGGGAAAGAAGTGGAAAGAGAAAAAGGGGATGAGGGTGGTAAAACAATATGTACATGTTACGTGCTCTGCCAGTTGTGCTGGCCCATGCCTGTAACTCCAGCACTTGGGACGCTGGGGCAGGAAGATTGCCATGAATTCGAGGCCAGCCTGGACTACACACCAAGAAACTGTCTGAAAAAAACTAAAACTAAACTAAACTAAATGTTACATGTTCTGACAAAGCAGATATATACCTTGTGCTTGCATTAGATACAAGACTTTGTAGAGAGGAGAAGGAAAAAGGGAAAAAGCCAGGCACAGTGGCCCACGCCTGCTGATCAGCACTCAGGAGGCTCGGGCGGGAGGATCAGAGTTTGGGGCCAGGTTGGGCTACACTGAGTTCAAGGCCAGCCTGGACACAGCCAGGCCCTATGGAAAATAAAGGGCAGGCAAAGAGTAAGTTCATTGACATTATATACACAATAGGTGTGTCTCTGAGGTTATAAATTTAGTGACATAGAAGCACAGCTTTTTCTGGGGGAACATGGAGGCCCATTCCAAGCATAGAGAAAGGAACATCAAGAAAAGCGAATGAACGATGGGTGTCTTTAGAGTGGGGAAGCAAGATGCGTGCATATCCTGAGACCCAGGCTACCATCTTAAGGGGCGTGGCTCCCGCCAGCAGGGCTGCCTCGGTGGCCATTTTGGGAATGTGTTCATTTTTGGACTTAAAGCCACTGTATCCCACCCCGGGTTTGGGTTTAAGTTTGTCGAGTGAAGCTCTGAGAGATTTTGTGCCCCTTAAGAACCCTGGCGGACTATTATGTTTAGGGAGTGGGGCTAGTGCAGTTCCTGGGATAGAAATGGCATGGTTAGTCTAGGTGTTTCCTGGGCTCAGGAGCTTTGGGCAACACCAGCTTCCCTACCTCCTTACACCCACTATTTTTTTTTTTTTAGTTTAGCACCGTTTATTTGTGATCTCAGCTGTTGTCATGGCTGCTGTGCATCAGCCTGTTCTCAAAGCATAACATGCTCTTCCATTCCTCTCATCCAGGACAGAAGGATCTTCCAGGTGGCACACCAACAGAACAAGGGACTCCGATGATGCCAGCTTCAATGATGGTGCCATCCAGAGAGGGAGAAGGTCAGGGCACATTCAACCGCGGCTTCCAGAGGTTTTGCAAAGGGAGCCTTTGGGGGCCCAGCCTTCTGGCATTCTAGTGCAAGTGCGATTAGGAGAGGAGAGAGAAGGGGACCCGAGGGCAGGCAGGGTCTGGGTCTGGGTCTGGAGGAGGGTGTTCCGGCCCCAGGGCCACGGGGCTGGAGTCCCAGAGACACCCTCTGGGGAAGGCAGCGTAGCAGCCCAGCCTTTCTGTCAGACTAAGGGCCACAGGCTCTGCTGGACTCGGAAGGGCTTGTGCATGTGTCTACAACAGTCAAGAGGAGTCACTTCAGGGGATCAGGAAGGTAGAACAGCAGAGAGGGGAGAGCTGATGAAAAATACCTCATTCCCTTTCTTACCCACATGTGAAGCTGGCTCTGAGTTGCTGGCATGGGGTGGGGGGGCAAGCCTGAGAATCTTGAAAATAAGAGTTCTAGAGCTACGTCTTTGCAGCCTGGACAGAGCCTGGCAGGAGGGCAGAAACTACGACTGCCCCGGAACAGAGAGTAAGGCACATGTGCCTGAGAAGACAGTGCTAACACGGGCTGCCAAGGCGAGCGCCAGGGCCAGAACCAGGGCAGGCGAGTGACTGCTGCTGGCTCTGACGGTCACAGCCAGCCATATGATTATGGACCAACTCCCATGGCACTGTGCCCCTCCAGGCTGGCACCAAGCTGGCAGAAGCAAGGTCTACCTACGAATGCATGGGAGAAAGACTCCCAAATGGTCCGCTGCTAAACGCAGTCACTGGGCTCACTGCTAGTCTTTAATAAGAGCCACATGATGGTGGCATTATTACTAACAGTGGTGATGCCAGTAAGAGGATACTTGGCCCTCTACGAGCTTCCTCCCTGAGGCCCCTCGGTTATGAAGACAACATCAGCCTCCCCACAACCTATTATCCCCCAGGTTACAGCTGGGGAAACCGAAGCAGAGCTGCAGAGGGACTCACCACATACTGATTCAGGGCCACAGGAGACAACTAGAGCTCAGTCTGGACTCCACTGTGGAGCCGACCTGGCAGTTACTCCCACAGCCTTCTCATGACCTGCACCCTGCGCTTGTTCCTGACATTTGATCACTGAAGGAGCAAGCTTGCCGGTGACTCGTCCTAAGGACGGAGCTCTGCTGCCCAAGTCTTCAAGCTTTTCCCCTTGATTCTCCTCCCTCATGTGCTGCCCTGCCTCTCTACAACCTTGGCTGTACACACAAGGAACATGGATTCATCAGTCCTGTTAAGAGGCCAATTTTCCAGGACAAAGAACAGACTGAAACTAACAGGTTAAATAGACGTGCAAAAGGGAGGTGAGGGATGGGCAGGGAAGAGGGCTTTATTGTTCAGTGAAATTACATCGGAAAAAAACCAGCCAAATAAAAGCGCTTTGCCTTAAAAAAAATAAAAATAAAAATAAATTTAGTGACATAAAATAAAGAGTAACAGCATAATAAGGGAAATAAAAATTAAGGAATTTATATAAAATATGACGATAACTGCTAAAGGTGAAAATCTCGACACATCATCAAAGACACACGGCACATATGATAAGGTAGGCCAGGGCAGAGAGCGATCATATTTGACTGAACAATGACATAAATTTAATCCACCTACTTTAAGAAAAAGTTTTAGATTTCCCTGCCCTCCAAAACCAAATTCTATCCCGTATAAAAGGGAATCAAGGGAGCAAAGCAGTTCAGACAGGGGCAGAGAGCATAAACCAGAGAAAGATTTATGCACAGATAAAAATGGGAATAGAAAGGAAGCGGCGGCTGCGTGCGGACACAGGACAGGGTACAGCTCCAAGGCGAGCACACAACAGCGCCCAGCCCACAAGGGTGCGGTCCTGCGGAGCGCGGGGCAGTGCGCACTCGGCACGCTCGCCTCTACGCAGCGGCCGGCGCCAGGCCAGGGGCCGCACACCGCCAGGGGGCCGGAAAGGCAGCGCGCTGGGACCAGGCGCTGAGCAAGCGCGCGTGCGCCTGGCCTCCTCCCGCAGAGCGCCCCTGAAAACCGATCAGTCCCGGGCGGGCCGCAAGGGGAACCACTGGGGAGGGCCCCTGGCGCCGACGCTGGCGGGAGCAGCCGAGGCTGGGCTCCAGAACAACGCAGGGTCTCCAAAAATCATTAACGCGAGTGCTACGCTGTTAAAAGGGCCCTGTGCCTCGTTTTAAAAATTTATCTCTGAGGTCAAAAAGGCAGTACAAAATGCGCTATGGTATTTTAAAAAGTCAAAATTAATAAGATACAGTTAAAGCAGTGGCCAGAGGGACGCTGACAAATAGTTATGCCCAGAAGAAAAACAGGAAAATAAATGAAGTCACTCAACTCATGACTACAGAAAATTATATGGGAAGAATGCAGAATGGAGGAAATACTATAAAAACAAGCTGATGCATTAGAAAGCGTGAAGAAAGGACTAATCAGCTCTAGAAGCTGTTTTGAGGTACTCTATATGGGGGTTCCCGGCTCCCAGTCGGTCCAGGAGACAGACACACACGAGGATCGAGGATCGACGGAGGTGCCCGGGAGGGAGCCCTGCTGGATAGGAGAGAACTGTTTAGAAAAGTGAGATGATTCTAGCCCCTTCCTGCTGGGGAGAGTGTTGGTTACTCGGCCTGTATGGATGAGGTCGAAACTGGCTGAGAGCTACTTCTGAGAAAGCGCAGCTTGCTCTATTCTTACAACACAAGAGACACAAAAATTGCAGCAAGTCAGGAAAGACAGCCAGGTATAAATGCCAAGATTTCAGCCAATGCCAAAGTCTGGCTCCCTTCCCACTCAAGGCAATTCACTTAAATCATGTGGGTGACAGATTAAGAAATATAAACACGAAATGACTGAGAAAATTTTCTTCAGTTTCACAGTGCTCCAAGAAAAACTCAATGGTATGGGCAATCCGGGCAGGGGAGCCTGGGAAGACAGGGCAGCAGATTCCAGCGGAAATGCAGAGAGAAAAGCCTTTTGAAAACTGAACAACGCTGAGTCAGGAGGATCACTATGCGTTCCAGGCCAGGCTGGACTGTATAGCAAGGCGCCATTTCAAAAACTAAAACAAATTGAACAGAGTCCTGGGGATCTATGGGACAATATCTGTTATTATGCCACATAGAAACAGAAGAAGGAGAAAGGCAGATATTTTTGAAGATATAATTACAAATTTTCCAAATTTAATAAGAATTATAAACCCACAGATCCAAGAAATTCAGTGAACTCAAATACCTGTACATGCCTATCTTCCGCCCCATAAATTACTTAGATTATGATGAAAATTCACATACCTTCCAGTGAATCGTAAATCTTTTGACCCCATTTAGCAAAGTAAAGAGAACCAGCTCCTGCCCAGGGGAAGCAAATCAGCCTGAAAATTGCTTTGGGCTTCGCATATAAGCAGTTGAAAACTTTTTCATTCCTAGGGAAAAATTCAAACACATTTCACATTACAGGTATCAGCTCAGTTCTCCAAACTGACTTAAGTGTATTTTAATGAAAATCTTCATTAAAGGCACACACATTCAGATATAATGTGACTGGCATCTTTTCTAAGAAGAAAGGGAAAAAGGTTTTTATGGTCTGTGTTTGACAATCTGAATATATAAACTGAGACGTAGTTGAAGTAGTTGAGTATCTATGTAGAACCCTTAGCAAGCACATTTTGTAGGTGCAGTGAAGGCGATGGAAATCTGTGTTTGCCTTTTCACCAGTCCGGGAAGAGTTAGTTGCACCCTAACAGTTCAAGGGCAGCTTCAATTTCAATGCCTTCATTAGTGCCAGAGTCACTTTTAATTTATCTAGAAGCTTTCCAGAGCATAGAATTGTCATTCCCCATTGAGTGTGTGATAACCCAGGCTTTTGAATCTACATATAACATTATTGGAAAGTTTATCCCAAGAGCCAGGTAACCAGCCAGTTGATGTTCAGAAATTGTCTTTTTTAAAAAGCCATCCCATTTGTATGTTTGTATTCTCCATAATTTAAACCCTCCCTATAAAGTTCCCAAATTCAACATTACATGTTTTACAAAGATATCTATATATAAAACCTTCCCCAAAAGGAGACCATAAAGCTTTGTATTATGACTTCAAGTCTGTTTTATCTCGTTTTTCCTTTCATTTTGCTGTTACATATCAGTTTGTCAGGTGGTCTTGATAAACATCCAAAACTAACATCTGCTGAGATCGGTCGAGTTGGGCTGCTAAGTGAGGACTCCGTTCTTCCTGCTGTGGTCACTGGAAGCCAGCGTGGGGCAGTGCACATAAACAAGAGGGTCACAAATTCAGCCCAGCCCCGCCACGTAGATGCTTACTAAGACCCTACCTCAAAAGAGAAAATAAGGAAGACAGCGTTTGTGGCTCCAGGGGAAGGCTGAGCTCCATCCTCAGCACCACTGTCTCCCGTTCTCCATCAGGGAGGTGGCTCCTTGGTGAGAGCCTGCAGGCCCAGTTAGGCACAAGTGAAAACACTTTTGGAGGAAAGATTATTTTTGAAGAAAAATTCCTCATCTTATAACTGCTGGTGTAAAGATAAAAGCAAAAGAAAAAGGACTAATTCCAGGTCATTTTCCTTTAAAGAGCATTTGTACAGGAAGCCGTGCAGTCCCTCGTAGCAGACTCAGTGCTAACAGGCCAGCAGCTCGAAGTTAAATCTCTACAGGCATCCACCAGCTTCTTGAAAAAGACTTAAGCACTACCACAGCTTGGTAAAAACTACGAAGAAGTGACTTTCCTAAGCCTTATTTTTTTTTAAGTTCTTGAAGAGTCTAGAACAATTAACTGAATTTAACATTTCTTTAAAACAATTCCTCCCCATGCCTTTGGTTTTTTGAGACAGGGTCTCGCTACATAGCCCAGGCGGGCCTCGAACTCGATGATCTTCCTGCCTCAGCCTTGTGGGTGCCGGGATTACAGGCATGTGCCACCACGTCAGGCTCTAAAATAAGTCTCTATGTTTAAAGCCAAGAAGCCCTATTTTCATCTGTTGAGATTCTTTGTGCGCTAACAGATTTTTTAAAGCGTGTTAGGACAGGAGGAGATGAAGCTGTGCCTGGCTCGAAGACTCTGTGGGATCAAGGCGGCCTTGAAGCCGAAGAACACAATGTTAGTGGCTGCAGAACGAGGAGGGCCCAGGGGTGTCTCCTTCTGTCTGGGGCCCTGTGGGCCCTGGAGCCGGAGCTGCCTCCACTCTCTTCATCTGTGAGTCTCGGGACCGCGGAAACCCCTGCGGCGGGCACTTGAGGCTGCACGAGGGCGCAGGCCGGCCTCTCCCAGGGCCACGCCAGGGGCGCACCCTGGGCTCCGCGCCTCCCCAGCCTCCGGGCTGCTTCACCTGTGCAAAAGAGCCAGAGACCAACAGAACGGACTCGCCGTCTCTCTCCGCCCGTCCGCTTCTGCCTAGTGCTGAGACTCGGTCCGATGTGCTCGCCGCACGGTGACCAGAGGCTGCCGACACGGTCCAGGCCCAGACCCCAGCTCCACCCACCCCCGACCCGCGGCCCACGCCGCCAGGCAGCCTAGCCGCTTTGCGTTCCCTGGGCCTCCTCTTCAGAGAATCTTCCTTGCAAGGCGCGGTGAGGCTTAAGAGCATCCAAAGCGCCCACTCCCGCTTTAGGCGCATACACTAAGGGAAAACAAGCGTTATTTTCACTTATTTGACAGCGGACACAACTGAAAATCAGAAAACAGTAAGTCACTCAGCCAGTTGACAGATCGGGATTAAGACAGACCCTGCTAGGTTTAAAAGCTGCTTCCTTACTTAACCCTTTTCCCAGATCCTCAGCATCAGCACACAAGTGGGTTGCTAACTGGCAGGCGGCAGAAGAGGCTCTATCCCAGCAGCTCTGGAATGGGGAGTTGAGACCCCAGCCTGCTCCCCACTGTGGTGTGTGAACTGCTCCTTGTCTTTACCTGGCCTACACACGTGTCTCGGCCCATACAGAGATGCACAGTTTTGCCATAAATAAACACCACCGAGTCAAGGCCATTTTACACAGTAAGCTGTTGGTGTCATCATGCCCTCGCGGGCAGCATTGAGTGCCAGCTTAGGCTTCCGAGGAAGCCTCTTAGTCTTACAAAGGCATGCATCCAAGCACCTGGGGGAGCAGGGGCAGGTTGCCCAAGGAATCATCTACCTGCTTCTCTCTGCATGGACTCTTCTCTCCATGCTCCGAGGAGGTGACCCAAAGTGCTGGCCTCTTGAGCAACCTCTTGAGCAACCTCTTGAGCCAGTGCTGAATTTAATTCCTCTTTGGGTAGAAAACCTCCAATCAGCCGTGTGGACCAAGAGGAGTGACCAGTGTCTAATCCAATGAACGCATTGCCTGGTCTGGGCCCTGTTAAAAAAGAAGTGGCGGGGGGGTGTGGGGGTGCGGAGGAGGAGGAGGAATGGCCAGAAATGACATCACTGTCACTTTGGGTCATATTAGACGAACAGTGCATATCTCCATCAACCAGAAAGACAACCATGTAACTTTGCTAAACACGGCAAACAAAGATGTGTCAGTTTTCTAGATACCTGTCAAGTTGTGCTCTTTCTAAATCATAAGAAAGAGGGATTCTGAGAGAGTCTTCACTGCCATACTTAACTTCGTTCTAGTGTCACAAGTTTCAAAAATTCAGAAAAGGAGAAGAAAAATAATCATGAAAGGATCTGTAATTTTAAAAGACTTTTGTCGCTTACTTCCTAGGCATTCCTTGAGTCACCAGCAATTCCTTCAAGGTCATATTGGCCTCACTTCGTGGTCAGACTCAGACTGTTCCTGGGGCACTGGCTGATTACCCAGCCCATTGCTCTTGTAGTGCCGAGCTGAGTGCTCAAAGGTCCAGGAAGACTTGGTTACAGAGAAGAGCAAAGTTCACTTTGTTCTTGGAGCCTTTTTAGAGATATGGCAATGGTCCTGAGAAGAGCCCTCAGAAGAACCAATTAGATGATTCACAGGGCTCTCACTGACTCAGTGCACCCACTTTCTTCTTGGGATACAAAATGCCAGAAATGATGCTGTTTCTACCTACACACATCGGCAGGAAGATGTGAGACACATGTGTTCGGTGTTTACATTGAAGACTGTTTCTGAGGGCTACAGAGCTCCAGTAAAACCAGGGTGGCTCGCTCTGATCTACTCACTGGAGCAGGTGATAGACTTCTTTTTGTTAATCTTTGACTTGGCATGCCCTGCAATCAGTAATGCCAAAGAGGATTAAATGTATTTAGGGTTATTAGCCAAAGGGTACTTTCTTTAGATCAAGATAGTCTGTCTCATTTCTCAACATTGGTAGGATCCTGTAATACTGACCATGAGAAGCATCTGTTTGATTGGAACCAAAGAGTCCAAAGGCTGCGGTTTTTCCAGAACTGATACATGACACCAGTCTGAAGATAGAATATGCTCGTGATCCCAAGAAGAATGAGTAACAAAGAATGGAAGAGAAAAATCAAAGCTGAGCATGGTGGCTCTGCAGATCCCAAGGAAAACAGATTCTAAAGAAAAGAAAGTTGTCTATAGATTCATCATAATGAAACTACAAAAAGAAAAAGAAAAAGGAGAGCTGGTCATGGTGGTACAGCATGTGGAAGGCTGAAACAGGAAGATCCCAAGTTCCAGCCCAAACCGGGCAATTTAGTGGCGTAGCAAGACACTGTCTCAAAAATAAATAAAAATAAAGAGGGGTGGGGATGTAACTCAGTGCAAAAGCCCTGGCTTCAATCTGCAGTGCTGGGAAGGGGAAAAAAAGAGCGCAATAAACACAAAGGCAAGTATGAGCAGCCAGGCAGGGAGGTAAGCTTGGAATATCACCTCTGTGTGAACACCACTCGGACCCGAGCAGTGTAGAAAGGCAGAAGAGTGCAAAGTGATATCCTCGTGTGCTAAAGACAGAATCCCAACTTAGAACCTGAATACTCAGTGAAAGCATCTTCTAAGAAATGGAAAAGTAGGGCTGGGGATTTAGCTCAGTGGTTTCACCACCTGCTGCGCAAGCGCAAGGACCCGAGTTCGATCCTCGGTACCAAAAAACAAAAAAGAAATGGAAAAGTAAAGGCATAGTTTGTAACCAGGAAGCACCTTCTCATACTTGGCCAGAAGACAAATGATCCCAAACAAGAGATAGAATGGCAAGAGGAATGAAAAACAAAGACGCTGCAGATAGGTAATGTAAACAAGTACAGATATAAACCATCACTGTTTGCACAAACTAGTGATTGTAACCTTTAGCAAGCCTTAAAATAGCTATGAAAGAAAAACAAGGAATAAAACTCACATAAAGTTCTGGAGTAGGTAAAGACCCCTATTTTATCTACCAGGTTTTTTTACATTTCAACTTTAAATACATGCATTTTTAGATTTCTCAGGCAAGTCTGGAGAAGAATAAAAACAGAACATAGTTCATCCAAACTTGAAGAGAACAATATTTAGTTAGAAAGAAAAGTAAGAAAAAGAAAGGGAGGTGTAGATCCCTGGCCTGGTGGCCCATGGCATCATCCCAGTGCCTTGGCAGGGTAGTGACTGGCCCTGGGACAAAGGGTTAGAGCTGTGCAGAAGATTCCGGCCAGACCCTGCTCTAAGCAGGTCCTAAGGCAGCGAGGCGTCCATCCCGAAAGGCCTGTGACCCTCCCAAGTGGCCCACCCCATCTTCTCTGCAAGACATGTGGACTTCCTTATGGCCTTCTGATCAAAGTGGAAGCCTTCTGTGAGCCAGCAGAAGAGGTCTTGTCAAAATTGCAACTGTAGCCATGATTTTAAACCACACTGGAAGATGGGATCTACAAGGTGCCAAATGACCAGGCAGATACATTCTTTAGATGCTCACACTGTTACCTAGACCTTTTTTCCCTGTCTTCAAACCCTAAGAAAACCCCCAGTGTCTAATCCTGACTGAACAGTTCCCCTCCTGGAAGCCTGCCCACTGCCCCCCAGGATCCCCTGGTCTAAGTAAGGTAAGCTCTTATCTTTTCTGCCTTCCTTATCTACTGGTAAAATTCTTTTTACTGGCTGCTCACTGGCCATCCATATGCTGTCTCGTATGGCAGGAGGCTGAGGCGGGAGGACTGCAAATTCAAGGCCAGCCCGGGCAATTTAGGAAGCCCCTGTCTCAGAATAAAAGGGGTTGGGCTGTACCTCAGTGGCAGAACGTGGGTGAGACAGTGGTGAAAGAAAAAGCACGAAAGTAAATAGGAGACAGGTTGTGACTGGCTGTTCAGTAACGTGCAGGCTCGGCGTAGGGGAACCGGCCACGAGGAGCTGTGAAGCTGGAGGAGGAGGCAGGTGGACCCAGGACCACACAGAGCTCCGTTCATTGGGGATTTCCTGACAGGGGTGTGAACCCAGGAGGCCACAAGAGTAGCAGAAACCTGCGATTTGGGCAGTAAGAAGGCATTTGTGACATGATTAGAACAAGCCAGGCCCAGTGGTGCACGCCTGGAATCCCAGCACTTTGGGAGGCTGAGGCAGGGGGGTCTCAAGTTCAAGTCCTGCTTGAGCAACTTAGTGAGACCTTGTCTCAAAATAAAACATAAAAACAACAAAATAAAAAACACGAAAAAGGGGTGGGATGTAGCTTGGCGTGAAGGCAGTTGGCTCAATCCATAGTTTCATCGCCACAGAAGAAGGAAGGAAAGAAGGAAGAAGGAAGGAAGGAGGGAGAAAGGAAGGAGGAAGGAAGGAAGGAAGGAGAGAAAGAAGGAAAGAAAGAAAGAAAGAGAAAGGAAGGAAGGAAAGATGGAAGGAAAGAAAGAAAGAAAGGAAGGAGAGAGAGAAAGGAAGGAAGGGAAAGAAAGGGAAGGAAGGAAAGAAAGGAGAGAGAGAGGGAGGGGAAGGAAGGAAGGAAGGAAGGAAAGAGGGGGAGAGAAAAAACCGGCCAAGACAGCAGTGGCATTATCCACGACAGAGTGTACCTGGTTTATCTATGCTGATACCTACAATAGGTGGCACACTAGGGGCAGAGACAGCTCCAGTACATTGTCGTAAAGGCTTACACAGTGCTGATTGCTGTGTTTATCTTGGATTTTCTGGACAGTATGTGGGGAAACTGGTCAGAGCTCTTGGGAACAGTTGCTGTTAGGACTCCAGAAGGCTGCATTCATGCCATGTACACAGTGGTCTCAAGGAGTTTGGAACCCAGAAGGAGGAGACTCCAGTTACAGTTAAAATGCTATAGTCAGGCATGGTGGTGCATAGCTATAATCCCAGACAGGAGGCTGAGGCAGGAGGATTGCTGTGAGTTTGAGGCCAGCAATTCCCAGAGACCCTCCTAGGGCTCACATCTCTGTGGCCAAATACTTTTGGCAATCTTTCGGTGCAGTGGTGCACGCCTGTAATCCCAGCACTCTGGGAGGCTGAGGTGGGAGGATCATAAATTTGAACCCAGCCTGGGCAACTTAGGGACTTGGAAGGCCCTGTCTCAAACATAAAAAATAAAAATAAGGGCTAAGAATGTAGCTCAGTGTGGAAGCCCTGGGTTCAACACCCAGCACTGCAAACACGAAGTCAGCACGTCACCTTTCTTCATGCCTGCTCCTCTTCCTGCATTTCTTTGGACAGTGAATGATACCAGGGTGTGCCCTAGTGCCCAGCCCAGAGAGCTGGGAGTCATTTGTTTCCTCCCTTTCCCACCCTCTCCCCATATGTCACCAAATCCTCTTAACCTGCACCCTCCTGTGCAGCATCAACCCTCCCACCTGCACACGATCGGGTCCTTCAGGAAGCATCAGCCGCGGATATTCTGACGAGACCAGGTGGAGCATAATGTTAAAAGCCACTCCGTGTGTGTGTGTGTGTGTGTGTGTGTGTGTGTGTGCGTGTGTGGTACTGGGGATTGAATTCAGGGCCTTTGCACAAAGCTGCAACTCTAGCCCTTTTTAAAAAAAACTTCTTTTTTTTTTTTTTTGAGACAGAGCCTCACTAAGTAGTTCAGGCTGGCCTTGAACTCACTATGTAGCCCAGGCGGGCCTCCAGCTTGCAGTGATCTTCCTGTCTCAGCCTTCTTCCTGAGTGCTGAGACTGCAGGCGTGTGTCACCATGCCAGGCTCTGTGGTTTCTTTTGCTATTGATTATTAGTTTCATTTCATTGTGATCTGATAGGAAGCATGAGATTATTTCAGTTCTTTTGCATTAAAAAGAAGATTCTTTTGTATTTAAATTCTTTTGTACATGCTCGATGACCTAAAATGTGGTCTATTTTGGAGAGTTCCATGGGCTGCTGAAAAGAATGTATTCTGCTGTTTTGGGATGGAACACAGATGTTTGTTAAATCCATGTGTTTTGTGGTGTAGCTTAACGCTGATATTTCTTTGTTGATTTTTTTCCAGGTTGACATGTCTGTGGGAGTGGAGTATTGAATCCCCCACAATGAGTAGATCGGTATCCTTCTGTCCTTTTATGTCAAGTAGGTTTTTTTTTATGATGTTGGGTGTGCCAATGTGCAGTTCATATATATATTTACAATTGTTATCTTATTTTGGTGAATAATTCCTTTACCAATGTGTAAGTAATTCCTTTACCTTCCTTTACCTTCTTTGTCTCTTCTTGAAGTCAACTTTCTCCTGACTTCTCTTGCCTTCTGCCAAGACTTTCATTTGAGTTTGTCATTTCTAATATTTCTGCTTGATTCCTTTTCATAACCTCCAATTCTTTGCCAAAGCAGTGTTTTTATCCTGCATTGTCTGTAATTCACTAAGGTGGTTATTTGTGTCTTCTTTATGTTCATTGACAAGCTGAGTGCCTTGATTTATCAGCTGTTTGTCTCCTCTTTGATCTCTTTATCTTTGGAAAATAATACAGGAGAACCTCTCAAGTCCCATGTTCCTCTTGGGGAGTCTACCTGAGAGCCCCCTCTGCCTCCACTCCATGAGGAGAGGCTCATCACCCTCAGGAGGCCGAGCTGTGGCTGGGAACTGGGGGAGCCCGGCCAGTTGCAGAGCTCATTCCCCCTTCCGGACTTGGCGAGGCTGGGGGGGCCCAGACTGTTCCCCGACTCTGTCACTCTCACAGCCGGTGGCAGGTCAGGAGCGTGGGTCCGCACGCTTTGAGACCACGCTGTTGAGGGAGTGGCTGGCCAGGGACTGCGCTGCTGTCCGGGTCCTGAGTCCCTCTGGCCGGGTCTAGGAGTGCAGGGTCTGCGTCTGCAGAAAGGGCCGCCTGTGCCCTGTCCGGTGCTGTCCGGGCTTTGGGCTCAGACCCCTGCAGCCATGCCTGTCACCTGCCCCTAAGCCACTAGAGCTCCGGGCTCTGTGTCTGTGCATAGTGCTCCTCTGGGCCCACAGGAGCTGTGGTCTCCTGGGCGTTCTGCCATGTCGTGGTCACCTTGTCCAGGGGTCACTGTGATTCTCAAAGCTGAAGGCCACCTCCTTCCTGCTGGTTGTGTCTAGCCAGGCAGACAGCAAAGAGGGGGCCAGTGAGGCGGGAGGTGAGATTCCAGGAACACAGGAAAGATGACAGTGATTTAGATCACCGAGTAGTCTGTCAAAAGGGACGGGAATTGTGCAGTCTGGGTGAGAGGTTGGGGTTTTTTTTATCAGGGGATGAAGACATGGGAAAGGGTTTGAGCCTGCAAATGCTGATACCTAGAAATGCACTTCCAAAGGCATCCTGTTTTTGCTAATCTTTTGGGAACACCTGTATTGTGACTGATGTTGGATATCGAACTTGCAGATTGTCAAGGCCTCTCACTTAGGCCTCACAATAAAGCTCTTTAGAGCCTCACTATGAAGGAAACCTGAGAGAATTTTTCAAAGTGGGCTGCAGCAGCAAGCCGGCACCTCAAATGTGTCTGCCTCGTACAAGAAATGTGCCTCGAGGGAGCTGGGCACAGTGGCTCACGCCTGTGGTCACAGCACTCAGGAGGCAGGGACAGGAGGATCGACAAGGCTTGAGGCCAGCCTGGGCTACACAGTGAGTTGAAGCCTGAGCTGGCTATGTTAGCGAGGCCTTGTCTCAAAAAAAAAGCGCCATGATGGAGAAATGAACAGGTATCTAAAGCACAGAATAAAACCTTTCTCAGAAAATGCAGCTTGTCATTTCATGCACCAGGGCCTCACGGGAACCTTGTATTTTCTTTCTCATGGTATATCATACCCGGGCCTCTCCTTTCCTGTATCTCACTTTACAAAATGTAAAGATTTAGGGACTGTAGAAGACTCCATTGGTAGTGGACATGCCACAATTCCTACTACAATGACAGCTTCTTCCACCACCAGTACCAGTGCTAATTTCTTTGACAACGAAAGACTTTTGATTGGTCACCACCCCCACATAAAATGACTATATTTCCAAAAATAAAAATTCAAGTCATTTTTCTTCAGGAGATGGAAGCAGTTTTAGTGTTCATGGGGAGATCAAGAACAAGAAACCAGTAATAGTAGAAGGGGAAGAGTAATGCAAGATGCGGAAAAAAGGTCAGATTCTCAAGACCTGCGCAGAGCCCACTTCTCTGCTAGGTCCAGCACTTCTAATAGTCAATCTCAAACACAAACATATACAGTGGAATAACGTCACTCACCAGAAATGCTTTCAAAGTCCAAAAGATCAGGTGTAGAAGAAAATGAGGACAATGACAATGTTTGTCATTTCTTTAAGGAAAAAAACATCCAGTGAAAGATAATAGTGAACACTTTTCAGTCATCTTTTCCAGAAAAAACTCCTTCTCCATTTTCAGGCCAGTCGCCTCAGAATGAAATGACACGACAGTGCAGTGGGAACATGCAGATGGACACGCATTTGAGAGAAACTGCTGAGCACACAAGACGTCCAGGGTGGCCAGATTTTCAGGATACAGCAAGAGATCCCTGGCCTTATAGAGGAGCCGAGCACAGCGTTCTGAAAATGCACGTTCTGTACAACGGCTGAATACCATGAGATGCATCACCGGACTTCATAGTAAACCTGAGAAAATTCAACAAGAACCTATTTTTGGCTTAGATACTTTTTCTGAACAAAGCAAGACTAGGGGTATGGAGTTGATGTTGGGTTATCAGAAATGTTTGCTATGAAGCTTTACGCCTTCAGCAGGTTAAAACCAAACAAAACCAGCAGGCTGTGACTGGCGTGCTTGATTCAGCAAGGTGAGTGCAGGGCTTCTGAAGGACCGTATGTCTGAGAAATCTTACAAAGAGCTTCTTCGAACAGCTGGTGATGGAAATATGATAACTGTTTATTACTCAAATGATGGAAGAGGCTTTCCCCTCACCGATAGCCCTATCTGCTGATAGCATCAGTAGGCAGAGCTTTGACAATCCCCAGAAAAATACCAGAGAAAATACCAAGATGCTTCCAGACTTGTGCAGCTTGTAAGAGCTGAATCTCCTCCACGGCATCTGACACAGCACTGGCTAAACATATCTGGTTGGAGAATTCTCCTGATGCTAATTTTGGTTTGGCTTTATGATGGTGCAAAAAATACAGAGAAAATTTTATTTAAGTGATTGAAAACTTAAGTGTGGGAAATCTTGCACTTTAAAAGATGAAAATGAAGTTAATAGCTTGAAAGAGAAATAAAAATATATGCACACCACATTAATGAAGGTCATCACACTTATTGAAGAGGAAAAGAGAAGCAGAGAGAAGGAGAGAGAAGAAGAGAGAAGAAGAGAGAAGACAGGGCTGCCTTTCCCTGTACTTGTGGGGAGAAAACCTGGCTGTACTGATCCCTCCGGCCACCACCTCCTCTTCCGGACCCAAGCCACTGCGAGAGAGTTCCATGAGGGTCACAGCGCCTGCTGCCAGTCCCACGTCACCACAAGAACAGCAGCCCGCACAGAGAAAAGGAGGCGTTCACAGACCACCAGGCGGGGCTCAGCCTCTGCTCCCGCTTTCCACAGTTTCGAATCCAATCCCTCGTTCTCATTGATTAGACTGCCTTTCAAATATCTATGTTTGATAAATAACTGTCTGGTGGGCTTTCAACTCAAGGGACTTTAAAACAATTTGATAAAACTTTTGCAGAAAGCCTTTCTATTTTGTTTGTATATCCTTTTATTGGTACATTTTAGGTGTACAGTATACTGACATTCATCATTGGACATTTGCACCTTTACATAATCTCTCTTGGTTCTTCTTTTTCCCCATTCCCTGCCCTCCCTTCACCCCCTCCATCCCTCCCTATTTACAGAGACTTTGTTTCCAGTTTTTCATTTTCTCATATTAATTCCATTCCCTTCTTTCCTTTTCCCTACCCCTCCCACTTCCCCATCCCCTGTGCCCCTTTTCTTCCTATCTCACATTATCTCTTATACCTTTTAGTCCTTATTTATAATTTCAGTTTCTCACACTAGAGAAACTACTCGGTATTTACACGTGTGTGTCCTATTGATTTCACTTAAGAGTATCACCTCAATGTGCATCCATTTAGCTACAAATGTCTTGAATTTCTCATTTTTTATGGCTGAGTAGTACTCCATTTTATTAAAAAACCACATTTTCTTGATTTAGTCTCCAGTTAATGGGCACTTGGGCTGTTTCCAAGCTTTAACTATTACAAACTGTGCTGCTATGAACATGGGTGCACATATATCACTGTGGTATAATTCTTTTAATTCTTTGGGGAAGATACCCAGCAGGGGTATAGCTGGGTCAAATGGGACCTGTAGTCCTAGCTCTTTGAGGTATCTCCATACTGATTTCCACAGTGCCTGCACCAGTCTACACTCCCACCAACAGTGGAGCAGGGTTCCTCTTTCCCCTCAGCCCCCCCAGCATTTGTTATTGGTTGATTTCATGATAGCAGCCATTCTTTCTGGAGTGAGGTGGAATCTCAGCATTGTTTTTATTTGCATCTCTCCAATGACCGGTGATGTTGAACATTTTTTCTTATGTTTATTTGCCATTTCTACTTCTTTGTCTGAGAAATGTCTGTTCATTTCAGATGCCCATTTTTGGATTGGGTCTTCAAATTTGGGAGGTCTGATTTTTTTAAGTTCTTTATAGATTCGAGATAGTAGACCTTTGTCTGAGGGACCACTGGTAAAAAATTTTTCCCACACTGTGGGTTGTCTCTTCACACTGCTGGTGGTTTCTCTTGCTGTGCAGAAGCCTTTTAATAAGAAGACATCCCACTTGTTGATTGTTTGTGCTAGTTCACGGGCAACTTAGTTTTCGTTCATAAAGTCTTTTCCTACCCCAATGTCCTCAAGAGTTCTACCTAACCTCTGCTCCAACTGGTTCAGAGTTTCTATTTTAATATTTAGATCTTTAATCCATTTTGATTTTAGTTTAGTGCATGGTGAGAGATATAGGTCTAGTTTTAATCTTTGGCAAGTTGAAAGCCAATTTTTCCAGCACCATTTATTAAAGAGGCTATCTTTCCTCCAGTGAGGGTATTTGACTCCTTTGTCAAAGACGAGGTGGGTGAGTGTGTCTGGAGTTGAGAACGCCTTTCTACTAAGAGAATCTAAATCTATATCATAAAGGATAAACGCTGGGAACAAAAAATGAAATTTGAGTCACATGCCAAATACAGTGGTCATAAAGTAAAATAGGATGCCTAAATGCTTGGAGAATGTTTACCCACAAACTCCCTCTGTTCACATGTTTGTATTGAACAGTTCTTTAGAGCAAAGATGTAAATGGTGTGTGTCAGCTGCAGGCCATCCTCCATGGGGGAGGTGCTCAACACCACAAGGACAGGCCATCCTGGCAGGGTGACTTCTGTCAGGTGGCACCATGGCTGCCCAGCCTGGGTGCGTTGTGTCCCTGAATGGACAGAGGCCGCCCACAGCCCCGACAGCATGGACAGTCACTTCTCAGGCTGTCCCAGGCCTGCTGCCCTGCATGTCCAACTGGCCAGCAGCAGAGACCGAGCTTCCTGGTGGTGCTATTTCTTGAAAAGACAAAGTGCCCGCATAGGAGCAAATGGACATTGCCTGCGTCCGGGAGGGGCTGGGTCATCCTCTCGGAGAGCGGTGACCTTGTGAGCAGAGCAGCTCTCTGAGGGTCACAGATGCTGGGCCCACAAGCAGGGGACCCGAGGGTGCATTACAGACATGCCACCCAGCAGCAGCCTCGCAGCCCTAGGAGGGAGCCTGGGGGGTGGCACTTGTGATTCCTGCCCTGGGAGGCTCAGGCAGTCTGGACCCTGTCTCCAGAAGAAAAAAGAACAGTGGAACAATTCACCCTTCTAAATCCCGGGTTTAAATTCTTTTCCTGTACCAGTTTCTCTATTTTTGTCACCAGTATGTGTTCAGTATCTGTAATTTGAAACATGGGGAGAGCCAGGGTTGGTGGCACATGCCTATGATCCCAGCACTTAGGAGACTCGCTGTGAGCTTGAGGCCAGCCTGAACTACATAGTGAGGCTCTGTCTCAAAAAACCAAACAATAAATAAACATAAATAAAATACTGGGAAACTAGTTTCTACTTTTTAAAATCAATTTCATTGGCAAACTTTGACGTCCATAACGGTCACATGCATCCCAGGGAGTGTGTTCCTGTACCTGATCATCTTGGGTCCTTTTCCCATCCCCTCTCCTCTCTTCAGCCCTCTCCTCATCATTATTTACAAAGGTTTTGTTTCCATTTTTACCTTGGGCTCTCTTTTTTCCCCCTTCTCTTCCCCCTCCCCTCTCCCTTGTTCCCTTCCCATTTGAACATTTTCTTCCTACTTCCCAATATCTGTCCTCCATTTTGGTTCTTATTTATGCTTTTGGTTTCTCTCACAAGAGAAACACTGCAATATTTAAATATATGTGTCCTATTTATTTCACTTAAAAGTATGGTCTCAAGGTGCATCCATTTACCTACAAATTTCTCAAGTTTATTCTTCTTTATAGCAGAGCAGTACTCCATTGTATATAAAAACCACATTTTCTCTTTCTGTTCATCTGTTTATGGACATCTGGGCTGTTTCCAAGATTTAGCTACTAGAAATTGTGCTGCTATAAACATGGACGTGCATATGTTGCTGGAGGCAAGAGTGTCTGTGCCAGCAGAGTAGAGGCTGGTGCTGGAAGCTGAAGAATTGGTGCTGAAATCCAGGAGACAACACTGAAGTTGCAGACTGGAGCTCCTTGAAGGAGGGCCTCGAAGGAGGGAGCTGGAGCTGGGATTCCACCAAGGAAAATCAGCATGAAACCCTTCCCTCCCATTTTCCCTTTACACTGTTCCAACAGCAGTCTTCCATAAAGTGGGTCTTTCAGTGCCAAGAACCACACTGACTCGGTTCAGCTGGGCATCCCTACTCAAGCTGATAATCGGTTAACTGCTACAGAAGATACCAAGAAGGGGACTAATTGGGCCAAGTGGATCCTCTAGTTTTAGTTTTGTGAGGAATCCGCATACTGATTTCCATATTGGTTGTACCAACTTACACTCCCACCAACAACAGAGAAAGGTTCCTTTGCCCTACAGCCTCACCAGCATTTGTTAGTGGTTGATTTGGGGGGAGGGTACCAGGGATGGAACTGAAGACCTTGCGCTTGCAAGGCAGGCGGCGGAACCACTGAGCTAAATCCCTGGCCCTTGGTTGATTTCTTGATAGCCATTCTTTCTGGAGTGGGATGGAATCTCAGTGTTGTTTTACTTTGCATTTCTCAAATGACCAGTGATGTTGAACATTCTTTCATACATTTATTGCTGTTTGTACTTCATCATCTGAAAAGTGTCTATTCATTTCAGATTTCACTCTGTTAGTGGTTTTTTTTCACTGTGCAAAAGCTTTTTAATAAGATGAAATCCCAGTTATTGATTCTTTGTGATATTTCCTGTGTGACTGGGGTTTTGTTCATAAAGTCTGCCTACACATGTGTCTTCAAGAGTTTTACCTATACCGTCTTCCAGCAGATTAAGTGTTTTAATACTTAGATCTCTAATCCATTTTTATTTTAGTTTAGTGCATGGTGGGAGATATGGACCTCAGTTTAATCTTTCACATGAGGAAAGTCAATTTTCCCAGCACCACTTATTAAAGAGGTTGTTTTTCTTCCAGTGAAGGTGTTTGGCTCCTTTGTCAAAGATAACGTAGTTGAGTGTGATTGGAGTATTTCTGCACCTTCTAATCTGTTCCATTGATATTCAGGTCTGTTGTTTTGTTTTGCTTTGTTTTTACCAGTACCATGCTGTTTTTATCATGGTAGCTTTGCAGTAAAATTTCAAGGTGGGGTTGTGGATTCTCCTGCCTTGCCTTTCTTGCTCAAGTCTCTTCTGGTTCCATATGAATTTTAGGCTTGTTTTCTCTAGTTCTGTGAGGTATACTATTGGTGTCTTAGTTGGGATTGCATTAAATCTGTATAACAGCATGGGAAGTATGGCCATTTTCACCATATTGGTCCTGTCTGTCCAAGAACAGGGGATATCTTTCCATCTTCTGATATCCTCTTTGATCTCCATTTTCAGAGTACTGTAGTTTTCTGTGCATAGGTCTTTCATTTCCTTTGTTAGATTGATTCTTAAGTATTTCACTTTTTATGCTATTGTGAAAGATATTATTTTCCTAATTTCTCTCTCAGTGAGTTTGTTATTTGTGTACAGGAATGTTATTGATTTTTGAGTGTGGACTTTGTATTCTCCTATGCTGCTGAATTTGGTTATTAATTCTAGGATTAATTTTGGTAGAGTTTTTGGGGTCTTCTCTGTAGAGTATCATGTCATTCACAAATACTGATAATTTAACTTCTTTCTTTCCTATCCATATTCCTTTTATTTCTTTCTCTTGTCTAATTGCTCTGGCTACTGTTTACAGAACTATATTAAATGGGAGTCTATCTCTTGTTCCTGATTTTAGAGTGAAAGCTTTCAGTTTTTAACCATTTAGTATTGGTGTTGGCTGTTGGCTTATCATAGAAGGCCTTTATCAGATTGAGAATGACTTTCTTTTCCAATTTTCTGTAAGGTTTTTAACATGAATGGGTGTTGGACTTTGTCAAATTCTTTTTCTGCCATCTATTGAGATGATCATGTGATTTTTGTCTTTGGTTCTGTTAATGTGGTGTATTACATTTATTGTGGGTGAATCTAGAGTGTGAGATGCTAGGATTAAGGGTGTGTAAACCACTATAGTGAGTGACTGGTTTGGCACCACCCTAATCCTGGTAGTCTGAATAAGATAAAAGGAGCAGGGCCGGGGATTTAGCTCAGTGGTGCTGCTGCCTGCCTCACAAGCACAAGGTCTGGAGTTCGATCCCCAGTACCAAAAAAAAAAAAAAAAAAGGAGCAGAAAGACGCTGTTAAGGTCCCTTGTTGCTTTTGCTACTTTGTGTGCGCCATGTTGTTTCTCCTCTATGATGCCTGTTTGCCACCCCTGCCTTGCAGCCAGATGATTATGACTGAAATCTCTACAAACTGTGAGTTACTCTTTTTTTTTTTTGGTACCAGGGACTGAACTCGGGACCTTGAGTTTGTGAGGCAGGGGGCAGAACCACTGAGCTAAATCCCTGGTGGTCAAACTGTGAAGTAAATAAACCTTTTCTCGTTGGGTGTTGGCTATTTTGTCTCAGCAACGAGTGACGCATGTTCATTGGGGAGATTGGCCTGTAGTTCTTTTTCTTTCATTGGATCCTTCTCTAGTTTTAGTATCAGAGTAATGCTTGTTTCAAGGAATGAGTTTGGGAGTACTGCTTCCCTTCGATTTCATTAAAGACTTTGAGGAGTAGTGGCATTAGATCTTCTCTAAATTTCTTACAGAATTCAGCAGTGAACTGGTGAGGATCTGGGCTTTTCTTTGTTGACAGTTTTTTTTTAATTACTTTGAGAATTTGGAGCCAGGTGCTACCAGTAAAGGAGGATTTCCCACGTCATCCTTGCCTTATGCAGGTGCTCTGCTGGCTGTGGACAGCTCATAAGAAATGGCCATGTAAAGGGCCAGGGACTTAGCTCAGTGGTGCTGCCGCCTGCCTCACAAGTACAAGGTCCTGAGTTCGATCCCCGGTACCAAAAATAAAAAAGAGAGAACTGGCCATGTATTGTGTAGGAGGCCAGCAGGCTATCATCAGCCCATGCATGTGCTCTGCCCAACATTTAGTAACTTATACTCCTTACTATTAAAAAGTCACAGAGGATTCAACACCTCAGAAATGGTTGTGATCATAATTAAATGCGAAGACAATAGTGTGGCTTACTTGTGCAGTTTATCAGTCTTTGGGACCGGGCCTCCCTAGAGGGCCTCCCTTAGACACTTTCTCATTCCCGGCAGACACCACCGTGGGGTACAGAAGAGTCTGGACTATCTTCTAGAGTCACTCAGTCACTAGAAAGCCATGGGCCTGGATTCCTCAGCTGCCCCCCAGGGCTGGTGTGAGATTAGAGGGTGTCCTGCCCCAAGACCTCTCAGGCTTTCTTTGTCCTGATGCCCTGTGATTTCACGAGGTTCCACATTCAAGAGTGGTGCACCATGTTGTCTTGCTCCCCTCCTTCCCCATGGGGCCTGAAGCTTCCTCCTGGTGCAGCAAAAACAGAGGAGAGTCTCAAATCTTTTTATTGAGAAGGAAACCAGAGGACAAGACATGATGCCCTTTTCCTATTCCTAGGACTTGGACTGTCACAGCTCTCAGCATGCCATACTTTCTTGAGTCTGGCGCTTCCTTTTCTCTAATTTTGCTTCTCTACGCTTCTCATCTTCCTCCCCGCCCCCCTTCCTCCTTCCCCACCTTCTGTGGTTTGAATATTTGTTCCCTCCAAACACATGCTGAAATTTAATTGCCAATGTAAGAACACTGAGATGAGACGCTGTGCCCTCCTGTGGGGGTTAGTGCTGCAGGGGAACCTCGGTTAAGCACCTTAACTGGTTCTGGAAGGCAGGAGGAGCACCCAAAATGACCAGAGCAACAATCTGTTCTGGCTGGAAAATGTACCGAGGCCGCCGACATAGACAAGTCCTAGCTCGTGTGCCAGGCACCAAACACAAGCACTGGGACAAGACTTTTGTGTCAAAATGTCAGTACAAAGCAGTTTCGAAGCAGTGGAGTACCAAGGTGTGACTGTATCGTAAAAGGACGGGTCGGCCCCTCTTGCCCTCGCTTTTCCCTGGGAATTTCGCTGCGGGAAGACATCGTCGCCCCTCAGAGCGGCGCCCCTCGGAGCGCCTTGTTCAAGCCGCCACCTTGGAGTCGCAGTGGGCGGGCCTGCTGCTCGCGAGCTTGGATCCCCCACCTCGGAGCTGTGGACCCGTCCATTTGCACGCGTCACAGTTTCTTAGCCTCGCTTGCCTGGCCGCAGCCCCGAGGACCAGCTCAGACGCGACCTCGCGTCCCTCCTCCTTTGCCTCCTTTTCTTCTTCCCCTCAGTCTGTCCGCCTCCTCTTTCTCTCCTCTTCCCTGTTTTCTGTTTCCTCCACACATTCCCTTTTCTCCCTTCTTACCCCCTCACTATATTCCCTCGCTCCTTCTTCCTTCCATATATATATAACATACATTCCATGATAGATATATTATATTATATTATACAATGATAAAGAAGGGAATGAATTGGCACCCTGCTATGCCTAGATTTTAAAGTAACTCAAGGATTTTCTCTTTACAGTCACCCATTATCTTGATAAAATATGTCCAGAAATTCAAATTTATAAATCTTAAAAATTGGGGAACCATTGATTTCTAGTAAGAGTTTCTACTAATTAGAAAAACCACAATCAGTAAAATTACTAAATGAGTTCTATACTTTCTTTTATTGGTTGGTATCAGAATTAAGCTGTTTTTCATTAGAAGTAGAAATGAAGGCCAGATTTATAATAATTTCTCTGAATTTAGGAATGTGTTGATTTTGATGCCTTTTGAGAACTACTTCAAAAATCACTCCCTAGAAGGGCAAAGTGGTGCATGCCTGTAATCCTAGCTCTTGGAAGGCTGAGGCAGGAGGTTCATCATGAGTTCGAGGCCAGCCTGCACTACATAATGAGTTCAAGGCCAGCCTGAGCTGCATAGCCAGACACTGTCTCAAAACACAAAAGCAATTTGAAGAATGATCAGTAAGAGCTAGGGGACAATTCTCAGAGAAGAAGCCCAAGGACTAAAACAGTGACAAGGTAATGAGGAGCCATGTGGGACTTCAGGTGGCATTGACCCTTAGTTTAAGAACGACATGGAAAACAGGGAGATAACAAAAGACCCTCCTCCTCCTCCAGCAGCAGAAAAGGACAAACTGGGAGTGGGGAGTGAAGCAGGGAGGAAGCGAGGGCCCTCCACTCCGGCGTGGTTGGCTCAGGTTCTGTTGCCTAAGGTTTGGGTGTCATTTTCCCAATCTAACCAGAGGCTCCCAAAGTGATCTAAACAATCAGTTTTGGTGAAACATGATTTTGAGCACAAGCAGGGGCCTGTGGGAAGGGGAGAGGATTTCTCATAGTGACACTGGCCCAGGAAGGGTGTGGGGTTCAGAGGGTTCTGGAGAGAGTTCTGAAGATGCACCAGCCAGCCAGGCCAGAGCCGGGCCACAGAGGGGGACTCAGTGAAGGACACAGCCACAGCCAGGGCCAGAGTTCCTGAGGCAACAGACAAAGGCCTCGTTGGGTTGGCATGATAAGATACTCTTATCTTGGGCTGGGGATTTAGCTCAGTGGTGCCGACACCTGCCTGACAAGCTGACAAGCACAGGGTCCTGTGTTCGATCCTCCCCCCACCAAAAGATACTCATATCTCTCTATAGAATGCCTGTGTTCTTACAAAAGTATGCATGCTACCTACCTCGAGTTCCTGAGGCCTAGTTCTGAGTTCAACTTTCCTGCTTGTAGCCCCATAGTTTGACCTCAGCATGCCTGAAATGTAGTCATTTTTGTGTATAAAAATCCCTAGACAGAGTCGCTTTGGCAACACCTTCCAGTACCTTTCCAGGTTCATTTGCCTATCGGCTGCTTGCTATCGCTTACAATAAATGCTTTCTGCTTTCATGCTACAATAAAATACTTCTTCTTGATCCTCTTTTGACTCTCTACCTTATAATTCTTTCTGGTCAAGAGTAAAACTCACCACCAACTGTAAGACTGCATAACTCTGTAATCATAAAACTCCCCTAGCCCCAACTGTGATTGAATGTGAGTAAATAGATAAAGATGCTTCTTAGTTCCAGGACACTAGATAAGATCCCTATCAGTCATAATTATCCAACTCTTTGTTCCGGACACCACTATCTATAGAACAATCTACAAAGCATCTGCTGACTAACAGTACATGTCAGGCTAATTAACATACAAATGTAAGGTCACTAAACCTCTATTCCTTCTTCTGTAAATTTCGGCTGTTAACTCCCCTGCAAGCCCCTATAAAAAGAGCCTCGGACTCTGGACTAGGCCTCTCTAAGCTACTTTGCTTTGGGAGTGCCGTCTGGCCAGACTAAGGTCTGTTTCACTTTCCAACTTGTCCGGTGTGTTCCTTCCTGGGTGTTCTCTGCTGCAGTCAGCTCCTTGGAGCATTTGGTAAGGCCCTTGGTCTTACATTCTGGAGGCACCGCTGGGATCCCTGGGTGTGCTTCACTATAGTCAGCTCCTTGGAGCATTTGGTAAGGCCTCTGGTCTTACATTCTGGAGGCACCCTGGGAGGCTGTGGCAGGAAAATTACAAGTTTGAGCCCTGGCTGGATCCTGTCTCAAAATACAAAGGGCTGGGAATCTAGTTAAGGCCCCAGGTTCAATCCTTAGACCTGCAAGAAAAGGAGGAAGGATACACTGGGTCATGAGGGCAGAACCTATTTAATCTATTACAGATTTGTAGGTTAGTGGACGACTGAGTTACCTGGAGAGTAGCTTTGTTATTTTTTTTTTCCTTTTGTTTTTTTTGAGACAGGTCTCACTATGTATCTCAGGCTGGCCTAAACTCACAGCAATCTTCCTGCCTCAGCCTCCTGAGTGCTGGGATTACAGCCATGTGCCACTACGCCTGGCTTAGAACACTCACTTTGATTGTCACAAATTTTCTAGCTCTTTGGATTGGAAGAGGAAGAGGAGAAGCTGGGAAACTAGCACAGAAATAATTGTGATATCCCAAAAGGAAGTTTAGCCTGGTCTAGGGTGGCAGCAGAGAGTTGGGTTTTCTGAGTAGCTTGGGGAGACTTCCTCTCCCAGGAGAATCAGTAGAACCCAGGGAGCAAGGAAGGATGTGGAGTTAAAATTGACCCACTGGCCTGGGGCTTAGGCAATCGAATGTTCTGGAAAGGAAAGAAGCAGCCCATTTGTGATACTGTCAAAGGAGAGATCACCAAGCCCCATATCAAGGCCCAAAGAGCTACTTAGACCAAAGGAAAAGACTACAGCCTTGTGTCTGATTCTTTTGCAGGTAAGATAATCACAAGGAAGAGCTCTTCTGGCAGATGGAAGATCTTTTCTGTTTGTCTTTAGAATTTTTTTTTCAGTTAAAACAATCACAAGGGCCAGGTGTGGTGGTGCAGGCCTGTAATCCCAGCACTCAGGAGGATCGGCATGAGTTCAAGGCCAGCCTGAGCTACATAGTGAGGCCTTGTCTCAAAAAACCAACCACCAAGGGCCAGGGATTTAGCTCAGTGGTTCCCCCATCTGCCTCGCAAGCACAAGGTTCCAAGTTCAATCCCCAGTACCAAAAAAAAAAGAAAAGAAAACTCACAAGGAACCTGTTCTGTAAATTAACTGTAAGGAGATTCTTTTGGCAGAACAAAGATCCTTTCTGTTTATCTTTAGGCTTTTTCTTGTGCTCTAGATAAAATGATGAGATGATTTCATTCTGCAGATAAGCCCAGGGCTCCTCTGAGTTCATGAGGACTGCTGGAGATACAGAAAGAAAGAAACCATGGTTTCAATACTGAGTTCAGCAATGAACTTGGGTATCATTGATGTCTCTCTTATGTGACTTTGTAGCACATCCTGAAGATAAGTAAACCCTGTGCAATTTATTTGAATGGCCTTTTGTCAGTCCCAATAAATCAGTGGCATTTCCCAATATAGTGGTGATACCAGTAGCTTCCTTAATTTGTTGACTTAACAAATCCTGTGTAGGTCTCCGGGCACAGCATGAATAAGCCATTATTGCTGTCTTCCAAGGGGTCATCTAGCCAAGTTTGAGATTTACTTGGTAAAACCTGGGAAGTTTTCTATCATGAATAGACTTGCTCTACTTAAATTTTGTCCTTCAGCTGGGCATGGTGGCACACGCCTGTAACCCTAGTACTCAGGAGGCAAGATGATTCCTGTGAGTCCAAGGTAGCCTGAACTACATAATGAGATTGTCTCAAAAAAACAATTAAAAATTGTGGGGTTTTTTTTTTTTGGTCCTTCAAAGAGTTAGCTTGTGTCTCAGAGTCCCCACAAAGCTTTCTCCAACACCTCCAGTCTACGGAGTTCTTGATTTTTGTTTTTGCTTGTGATGCCGGGGATGAAACCTGTGGGCTCATGCATGGCAAGCAAGTGCTCTGCTGTTGAACTTTGGTCCCAGCCCTGAGTTCTCTGTTCTTTCCTGTGGATGCTTTGGTATTAAATCACAGGCTCTTAGCCATTCTTACCTAGGCTATGGGTCCCTGATGCAATGTTTTAGAATTTCCCAAAGAAAGAACAAACAAGAAGTTGACACATGCATGTACACACACACACACACACACACACACACACACACATGAATATATATATGACATATATTCGCGTATATATACATATACATACATATAGTAAGTCCCCGACTTACAAACAGGCTCCATTTCAGGAGAATTGTCCACAAGTCCAATTTGTTCCTACGCCGACAAAATGAGTCTTATACATACACTTGTGAAAGTTTGCAACTTGAATGTTCTTAAATTGAGGACTTAAATATACAGCAGGTCCCGACTATCAAATGAGTTCTCTTTTGGTAAACATTGCACTTCCTAGCAGTCCCTGACTGCTTTTCCTTTTGCTTCCAGATGTCCTAGGCTCTGAGTGAGCACTCTGCTGCTATACAGCATCACAGTGTACAGTACCACACGGCAGCTCAACTGTGACAGTGTCCAGCAGACTCATGAGCTACTTCCGCAATCTGTTTGCATCTATGTAAACAATAGTTGCATCATGTGATTTGTTTGTGTGTTCGAACAAGTGAGGTCCGTTCATATTGAAAGTTCTCAATTTGAATGCTTGTAAGTCAGGGAATATATATGATAATATTTTTTTAATTTCTGGAGACCCAGGAGAGCCAATGACATGCGTTCTAGCCCAAAAGCTGACAAGGTTGAGAGTCAAGAGTAACTGATTATTTCAGTTCTAGCCCAAAGGCAGGAAAAGACTGAAGTCCCAGATCATTGAGTCAAGCAGGAGTTATCTTTTTCTCCAAAGAAGGTGAGACTTTTGTCCTGCTCAGGTCTTCAATTGATTAGATGAGGCCTTTCTCATTAAGGAGGACTATCTGCTTTATTAGGTCTTTAGATTCAAATGTCATTAGTCTATAATCACACCCAGAATAATGTTTGGCCAACTATTTGGGCACAATGTGCCCAGTCAATTAGGCATATATAATGAATCATCAAAGGGTCTAAGAGTTTTCTGTCTCTTTAGCAGTATCACTGCCCTCTATCCAATGGGCTTAGAGTTTAGTCCCCTTCCCAAACTAGAAAGGCCCAGGCTCAGTTATGATACCTGGGGAACCTGCTAGTGTTTGGGGATAGAGGTAGTCTCAAATCTCAGGTTGCAGGGCATGGACCCACAGGCAATATGAGGAACAATGTCTTCTGAGGGTGTGCTCAGAATAAAGATTCAGAGACAAATCAATCCAAAAAATTCATTAAGGCAGAAAGGATGAATCTAGGTTAAAATCATTCAACAAAATCCAGGAAAAAGGAAGACAAGGTTATGACCATTAATCCTGATATGTCAGCTTCATTAGATTAAGAAAATGCCTGGCAAATTTGTACAGGACACTCCTGGTTGTATCCAGATGGGTCTTAGAAATGTGGCCCTGAACTATATATGGTTCCTTGCTTGTTCCTCTCTGACACTATACCCTGCTCTGCTTCCTCGTGGCCAGAACTAAGCAGCTTTGTACCACCATGCCTGTTTATCATGAGATTTTTGACTCAGAGCCTGCTGACCATGTACTGTATCTCCTGAAATCATGAGCTAAATTAAACCTTTCTTCCTTTAAGTGTTGGGTATCAAGTATTATGTCTCAGTAAGAGGATAGCTGACTAATACAGAAAATTGGTACCAAGAAGTAGAGTCATCAATGTAACTGTACCTGACCATGTGTTTAGGAAGTCTTTGGAATTGGTTTGTGGGAGGAGTTTGGAAAGGTTCGGAGAAGTGGGCTAGAGAAGCCCTAGATTGCTTAATGGATGACTCTGGTTGGAGCTCAGAAGATCAAGATACTGATAAGAATGTGGACAGTAAAGGTCAGATCAGGAGGTGTCAGTTGGGAACAAGGACTCCATTGGCAGCTAAACTAGAAGGCATGTGTCATACACACTGGAAGAAAAGTCATCTATATTTTGCCCATGTCCTGGGAATTTGCAGGAGACAGTTAAAGGAAGTGGACTAATTAATCTGGTGGAGGAAATTTAATGACAGTCCAACATTCAAGCTGTGTCGTGGACACAGCTGGCTACTTTTAGCCAGATTTATAATGAGAATCAAGGGCAAAAGGCAGAGCAGAAAAAAAAAGAAAAACAAAATTTTGTCCAGAGGAACCTTGTGTAAAATTTGGGCCAATGGATGTGTGGCTACTAAGGACACTAGTACCATTAAAAAGAAACTAAGCTATGTATGATGGTGCATGCCTGTAATCCCAGCACTTAGAAGGGTGAAGCCCAAGGATCACCATGAGTTCAAGGCCAGCCTGACCTACAGAGCAAAGCTTCATCTTAATCTCCCCACCCACATAAAAGGGACCAAGTCCTTTATACATGGACAAGAAGAAAAATGCTTTGAGGGCATCTCAGGGATTTGCAAGGCCCCACATGTGCCAGTCTGAAGGGTACAAAAATGTCAACCTTTCATTTGAAAAGACAACCCTTGGGATACCTGCTTAAGCAGGGCCTGCTAAGGAATTGGTTCCCTGGGATTCATTTCACTATGCTTAGTCATCAAAGCACTCAGAGGTCACTGCAGCCATGGTCCAAGGGGACCTGTCTACAGCTTCCTTTGACAGCAAGCCTTGGCATTGTCCACGTGATGCTTATTTTACTGGCTTGTAGATTTCAAGAGCTATGAGGTCAGAGAAATATCCACACAGACTTCAGAGGAAGGTCTGAAAGGCCAGGCAAGAGTCCCTGAGGGGGCAATCCGTGAACCTGTGGGAATAAACTGAAGGTGCAGTGGAGATCTCAGGAAGTTATAGATGCAGGAATGTGGATTGTCAGCTGAAAAAAAGCTTCAGACCAAGATGGAGCCAGCCCAAGAGAGAGGTGGTGTGGGCTGCAACTAGCAAGGCCACAGAAGTATGGCCACCTGTGCCCTTTGGAACTCGTATCTTACCACTATGTGCCTTACATGCTGGATGTGTTGCTTACAGGATTTAATGTTTGACCTGGTTGTTTTTGTTCTTGTTTTGATTCACTTCCTTTCAGTCTGCCTAATCCTCCCCTTTGGAATGAGAATGTTTACCCTGTGCTATTGTACCTTGGGATTATGTAATTTGTTTTTTATTTTTACAGGGATTCACAGCTAAGGATTTGCCTTAAGTTTCAGAAGAGACTTGGACTTGGACTTTTGAAAAATGTTGGAGGAGGGAGAGGGGATGGGGATGAAGAAAAGAAATAAGATGTGTTATGTACATGTACCAACCCCCCAGAAGAAATGTAAATATTATGTACCGCAAACATGTACCAATAAAAAAGAAAACTGTTGAAAATTTTGAGACTTTGGAAAAGGGATTATTATGTTTCTGGTTGTATTTTGTTAGGCATAATTATATACTTGTTATTGTCTGTATTTGGAGATTAAGTACAGTTTAAGGAGATGTTTCTAGGTGTAAAGTTGAGAAGGGATGGATTGTGACTATTAACCCTGATAGGTCAGCGTCATTGGATTAATAAGTGTCTGTCAGCTAAGTAAAGCACACTCTAGTTGTATCTGGGCAGGTCACAGAGACCCACTATATATGGGTGCTGTACATGGTCCCCTGCTCGTTCCTTGCTGGCACTGTTCCCCTGCTTTGCCTCCTGGCTGCCACAAACTAAGCAGCTTTGCTCTGCCATGCACTTCTGCCAGAGGTTTTTGCCTTGCCACCTGATAGCCATGTACTAAACCTCCTGAAACCTTGAGCTAAAGGAAACCTTTCCTCCTGTAAGTAGTGGGTGTCAGACATTGTGTCTCAGTGACAGGAAAGCTGACTAATACAGAGGTAAATCCAGAAGGAATTCCTTGATCTGACAGGTGGATGAGATCCCTATAGTTTGGGTCTGGAACATTCTCCAAAGTCCAAGGTGTTAAAGCCTTTGTCACAAACCAGTGATGCTTTTGGTAGATGGTGGAAACTTTAAGAGGTGGGTCTGGTGGAAGAAAATTCAGTCATTGTGACTGTGCCCTTTGAAGAAGATACTGAGACCTCAGCTTCTTCCTGTCTCTCTCCTTTGCTTCCTTGCCACCAAGAGGCAAATAGCTTTCTTTCAACTTCCTGCCATAATGCTCTACCTCACCCCAGACTCCAAAGTAATGGAGCCAAATGACCGCGGACTGAGATCTCTAAAGCCATTAGCTAAAATAAGCATTCCCTCTTTTGAATTTGTTTGCCTCAGGTATTGATTGTGTCACAGAGGTGGACAGCTGACTAATAGAGATGCTTCTATCCTTGGGTGTGAGTTAGGTGGGAGCCTTTAGAGTTACCTCCTGGAAGTTCATGTCTTTCTCCTGTACCTCAACTGTTTCCCATGATAAACAGGTCTGAGGCTTCCCAGGATTTGTCAGGAAGTACTAATGGCATCTGGCACATTTCAAGGGATAAGAGACTTCTTATAAACACTATTATTGCAGAGAGCATTTTCAATCTTTTTTTTTCTTGCTTTGGTGGGGATCAAACCTAGGGGGCCAGGTTATGAATAGGTCATGACCTCTCTTCTACCATAGTGCCAGGCACTACATCCCAAGCTCAGGGTGGTGGCAATGTCAGCTAGAGAACACGTGTGGTGAAGCAGAGAGAAGGATATGAGCATGGGGTAGGTAGAGTCTTTAATCAAATCCCTCATTCAAGAAACATATCCAAGAACCCATCCATACCGCTGTTGTGTTTCCAGGACTCCACTGTACACAAAGCAAAGCCCTTACTTTTTTAGAACTGTCATTCCAGTAGGGTAAAAGCAGACAACAGTAAAAAAAGATAGGCAGGGAGAGAGGGGGAAAATATAATGAGTATTGTAGTCAATGAAGACCTTTCTAGAACATTGGCATTTAGATAGAATGAGGCATGTGGGTGGGCGGTGAAGGTAAAGGCCATGAGGTGGGAGTATTACCACTCGTGTGAGGCAGTCTTCAAAGGATCACCTCAGTGTGTTCCTACGTATGCTGAGTACTTCCCTGGCATCCAAGGATGGCACTCAAAACACACTTCGATTTTGGCTCTCCATTTTGCAGAAGTCAAGAATTTAGGGCAGGAGTTTCAACCTCACTTGCTGCTTTCAATGATTAAAATCTGTATGTGTCTTCACTTTATGATTTTATTTATTTTAAATTGATTTTCTTGGTACATTTTCACATACATAATGATTACATTCATCATAGGGAATTTGTACAAGTACGTGATATATCTCAATTTCTTCAATCCTTCCTCCTTCATTTACAAAGCTTTGCTCCTACTGTTTTCCTTCCCCTATTCCCTTCCTTTCCTTCCCCTTCCCTATCTCTTGTTCCTCTTCCCACTTGAATATGTTCTTCTTACTTCCCAATATCTATGCTCCACTTTAGTCCTTATTTTCCCTTTGGGTTTCTCATACAACAGACACAATGTGATATTTAAATACGTATGTCTGATTTATTTCACTTAAAATTATGTTCTCAAGGTACATCCATTTACCTAAAACTATCTTAAGTTTATCCTTGAGGATATATACTGTATGTAAAAACCATTGTATGTAAAACCATTGTATGTAAAAACCACATTTTCTTTGTCCATTCATCCACTGACAGATGTACGGGTGATTTCCAAGATATAGATATTACAAATTGTGCTGATATAAATGTGGGGGTACATCTATCACTGTGGTATGATGCTTTTAACCCTTTGGGGAAGATACCTAGAAGAAGCACAGCTGAATCAACTGGAACTTCTAGTTTGAGTTTTATAGGACTCTCCATACTGGTTTCCATGGTGGTTGTAACAATTTACACTCCCACCAAAAGTGGAGAAGGGTTTGTTTTTCCCCACAGCCATGCCAGCATTTGTTATTGGTTGATTTCTTGATGACAGCCATTCTTTCTGGAGTGAGATAAAATCTCAGTGTTGTTTTATTTTTCATTTCTCAAATGACCAGTGATGGTAAACATTTTTTCATATATTTATTTGCTATTGGTACTTCTTCATCTGAGAAGTGTCTATTCATTCAGATGCCCATTTTTGGATTGGGTCTTTAAACTTGCGGGGGGGAGGTCTGATTTTTTTGAGTGCATTATATATTCTAGATATTAGATCTTTAAAGAATAGCTGACAAAAACAATTTTCTCCATTCTGTGGGTTGTCTCTTTGCCTGGTTGGTGATTTCTTTCACTGTGCAAAAGCTTTTTAATATGATGTTATCCCAGTTGTTAATTCCTTGTAATATTTTCTGTGTGATCAGGATTTAGTTCATAAAGTCTTTGCCTATACCTAAGTTTTTGAGAGTTTTAGCTATTATATTATCCAGCAGATTAAGTGTTTCTGTTTCAATATTTAGATCTCTGATTCATTTTTATTTTAGTTTAGTGCGTGGTGAGAGATATGGGTGTCAGTTTAATCTTTGGCATGAGAAAAGCCAGTTTTCCCAGCCTTTGTTGCCTAGAATTGCTTTTGCTATTCTAGGTCTCTTCTGGTTCCATATAAATTTTAACATTATTTTCTCTAGTTCTGTGAGATATTGATTGGAATTGCATTAAAACTGTGTAACAGTCCTGGAAGTATGGCCATTTTCACTATATTGGTTTTGCCTATCCAAGAACAAGGGATATCTTTCCATTTTCTAATATCTTCTTCGATCTCCTTTTTCAGAGTACTGTAGAGGTCAATGTGAAGGTCTTTTACTTCCTTTGTTAGACTGATTCCTAAGTATTTCATTTTTCTTGATAAGATTATAAAAGTGTTGTTTCCCTAGTTTCTCTCTCAGTGAATTTGTTATTTGTGTACAGGAAAGCTATTGATTTTTGAGTGTTGACTTTGTATCCTCCTATACTACCAAATTTGGTTATTAAATCCAGGAGTCTTTTGGTGGAATTTTAGGGGTCTTCTATGTAGAGTATCACGTCATCAGCAAATAATGATAATTTAACATTCCTTTCCTATCCACATTCTTTTTATTTCTTTCTGCTAATTGCTCCGGCAAATGTTTCTAGAACTATACTGAACAGAAGTGGTGGTAGTGGGCATCCTTGTCTTGTTCCTGATTTTAGAGTGAAAGCTTTCAGTTTTTGAAACTGAAACTGAACTGTTGGCTGTTCATTCAGTATGATGTTGGCTTTTGGTTTGTCACAGATGGCTTTCATCAGATTGAGATAAAGACCTTCTATTCTAATTTTTAAAGGATTTTTATCATGAATGTGTGTTGGAATTTGTCAAATGCTTTCTCTGCATCTATTGAGATGATCGTGTAGTTTTTGTCCTTGGTTCTGTTAACATAGTGTATTATATTCATTGATGTTTGTATGTTGAACTATCCCTGCATCCTTGGTATGAATCATACTTGGTTATAGTGTATAATCTTTTTGATGATTTGCTATTCTGTTTGCCAGCATCTTATCGAGGATTTTTACGTAGATGTTCATTTAAAGAGATTGCCCCAGGCCCGGGGATTTAGCTCAGTGGTTTTGCCACCTGCTGTGCAAGCGCAAGGACTAGAGTTCAATCCCCGGTACCAAAAAAATAAATAAATAAAATAAAAAATAAAGAGATTGTCCTGTAGTTCTATTTTTTGGTTGGATCTTTCTCTGGTTTTGGTATCAAAGTAATGCTTGCTTCTAGGAATGATTTTGGGTTGTATTGCACCCCTTTTTTATTTCGTTAAAGAGGAATAATGGCATTAGATCTTATCTAAATCTCTTGTTGAATCTAGAATTCTTGCTGAATCTAGAATTCAGCAGTGAACTGTGCAGGACCTGGACTTTTCTTTGTTGGTGATTTTTTTTACTACTTTTAAAATTTCATTAGGGGCCGGGGATTTAGCTCAGTGGTTTCAATGCCTGCTTCAAAAGTGCAAGGACCTGAGTTTGATCCCCAGTACCAAGAAAAAAGAATAAAATTTCATTGACTGATATTTAGAATTTTTATATCTTCTTAATTCAGCTTTGGTAATTCATATGTATCTAGGATTCTATCCATTTCTTCTGAATTTTCCACCATATTTGAGTATCAGTTTTCAAAATAAGTACCGATGATCTTCTGGATTTCTACAGGATCTGTTGATACCTCTCCCCCTTTCATTCCTAATTGCATGGATTTGGGTCTTTTCTTTCCTTTTTTTGAAGAGGTTGGCTAAGGGTTTGTCTATTTTTTTTTTCAAAGAACCAACTCTTTGATTCATTGATTCTCTGCATTTTTTTAGTCTTAATTGCATTAACTTCTGCTCTGATTTTTATAATTTCCTTCCTTGTACAAGCTTTGAGTTTAATTTGTTTTTCTTTTCCTAGAAGTTTGAGGTTCAACATTAGGTAATTTGAGGTCGCTTTGTTTTTCTTTTTTTTTTTCTTTTTTTGGTACCGGGGATCAAACTTGGGTCCTTGAGCTTGTGAGGCAGGCAGCAGAACCACTGAGCTAAGTCGCAGGCTCATGTTTTGTTTTCCTAATGTGAGAATTCACAGCTATAAATCTCCCTTATAAGACTGCTTTCATTGCATACCAAAGTTCTGGTATGTCATGCTGGCATTATTGTTCAGTTTTAGAAACTGTCTAATTTCTTCTTTAATTTCATCTGTGACCCACTGGTTGTTTTAGGAGGGTATTGTTCAATTTCCATGTGTTTATGTAATTTTTGTGGCTTCTGTTGCCATTGATTTCCAGTTTCATTGCACTATGATCTGGTTATATGCATGGAATTATTTCAGTTCCTTTGTATTTACTTAAGCATGTTCTATGAGCTAGTATGCAGTTTATTTTGGAGAAAGCCCTGTGTGCTGCTAAGGAGAATGTGTATTCTGTATTGTGGGGTAGAACACCGGACATACCTACTAAGTTCATTTGTTCAATGATTTAGTTCAGCTCTGATTTTTCTTTGTTGATTTTTTTGTCTAGGTGATCTATTTGTTACAGTGTGGTGTTGAAGTCCCCCATTACAATTGTACTAGTGTTTATCTAGTTTTTCATATCCATTAGTGTTTGTTTTATATAGCTGGGTGCACCAGTGTTTGGCACATATATACTTATTATTGTTAACTCTTCCTCTTGGATTGTTCCCTTAACAAGTGTGTAGTGACCTTCTTTTTAAAAAGATTTTATTCATTAAATTTATTGGTACATTTTAGGTACACATTATGATCACTTTCATCATTGGGAATTTGTACCTGTGCATGATGTATCTTGGTTCTTATTTTCCCCCGTCCCCTGCCTTCTCTTCACCCTCTTCACCCCTCCCTATTTACAAAAACTTTGTTTCCATCTTTCCTTCTTTTTTTTCATCTTTTTCTTTCTCTTCTTTCCTTTACCATGGCACCCTCCCACACCAGTTCCCCTTCCCCTTTGAACATTTTCTTTCTATTTCACAATATCTATTATACATTTTGGTCCTCATTTACACTTTCAGTTTCTCACACCAGAGAAGAAATTTGTATTTATACACATGTGTACTATTCATTTCACTTAAGAGTATGGCCTCAAGGTGCATTCATTTAGCTATAAATGTCTGTAATTTATCTTTCTTTATGGCTGAGTAGTTCTTCATTTTATAAAACAAAACAAAACAAAAAAACCCCACATCTTCTTTATCAAATCACCAGTTGATGGGCATTTGGGCCATTTCCAACATTTAGCTATTTCAAATGGTGCCACTATCGACATGGGTGCACATATATCACTGTGGTATGATGCTTTTAATTCTTTCAGGAACATACCCGGAGGGGAATAGCTGGGTCAAATGGAACCTCTAATCCTAGTTTTTCGAGGAATCTCCACACTGATTTCTCTAGTGGGTGCACCAGTCTACACTCCCACCAACAGTGGAGAAGAGTTCCTTTTTCCCCACAGCCCCGCCAGCATTTGTTATCGGTTGATTTCTTGATAGCAGCCATTCTTTCTGGAATGATTTGGAATCTCAACATTGTTTTCATTTGCATATGTCCAATGACCAGTAAATGCTGAACATTTTTTCAAATGTTTATTTGCTGCTTCTACTTCTTCATCTGAGAAATGTCTGTTCATGTCAGATGCCCATTTTTGGGTTGAGTCTTTAAATTTGGAGGGTCTGGTTTTTAAAGTTTTTAATATATTCTAGATAGTAGTCCTTTGAGGAACATCTGGTAAAAACTTTTTCTCACATTGTGGGCTGTCTCTTCACTCTGTTGGTAGTTTCTCTTGCTCTATAAAAGCTTTTTAATAAGATGAGAACCCAGTTGTTGATTCTTTCTGCTAGTTTCCATGTGACTGAGGTTTTGTTCATGAAGTCTTTTCCCATGCCAACATCTTCAAGAGTTCTACCTAACCTATCTTCCAACAGGTTTAATATCTTCCAACAGGTCTATCTATCTTCCAACAGGTTAACATTTAGATCTTTGATCCATTTCAATTTTAGTTTAGTGCATGGTGAGAGATACAGGACTAGTTTTAATCTTTGGCAAGTTGAAACCCAGTTTTTCCAGGAGTATATATTAAAGAGGCTATCTTTCCTCCAGTGAGGGTGTTTGGTTCCTTTCTCAAAGATGACGGGGCTTAGTATGTCTGGAGTTGTTTCTGCATCTTCTAATCTGTTCCATTGATCCTCAGGTCTGTTTCTTTATCCAGTACCATGCTGTTTTATCACAGTAGCTTTGTAGTATAGTTTCAAGCTGGGGATTGTGATACCCCCTACCTTGCCTTTATTGCCTAGAATTGCTTTTGCTATTCTAGGTCTCTTCTGGTTCCAAATGAATTTTTGGATTGTTTTCTCAAGGTCCGTGAAATATGCTGCTGGGAATCCAATCAAGATTGCATTGAATCTATATAGCAGTCTTGGAAGTATGGCCATTTTCACTATATTGATCCTTCCTACCCAGGAGCAGGGGATGTCTTTCCATTTTCTGATATCCTCTTTGATCTCTTTTTCAGAGTGCTGTAGTGGTCAAAGCAGAAGTCTTTTACTTTCTTCATTAGATTGATTCCTAGATATTTCATTTCTGGTATGATATTGTGAATGGAGTTGTTTCCCCAATTCCTCTTTCAATGAGTCTATTATTCCTGTATAGGAAAGCTATTGATTTTTGTGTATTTGCCTTGTATCCAGCTACTCTACTGAATTTGGTTATTAAGTTTAGAAGTCTTTTGGTGGAGTTTTTGGAGTCTTCTATACAGAGTATCATGTCATCTGCAAATAATGACAATTTAACGTCTTCATTTCCTATCTTTATTCTTTTTCTTTCTCTTGTCTAATTGTTGTGACTAATGTTTCCAGAACTATATTGATCAGAATTGGTGATAGTGGACATCCTTGTTTTGTTCTTGATTTTAGCATGAAAGATTTCAGTTTTTGACTGTCTAGTATGATGTTGGCTGTTGATTTGTCATAGATGGCTTTTATCAGGTTGGGATAAAGACCATTCATTCCAATTTTCAGGATTTTTATCATGAATGGGTGTTGGATTTTGTCAAACACTTTTTCTGCATCTATTCAGATAGTCATGTGGTTTTGTCCTTGACTCTGCTAATACAGTGTATTACATTTATTGATTTACATATGTTGAGCTACCCTTACATCCCTGAGATAAATATCGCTTGGTCAGGGTGTATGATCTTCTGCATTCTGTTTGTATCTTATTAAGGATTTTTGCATCTATGTTCATTAGGGAGATTGACCTATAGTTCTCTTTTTTTCATTGGATCTTTCTCTGCTTTTGGAATCAAAGTAATGCTTGCCTTTAGGAAAGAATTTGGGAGTATTGCTTCCCTTTCAACTTCAGTAAAGAGTATGAGAAGTAGTGGCATTAGCTCTTCTCTAAATTTCTTGAAGAATTCAGGAGTGAATCCATCAGGACCTGGGCTTTTCTTTGTTGGTAAGATTTTAATTACATTTTCAATTTCATTGATTTACACTGGGTTGTTCAGAAATTATGTATCTTCTTGGCTCAACTTTGATGATTCATATGTACCTAGGAATCTGTCCTTTTCTTCTGTATTTTCCATCTTATTAGAGTACAGATTCTCAAAGTAAGTATTGATGATCCTCTGGATTTCTGATGAATCTGTTGTAATTTCACCCTTTTCATGCCTAATTGCATGAATTTGAACCTTTTCTTTTCTTTTCTGATAAGGCTGGCTAAGGGTTTGTCAATTTTATTTATTCTTTTGAAGGACCAACTCCTCAATTTGTTGATTTTTTCATCATTCTCTTAGTCTCCATTGCATTGATTTCTGCTCTGATTTTTATAATTTCCTTTCTTGTATGAGCTTTTCCTTTGCTCTTCTTTTTCTAGAAGCTTGAAGTCCAGAATTATGTTGTTTATTTAAGCTCGCTCTGTTTTCCTAATACGGGGATTCACTGTTATGAATTTCCCTCATAAGACTGCTTTCATTGTGTCCCATAAATTCTGGTATGTTGTATTGGCATTATCATTTAAATGTAGAAACTGTCTAATTTCTTCTTTAATTTCCTCTGTGACTTGTTGGTTGTTCAGGAGGGTGTTATTTAATTTCCATGTGTTTATGAGTTTCTCGTGGTTTCTTTTGTTATTGACCTCCAATTTCATTGTGCTATGGTCTGATAATACACAGGGGATAACTTCAGTTCCTTTGCATTTATTTAAGCATGTTCTATAAGCAAGCATATGGTCTATTTTGGAAAATGACCCATGTGCAGCTGAGAATGTGTATTCTGATTTTATGGGGTGGAAAACTTTGTAGACATCTATTAAGTTCATTTGTTCAAAAGTTTGCTTCAGCTCTAGTATTGGTTGATTTTTTTTGTCTAGTTGAACTATTTGTGACAGTGGGGTATTGAGGTTCCCCTCTACTAGTCAAAGGATGGAAAACAACATTCCATACAACAGAAACCCTGAAAAAAGCAGGGGTAGCTATCCTATTTGCAGACAAAGTGGATTTCTAACCAAGACTAAGAGAGACAAAGAAGGTCACTACATCCTTGTAAAGGGAAAAATCCAAGAGGAAGAGATGACAATCATAAATACGTGCACCAAATACTAGTCCACCTAACTATATAAAACAAATACTAATGAACATGAAAAATCAAATAAGCATTAATACTGTAGTGACCTTCTTGTCTCTTTTGGTCACTCTTGGCTTGAAATCCACTTTGTCTGCAAATAGAATAGCTACCTCTGCTTTTTTCAGAGGTTCCGTTACATGGAGTATTGTTTTCTGTCCTTTGACTTTCAGTCTATGAGTTTCTTTTGCAGTTAAATATATTTCTTTTATGGAATATATTGATAGATCTTGTTTCTTAATCCATTCTGCCAATCTCTTTCTTTTGATTGTTATATTGAGACCATTCACATTGATGGTTGTAACTGATAGGTACTGACTTATCCTGGTCATGTTAATTTCCTGTTGTTGGTTACCTTTCTTTCTCTCTTTTTTAATTACTTTGCCTCATGGATTCATTCTTTTGGGATTATTGGATTGTTGTCTTCCTTATCTCTCTCTCTCTCTTTTTTTTTTTTTTTTTTGGTACCAGGGATCAAACTCAGGTTCTTTCGCTTTCGAGGCAGGTGGTGGAACCACTGAGCTAAATCCCTGGCCCCCTTATCTCTTTTTAGAATATCCTTTAAAACTTTTTGGAGTGCTGGGTTGGCGTTCATGGATTTCTTTATGTGTTCTTTATCCCAGAAGTATCTTTTTTCTCTGCCAATTTTGAAATATAATTTTTCAAGGTACAACTGTCTGGGTTGGAAGTTGTTTTCTTTTAGAACTTGAAATACTTCAAGCTCTCCTTGACTTAAGCATTTGTGTTGAGAAGTCTGCTGTGATTCTGATGGGCTTTCCTTTATAGACGATGTGTTTGTTTTCTCTATCAGCTTTTAATATTCTGTTCTAATGTTAAATTATGTTAATTATGTTAATTATGTTTTTGTGTGGTTTTTTCCTGATTATGTATAATTGAGGTTTTATATGTGTCACTTATCTTTATGTCAAATTCTTTTCCCATGCTTGGGAAGTTTTCTGCTATTACTTCTGGGAACAGATTTTTTTATGTCCTTTGTGTTATCTTCTGATTTTTTATTGATTCTAATTAATTTTATATTATTCTTCTTTGTATCATCTAGCAGCTGTTAGATTGATTTTTTGTAGTCTCTTACTATTTTTAAGCTGTCTTTCACTTGATGATCACCAACAACAACCCTGTCTTCTAGATCTGATCTTCTATCTTCACATTGGCTGATTCTGCTATGTATACTTTCAATAGAATTTCTAATCTCCTGAATATCTGTTTGCATCTGTTTTAAGGCATCCAGTTCTTTCCTATGTTGGGCATTCGTGGTTTCCCTAAGCTCTTCTATTTTGTTATATGTGTCTACTCTAGATTTACTAAGCATTTCCTTCATTGTGGTCATCATGTCTTTAGTTATTTGTGTGATTATTTCTGTTTTGTTTTTGTCTAGGGACTTATTCACCTGCTTTGTTACTTCTGCTACTACCATTTCATAAAATTCAGCTGGGAGGCTTTTGATTTCTTCCACCTTGATGTTCTCTGGGCTTGCTGTGGGCAAATTGGGCAAACTGGATTGCATCTTGCTTCTGTTTTTTTCTCATTTTGTATTTTTTTGCTTGTTTTCTGCATTGAGGCTTATAAGTTGTTTATAGTAGGTAGTTTTATACTAGTACCAAGACCTCTTCAGGTAATAACTACTTTTCAGAGCTGTATTCTAGACATAGCTGACTTTTGGTCTTTCAGTTGATCCCAGGATCCTATCTCTTCTGTTTACTAGGAATAAAAGGTTGTGCCTTGCTTGCCCTACCATCCAGTTATTTGGTACTGAGCTGTAATAGTGTTTCTGGGCCCCAGACAATTTAGGTATTGCATACAAGGAGGATCAATTGATCACAAAAGCAATATTACCTTGGCTAACTTTTTGTTTGGTTGGGTTTTTTAAAAGTTAATTTTATTGTTGCATTTTAGATATATATAATGATCAGATTCATCATAGGGAATTTGTACCTGTGCATAAGACATCTTGATTCTTCTTTTTCCCCAGTCCCCTTCCCTCCCTTCAACTCTTCTTTCCCTCCTTATTTATGAAAGCTTCCTTTCTATTTTTTTCCCTTCTAGTCTCTAGTCCCTTTCTTCCTTTCCCCCTCCCCAACCTTGGCTAATTTAGTACAATCAGTAATAACTATAGTATCAAACACAAACTGGAAGTGACAAACGGTAATAACTAACACTTCATTACCTTTAACCCTAGGTATAGGATTTGTAGTTATATAACAAGGTCTAAAGCAAATCAAAAAATTATATGCAGTAAATATCCCCTTGTTAGAGCAATTTACCCCCTTGCACTATAAAGCAGTATCTAGACATACTAAGGTATAATTACCCACCTATAAATTCATAAAGGTGGGTGCTATGAGTGTTGAAGAAAAAAGAGCAAAAGAAATAGATTATGAAAGATAAAGCAATGGTGGATGTGAAGAATGTGGTAGGATTGGTCCAGGAGTCCTGTTAAGGAGTAAAGGGAAATTAGTGGATTAGATAAGAGTAACAGAGAAGACCACACAGGAGAAGTATAAATAATAAGGAGCAGAGATTAACCTAGAGAAAAGAACATAAGAAAAAAATACCAAGGAACAAGCTAGTAATATTCTTCCTGGTTTGGGGGTGGATTCTGTGGATGGAACTCGCGACCTTGCACTGTCGAGGCAGGGATGGTGCCACTGAGCTAAATCCCTGCCCCGCCAAGGGAACAAGTTGAAAGAGAGAAATTAAGAAAAGAAGGGAGGAGAGAGTGAATAAAAGGAGGACCTATTCAAACTAATAAAACAAATAATATTAAAAAGGGAGGACCAAGAAAATGGGTGGTAAAACTCCAAACTCCAACAAAAGGAAAAAAATAGTGAAAAATAAAAAACATACCAATAATGGAGGAAAAAAACGAGAGAAAACATTTCCTGTGTGTGTCCAGAGGATTGTTTGTCCCAGTAGTCTTTAATCTCACGAGCCATAGTCCTGTCGGCCTCTCTCCACTGCAGCGCTGTCTGTGGCAGCTGTTCAAGTTGGGGTGCTGGACCGGGAAGGTGAGGGGCCTTGTTTCTGAGGCTCTTGTGGATTTCTTCTGGTTTGGTTCTGACATCGGTTACCCAAGGAATATTCCAGTGTGTGGGACAGGCTCCCAACATATGGAGGCTCCTGTGCAATCTCAGACCTGGCACTCAATTCTGCGGATGTTCAGAGGAATCAAATCCAGGACTAACTGGGAAGATTTCTACAAGCCCAGGGAGGGTAGAGAGCACTGGGTGGTGTCTCCTGGTTGCCATTAACCCTTACAGCTTAACCAGGCAGAGGCTGCCCTTGTGTGTCAGGCAGGAGCAGTGTCTGGGCTCTGCGTGAATTCAGGGTGGAGACCCTGCTTTGCCAAGGGTGCCTGGAACTCCTTGTGCAAACTCTGGTTTCCTGGGGAGTGGTGGTAGGTATCAGACAGAGTCTGGCAAATTTAGGATTACAGCAGGGCAGTGAGAGCCTGATGTAGCTACAAGTGAGCCCAGATGGTGAGTAAACCCCACAATTGGCTTGTTCTGAGAAGCAAGTCCAGCTGAAGCCTACTTGCTGAGGTCAGAGTAACTCGCACCCAAATTCTGTTCACAGAACTAAAACCTTCTGACTAGAAGGACAGTGTTCTAATTACAACCATGTATTTTGTCTATTCTGTTCCTAATTCGAGAATGCTTTGTCTTGTCCTTTATGAACCTTGTTTACATTAATTTCCATAGACACTGCACGTAGCTCGCCTTTACCCCAACTGATTGCCAACAAAAGTCCGTGCCTGGGACTGGCCAGTGGCTTTGTTGGTTGCACCGGCCTGTGTTGTATACTGGGCAGGGGACTGGAACCTAACTGCACGGGTCTCCAGTAACAAGCTATAAAAACCCTATGCAGAAAATGGGAAATAGTCACTAGAATTTTCACAGGGCTAAGGAGAAAGCTATGCCCAAGACCTCTGGAGACCTGAGGCTCCACTTCAAAAAGACTCCTGTATTGTTCCAGTGCAGATAAGCAGCATCACTAATGACCCTAATTCACCACAGCTTAAATAGGGACCTGTATTAAGGCTTCTGTTTTTAATTAGATTCATTACGTGGGTAATCTTGCTAAAGCTATGGCTGTCAGGCTGTCAATAATTTATCTAACTTCCCTCTTTGCTATACTTTGTGTTCCACAAGAAGTGTGGAAATCTGACCTGCTCCTCATATTTGGGTTCTACATCCCCAACCTACAGTAAAGTGACTTTCTTTCTCCCATTGACCAGACAGCTCAGTAGTCACTAATTCTTTTCTCATTGTCTTCTAACAGTTTTTCTCTTCAAGCAAGCAATGAGGCACAACACACCATGGTAGTTGGAGAGCACATAATCCCTAGTAGGCAGAGTCTACAGCCCATTCCAGCCAGAAGAAGCTATAGAAGACAGAGACCTCCACTCCCTCAGCACCCTGTACAGAATTATGGGGGTTTGTGTCTCTCAGGGGGAAATGAGACAGGACATGAGGGAGTGGCAAAGCTGACTGGGGAAGTAGGTGTGACCTGTTAATCACAAAACCCCAGGACACATGTGCAGAATCCTTCCCAAAGCCCTGCATGTAGACTTCTTTGGAGAACTCAAGCATGTTTTTAATAGGATGGTGTAGCGTTGACATCAGCCAAGGAGTGGGTAATCCAAAAATGACGGTTGAGTTTTTGCCACTGTTTTCTCTCTTGCACGCAGCCCACCCTCATGCTGTGGTGCATACTTCTTTTCCTACTTGTTCCAAACTTGTTCTGCAGAGGCTGTTTTTGTCTTAGTTACTTTTCTTGTTGCTGAGACAAAATACTTAACACCCAAAGCTAAAGGAGGAAAGGTTTATTTGGCTCACAGTTTGTAGAGGTTTCAGTTCATAGCTGGTTGGCTCCAAGGCAGGGGGCACGGCAGGAGAGAAACAGTTCATGGCAGGAAGAAAGCAGAAGTTAGCATGGCAGCAAGCTACAAGCAAGAAATTAGCGATCCTTTTTCTGTCTCTATATTTAATCCAGGCTACCTTCCCTTAGGGTGGGAAGCACATCTTCAATCCTAGCATCACACCATGAATCAATCCCAGGTTCACATCCTTGATCCCAGCAGCACACACCCTAGGTCCCAAAAGACCCATGTATGACCTCATGAGGCTTTGTGAGGACATGGGATACAAGCCATGACAATTTTCCTACCTTTAATAAAACTTTTCTACCATTTGTGCTTCTCTTGACCAACACAGGACAGAAAGAACCTAGAAACCACCTCCAGGAGGAGACTCCAGCACCCTAAAACTCGGTAACAGTCTTACTGGGGTGACTGAAGTCTCAGTCCTACTGGGGACCCACTGGGAGCCAATGTGAGACACATGCCTCAGACCCACTGCTGAGCCAGCAGGGTGCTGGGGGACATGGATGTCCACTCTCATCACCCATGGTGCAAGTGCCCCTTGATGGCCACTGTTCTTAGCATTAACAGTCTGCCCAGCCAGACAAAGGACTCCAAAGGCAAAAGTAAGCCCTCATGCTACGAAATGCAGATCTAGCAGTTGAAAGTAACATTCTAGTAAAGAGGTAAAGGGAAGAATGGGAACTGGGTGGGGCACTAATACTATAGAAAAATATACCACCATTCTGGCCACTGGGTTGGTTTCCCCCATATAATGGCTACTCTAGCACAGTTAAAATGATCAGAAGGAGCCAGGTGGTACACACCTACAATCCCAGCTACTCAGGAGGTGGGGGCAGCAGGAGTGCAAGTGCAGGCCAGCCTGGGAAACTTAGGCTAGGTCTCAAGATAAAAATAAAAAGAGATAGGGAGGTAGAACCATGGGAGAGGGCTTGCCGAGCACATGTTTAGCCCAGAGGTTCAATCCCCAGCACTGGAAAAAAATAAAAGTGGAAAACAGGACTGAGAAGGTTCCAACTTTTAATACTTCTGCAACTATATCTTAGAACAGGACAGGATGACAGGATGATTACTAGATACCAGCTTTCATGGTTTCTGATTTCAAAACATTACATTGAAGATTGCATTTTAAATCATTTTGTAAAATGACATTTACATGATACAGAATGGAAAGAATGACTTCTTAAAATATAAAAGCCAGTAGTATGAAGAAGAAAGGCTAGTAAGCATAGATTTTCACTGTGTGGACTTCTTTGTCGTCACATTCCCTCTGTTTGTTGTAGTAATAAAAGGTATTGTCCCTTCTCTGCAGTTTCTTCACATATCCTGTCTCTGGCCAACGATCTACCTGCACAAACCAGAATATAAATGTTGTTATGCCCATTTTATCTCATATTTTATATCAAATAGTTAAATGTACAACTTGTTCCCCCACCCCCAATTAAAGTATACAATTAAATTTAAAAGTGCTCATTTGCAAACAGCCCAATTGTCCATCAGCTGGAGACTGGATAAAGAAAATGTGGTGTTTTTTTAAATATAAAATGGAGTACTACTCAGCCAATAAAGAATGAGAAATTAGAGACATTTGTAGCTAAATGGATGCACATTGAGGCGATACTCTTAAGTGAAATCAATAGGACACGTGTAAATACTGAATAGCTTCTCTGGTGTGAGAAACTGAAAGTGTAAATAAGGACTGAAAGGTATAATAGGTAATGTGAAAGAGGAAGAAAAGGGGCAAAGGAAGGGGAAGTGGGAGGGGTAGGGGAAAGGAGAGAAGGGAATGGAATTAATGAGAAAAGGAAAAATGGAAACAAAGTCTTTGTAAATAGGGAGGGATAGAGGGGTTGAAGGGAGGGCAGGGAAAGGGGGAAAAATAAGAGCCAAGATACATCATGTAAAGGTGCAAATTTCCAGTGATGAATGTCGTTATATTGTACACCTAAAATGTACTAATAAAATTTGTAGAATTTTAAAAAATTTTAAAGTTCTCGAGCTCAGAGTATTATACGCACAAAACACGCCTTGCGCTGCTTTTTGTTGTTGTTTTTCTGAGACAGGGTCTCACTATGCAGCTCAGGCTGGCCCTGAACTCACTGTGCAGCCCAACTGGCCTTGAGCTCATGGGACATCTCTTGCCTCAGCCTCCTGAGTGCTGGAATGGCAGGTGGGCGCCACCATGCACAGCTCATGGCCATTTTCTACACTATAATCAAACGATTAATTTAGCTCTTTTCTCTGTGCGGCCCACTTTCTAAATTTAAACGCCTACATTGTCTCCAAGATCATGGGAATATTTTAAGTAATCTAAACTTCATCCTTGTTATGTTTACATATGATTTCAAACATTGTAATTCCTAAAAGTAATACCCCGGGAGGAAACTGAGACTGTCTGCTTTGGATGTCATGCAGGGACTGAAGGAAACAAGTAGGCTTGAAATTGCTTGGTTTGGCATGTTTGCCACACCTGTCATCATCCTAGCTTGCAGGAGCTTGTCTCAAAGAACCAAAAGAAAAAAAGAAAAAAGAAATCGAGATTGCTAGAGGTGTCAAGGCGATGGGTGTGTCCCTCAGCTTCAATTTCAAATTCACCCTGAAGTCCTTTTCTTGGTAGTGGGGATTGAACCCAGGTTTTGTGCATCTTACTATGCTAGCTACATCCCCTCTACCACTAAGCTACATCTCTAACCTTTTTATTCTGAAAGAAGGTCTTGCCTAATCCTCCTGAGTGGTGGAGATCACAGGTGTATGCCATCATGCCTAGCTTGATGTGCAGCTCACCACAGAAATCTGCAGTCCTCAACATGGTCCCCAGAAACCTCTTTTCTTCACTCTTCCCTCGTGTGCCGTATTGGTTTGCTGACTGATCCACTTTGAACACTTTTCTCCCTTTTCTCTCAAAATTCAGTCATGCCTTCTTGATCAGGTTAATGTGTTTTTAGGGTTACATATGTGCCTGCTGGATTTTGTGAGGGGCACTTTCTCATTCTCAAAAACCCATTACTCAGACTTTAGAGTCAAAGCTTTCTCTTCGTATCATCAGGACAAGCAGCCCCTCGCTTTCGTGTTCCCTGCTTAGAAACACAGAGCTTCCAACTGGAAGAAAAGCTGAAGATGCCATTTAGGTCAGGTCTTTTACTTTCTATAATATATATTTTTTGTCATCTTATTTATGAATTAGCAAAAATAGCTGCATCTCTGACGAACCGTGGCAGGCCCTCTGACATTTAACCACCGGAAATAGCGACCTCTCTGTCCTGCCTTTGTAGCATCAGCAGGAAAAGGAGGCAATCTCAAGATGCCACTGTGGACCCTCGTTCCCATGCTGGGGTCCTGAAGACCACCTCACTGCACGAACAGACAGCGCCCAACACCACTGAAGAACACTCGGAGCCAACTGACGAGACCTCCTCAACACAGGTGGCCGGGCCTCTGCTCGTTGGCCTCTAGATATGTCTTTTTAAATCCTTTGTCATCTCTGACTTTCTCCTGGCTTGGACTTTGATCCCTCCCATTGGACCTGGGCCTGGCTCGTGTGGCAGAATGGAGTGATGAGATCCCTGTGTCCAGCCACCTTTTGCTCACGTAGGGAAGTCAGCACTCATGCTTCAGGGGAGGACAGGGCTCCACTCAAGCCCTAGGCCACAGCACACAGGTGGGAACATCCCACTCAAGGAAAGTCTTCGGTTGCCACCCTATCCACCCTCCAAGGTGCTCTGCAAATGCCACTGGGGCTTTCAGCCTTTTCTGAAGATTGTCCTCACAAGAAAGGCATTTTTCCTTCCTTTAAATTCCCGTGCTGCCCTTTCTGAAGGTATGCATACTTCAACTTGAATATGATTTTATTGTTCCTGTTATTACCTATTTTCTACTCCAAGAAAATGAGAATAAGAGCTGTTATTCATTAATGCCAGTTAACCATTCATTAAACATTCACTGCTTATTCACTCAGCAAGCTCTGAGGAGCAGAACACTGTCAGGCACTTTAGACAGATTTCACTTAACTCTTGTAGCAGTTTTCTCAGGCAGATACCACATGACTGAGGAGCCCGAGGCTGGGTGACCTGGACAACTGTGTCGAGGGTCACCTAGAGAGAAGATGCAAAGCCTGGAGGGACTGCCTCCAGACCTGTGCACTTCCAGCCAGCTCCTGGGGTTCCTTGGTCTCAGGCAGTATTTTACCTGTTTGTGTCTCCTAGCACACTTGGTACAGAAATCTGCAAGTGGCAATTACCAAATAAATACAGACTGAATTAAACACAAAGCATTTGCTTCTTGGAACTTCCTCTTAGAAGATGTACTTTGTGTTCTTATATCCCATTTCACCCCGCTATTTTCGGGCATTGGGCCGCAGCTGGAGGAGTGATGTGTCTCGCACTTCCTGTGTGACCCTGCACCTTGTGTGTCCTTAGGGGTATTCCAGTCCTTCCTTATTATTTTTCCAGTGTTGGGGTCAAACCCAGGGCACTGCACTCACTAAACAAGTGCTTCTCCACAGAGCTATGGCATCCTGATCCTAAGGCAAGGCACGAAGCTTATTTTTGAATAGCATTGAAATGATAATGCTTATGTTTTCTTTATTCCAAAGCCATAGATGGCCCAGGAGTGAAAACTGTCTTTTGGTAATGAGACCAGAGTAAAATGTAGCAGATATGAGAAGACAGATATATAAGTCACAGTAATCAAACCTCCATTTGATCAGCATCTTAAACTCTATTTCTCACCAACTAAATAATGTCTGTTAAGTTAATGTCTACCAAATTTAAGAACCTGTTACATTTTCGTCCTACTAGTCCTTTTTTGTTGTTGATCAGGGTCTCACTGCGCAGTTCAGGCTGGCCCTGAACTCACTGTGTAGCCCAGGTTGGCCCCCGACTTGCCGCAATCCTCCCGCCCCAGCCTCCCCCACCCCCAGCAGGAGTTGTTCTTTAACAATTTTAGGGTTTGTTTTGTTTTTGTTTTTTGGTACCAGGGATTGAACTCGGGACCTTGTGCTTGCAAAGCAGGTGCCAGTACCACTGAGTTAAATCCCCGGCCCTTTTTAACAATTTTTGTCATGTACAATCTCCACTGAAAATGTAAGTTAACCCCTTTCCAATTTATGTTTAAAATAAATAAACAGGAGGGAAGTAGCAGTTATGCAACAAACTGAGATCTGGTAATAGGGTTTCCTGAGTGCAGGAGAAAACTTTTAGGGGCTACATACCACGAAAGACTCATTTAGCAGAGCACAGTTGTTGGACAGAAATTCAGAATTACCTCATTGAAGGGCTGCACATTTCCCCAGTCTGCCCAACAAAGCATCTTTCTGGGCCCATGTCTCTTCCTCTATAAAATGAGTTGTAGTGGAATTTTCTTGTTATTTTTTGGTTTCTTGTCTTTAAAAATGCTTTTTACCACCTAACAAGCTCACTTTGTGTTCAAGTGCACAGAGGTATCAATCTTACCATGGAGACTTGCTTCACTTGCTTATACTCAATTTCATCCCGATATCCTGCTTGCTGAAATCTGTACAGATTTTCTATCTCTTCTGACCATTTTTTGGCACGACTTATTGATTTGGGTTTCACATCAGAACTAGCCATGGCTACAGAGGCCTTAATTACCAATTATTTCTGAAAGATTTAAAAACATTAATAGATAACTTAGTGACACTTTTCAAAGTCCCTTTAGAATGAACTAAGACAAAATATAGAGTTAAGAATCCCAGTAAATATATTAAATTTTAAATATTCAATTGAACATTTTTGAAGGATTCATGGTCTGTTTTGGAAAAACCCCTCCCCCCCAAAAACCTGATAAATACACATCAAATAAAATTCTATTTGTAATTATGGGGTAATAACCTAAAAGGTGTATCCCAGTTCTGATCTTCCAGGCAATAGCTTGCACACTTCTGAAAACATACTTATTTATAACTCCTCAGATGTCGCAATATTTCTCCAGTATTTCATGTAATTGTATTTAAAACTGTCTCTTTTTCCTTAAAAACAGAATGTAAGAGCAGTCTTCTCCCTCTCTTCCCTTTTTCCTTGCTGGGAAGTGATGGTTTCCACTCCTTAGCTGCTTGGAGATACCCCAGTCACTGCTCTGCAGGTGTCCAGGTCACTGTGGCCCCTGATCCCGTGACAGACCAATGTGGGAAGAGGTTCCCTTGCAAGCTGTGTGGCTGTCATGACACCAAGGGCACTGATTACACAGCAGTGTAGGAGGTCACCAGTGGTCTCAGAAATTCAAACATCCCACTCCAGTGTATGTACCTGGGCACTCACCAACCTCAGGGCTTAGGTGCAGCTTAGCCGCAGAGCAAGTGCCTAGCACGCGAGCAGCCCTGGGCTCACCTTACAAACCCCCTCACCACACCTCTATTGGCAGCTGTTTTGTTTGCTGGCTTTCTCAGTGTGGGGATCACACTCAGACCTGGCACCTGCCAAACTCCTCAGCCCTGTACCTCTGCAGCCTGCCTCTCAAAGATAGAACCTAGTGTTTGTTTTCCTCAGCTACTTCTTATTTTATTACCAAACATCATCTAGCTGAAATAAAGTGCCCAGTGTTTTCAACCATAATTCCTTGAATCTTTTTCTATTAAAATATCTTTCAGTTGGCTGAAACATTTTAAAGTCAGACTTCCTATTCGTTAGTCATTTTTAAATCTTTCAGTCACGAGGACAAATGCTCATTAGGTTCAAAAGGTCAAGAAATACATTAAAATACAAAAAAGGCTAAAATCATCATCACATATACATCCTTGATATTAGGTGAACACTGCCCCCAAATTATGATGAATTATGACAGACTTGATAAATTTTATCAGAAAGAGTCCTACAATAAATGATTTACAGGAGTGGTAAGTTTAGTTTTACCTGGATTTAACAGCAGGAAAGAGGAAATGGAAAAGGCGACAGATCTGCTGAATTTCAAGTGAGTGCATCTTGATTATGCACCTAAAAGAGTCTCCATGGTTAATAAGACAATGAAGGCTGCCAGTAGATGAAGAGCTGTTTCCTTTAGCTGCATGTATCAATCATACACAAGTACTGGTAGACTCTTTTCTATGAAAAAGAAGATAAAATTTCTCTCCCCTTTCCTCTAGATTTTTGTTGCATTACGTATTTAACATCCCAAAGCCTATGGCATTTATGTTTTATTCTGAAACTATAATTCCTACAGTTAGCTGGGTGTGGTGGCACACACCTATAATCCCAGAACTCTGGAGAATGAGGCACATAGTGAGTTCAAGGCCAGCCTGAACTACACAGGGAGAACCTGTCTCAAAAATAATAATTCCCACAGTTATTTGGATTTAGCTCCAGAGCTCCAGATATAATCTAAACCAAATCATCTGAGTCACATGGTTCTTATCCTGAAGAAAGTAGCAGTGACATAAATGAACATATCATTAGTGTTGATATTTACATTTTTCCAAAGTGAATACCAATTTATATTTTGACTTGGCTAGAGAGTATTAGGGTTTTTCTAGTAGGTGAGCTTTAAAAACTTTTGACCTTCAGTTATTGATTTCGATTCATGCTCTTGTTGAATTTTAACGCAATTTATTGTTATGGTATTGCTTGATTTATATAAAATTTGGACTAGCCATGTTTGAATTAAAATTTTTGTCCTTTAATTCCATTCATTTTAATGGGAAGTTCATTTTATCACTGAAGAATGGGATACTATACCTGTGGCACAACCTGATAATCTATTTACAGATATATTTTATATATATACATTACATATGGAATATCTAAATAATAGAAAATATGATGCCAAGAAACATGAAACGGGAAACCATGAATTCACAGTATTAAAATACCTTCAAAATTTGAATCACTTACATCATTTTTACAGATGAAGTGTATTTTCTAAAAGTAGTGGCACAATCTTTACTTTTCCCAAAGGTATTTTTTTTTCATTTTTTACCACATTTATTTTATGTCATGATTTTTTAGTCCTGACTAACATGATACAATTTGGGAAATAAATATTCCCCTTTTTTGTTGCACATGTGCTGCTAACAAGGGGTGGAGGAAAAGAATCAGCAAAGGCTGCAAGAAATGGAAAGATGGGGAAAGAAAGACAAGGCTGAAGGGCAGGAAGTGTTTCTCTGAACCTCCCTAAAGAAGCACTGCCAGCCCACCAAGTTCCACGGTGACAACATAAAGTGTTTTCGCCTCACAGAAATCATCTGGAGCCACATTCAAAGTCCACGAGTTATACACATCTTGGAGTGGGTTTCCTTTCACATGTCACGGTGCATTTTTTCACTTTGCAAGCCCCATAGATGACACTGTTCACCAAGCACTTTCAGTGCATTATTCAGCAAATAATTTGATCATGTAAACCGACCTTGGTTAGCAGAGGGGAGTCAGCTGCCTTGTAAGGTTCTTTCTTTCAAGTGAAGCAGGTCTGTACTTAGAGCTGAGTCAGAGGAACCTCTGGAAGCGCATTCCTGTTTCAGCCAGGTTTGCACACACTTGCCACCCGAATGTGGATTACATTAAGCAACACCTTGGTTAAAGGTACGAATATAACAGCTCCTGGAACAATTAGCTAGTATCTGTCCAGACAGTGAGTGTAAGTGAAAGCTCTTTTAGCTCCTCCCCCAGGTCCTCAAAAGGCCTTGATCCGGAGGCTTTGCTGCTCAGTAACAACTGTGCACTGTGCAGCTGAGCTGCTGTTTCAGAGATCAGAATGTGTGAAAATAGCCCTGGGTGGCGTTCATCTCATCAGTGCTGCCCAATCCACGGGAGTGAAAAACGGGTGAGATTTGATATCTTCAACACCAGCGACTCCAGCTCCCAGACGTTCCAGGGGGTTGAACTGCAAGAGCTGTTGAATGAGGGACAGAGCCTCTTCGGAGACACTTTCTGGAATGTTCAAGGTAGTGTGAGTATTTATTCCTGCCAGGTGGCACTCAACCAAAGTCTTGTCAGGGAGAAGTTCAAAGAGGACAGCACCCAAGCTCCACCAATCACAGGCTTCAGTTTCTTCTGTGATTGCCCCAACCTCTGGGGCACAGTACATTCTCTCTATGGCATCGCTGTCACAGGAATCTTCAACCTCACTCCACCTGCTAAAATACGTTAGCTGAATGTGTCCTCTCTCATTCAATAAGATGTTGTTTGGGTTCAAATCGTGGCACACAATTCCCTCTCTATGTAAAGCATCAAGGGATACCACCATTTCAGCTGCCCATCTTTGAATGCAGTCCTCTGGGATATAAAACCTTGAGTTTAGTGCTAATTTTTTATCAAGGTCCTCAAAAATCTGATGGATTTCCTTGTCTCCTTCCAGGGCTAAACCACTTTCGCCCTTAGTCTCTGAGTTTCTTTGGAATAAAGAAGTAGCCAAGTCATCAGTCTGATCTGTAAACAGCAATATTTCCTGTTTTTAAAGTGTCTGTGTTTGCATTATATTTGTTAGCACCTGAGAGTGTATCAGAAATATGGAATAAGCTTTCTTCCACGTTGTCTCCAGTTAATGCCGACTCAGTTACTCGGAGTCGTCCAAACTTAGGATCTGAGTTATGTAACAAAGACGCGTCTTCTGAACCGCTATGATCAACAGCTGCTACAAATAACACCCCCAGGTCTTCCCGGACATAGTGTGTCCCAGGCCTGGAGGGGCCACTCAGGTTCTCTGAGCCTTCCTCTTCAGGGGCTTGGCATTGTTCAGCACTAAGCCGGAGACCTAACACATCTGGAGCCTCCAGCAGCTTATTTTCTACTCTGCCTCAGGAAGTCTGTGTAAACTTAGTAGGTCCTATAGCTGCAGCTTCTTTTGGTGGCTCCAATTCACCAGGTAGATTTACAAGAAGATCATGCCTTCCTTTGTCAGTACGTGATATCATCAAAAGCTGCATCTTTAAACCAGATAACTGGGACTGAATCATCTGAGCCCCTGCTAACGGTGTCCAGAGCTGTAAACTCGACCCTGCTTTCCCTGGCATTCAAACTCTTGGAAGTATGGTCTCCATCTGGAAGACCAAAGAATGGCTTCAAGGGTTCTGATTTCAGACTGTACAATTTTTCTCCAAAATCGAGTCCCAGAAATTCATTTGTGCTGTCCTTACTATCTATTCTAAAGAATTCCATAGGGCTGTTTTTTGATCTGCTAAGGGAATCGGATGTTCTTGGAGAAGGAAGTACTTCAGAGTCCTCATCTCCAAGGAAGAACTTCAAGTTGTCAGCTCTCAGCTGTGTGCTGGAGTCGGCACTGTCGACAGCAAGGCATGCTGGGAAGCGCTGGACGGCTCTGGCACCAACATCCTTCCCTTCAGTCTTCACAAAGGGTTCCTCATTCAAAGTCCCTGGTTCGATCTTTTCTTGACCATATTCACTGCACAATGTTAAATAACTAGTAGTGCAGTCCTCTTCTGAACTTAACCCAGAATCGGGCCACTTTGGAGAGCTGTGTTGGCCATCGTCTTCCTGGTTGCTGTCCTCTTGAGAACTTGGAGTGAGACTGGTCTTCAGAGGCAGAACTCTGAGCACGCCTCCCTCGTCGCTGCCCCTGGACTCAAAGCAGCTGCTGTCCTGAGGACTGGGAGCTGGCTGCTGCAGGTGAACCTCAGCAAGCATGGACTTCGTTACTTCCTTGGTGTCAAAGCTTTCTTCAGGACTTCTATTTAGAAATTTACTGAGATATGACCAGAGCTTGCCACCTTCCACATGCTGCAGCACCAGGAACACCGACTCCTCCAAGACGATGTACTTGTGCAGACACACCATGTTGGGCACACAGCGGGGGGATGATGGTCTTTCTGTTCCTGCTGGATTCGCTGCTTTTCCTCAGACCTTTTAAGATGAATGTCTGCTCTGTCCTTGTGTCCATTACAAGTAAAACCTTGTGAATCACCCCAAGGACTCGGAAGGCCTTCAGCTCCTCGGCGGGGCTCCTTAGGTTCCAAGGGGGCCTTGAACTTAGTGATCCTGGAGGCTGAGACCCATTGCCCAGCTGCGGTCCTTGGTGGAGGCTAGAGATGCTTTCCACCCTCATGAGGTACTCCGCTGTCCTCCTCTTCACAGCCTCACGGCGGGTGGGACTGGACTCTCCTTGAACACCTTCTAGGAGTAAGTCAACCCCCTTCCTATAAAAATCAGAAGCAGCTTCATAGTCGTCTTCCTCTTCCTTTTTCAAGGCCAGTTTTATTAATTCTCCTTTCTCCAAATAATCTGTCTTGCCAAATTTAGGTTTTAAACTGCCAGGAAAGAGGCTGTGACTTTCCTGTTCTTCTGTTTTGTTCTTTTCGCTGTCAGAAGCAACAGCCCCTGGTGCTGAAGACTCCGAGGAAAGACTGAGACCCAAAGTTCTAATGGGAGAATTTCGATTGGAAGGCATTCCATCATCTAACTCAGCAAGAGAATCCACATCAACAGTAAGGGATATCAGATCACTGTCACTGGAGAAGCCTTCCGCACTACACTCAGGAACAGCATCAGCGAGGGAGTCCGAGCAACCTTTGGTGGGGTCAATTAATTCAGAGCCATCGTTGAGTATCCCGCCCTTGAAAAACTCTTCAAGCTGTTTACTGTTGTAAAGAGCGGGAATGTTGGCAGAGAACTGCAGCAGGTCTTCGGCACACTGTCTTCTCTCTTCCATGACGGTTTCATCGAATTGCCCTGAAAGGCAGCAAGAGCATGAGAAATCACAAACAGGTGCTTTTCTCACCGCTGCTTTCCATGTCCGCTCAGAGAGCCAATGTTTATTTTCCAAACACTATTCCTTTAGCAAAGGGAGGAAACAGCTCTGAATGACGGAATAAGTGTTTGTGAATTTGCCATAGCTCTTTGTGCAGTTTCTTAAAATCACTGAACCTCTTCCGTACGATTATCTCCTGGACATCCTCTGGGTTTTTCCGTGAAACAACGTGAAGGTTTTCACTCTCATTTTAGGTGCAGTGGAAGAATTACTCTTTGCCCTCCAAATATATCCCAAATGAAAAGAGAAATACACTTAGTGTCAGAAATTAAATCAGGGGCCGGGGATTTAGCTCAGTGGTTCCACCACCTGCCCGGGCGGTGACCTTATACACAATGTAGCCCCTCGGTTGTCGCTGGGGCTCGGTGACAGTGTAGAAACGAGCCAGGTCGGCACTGCGTTCCCGGGGAGCTGTCATCCTCCCTCTGCCTCTGCCGCTGGCCCAGAATCATCGGGGCGACCCAGAGCCCCAGCGCTCCGCGTGCCCACGCAGCCGCCAAGTGACAAGGGGGCGGTGGCTCCACTGCGGCGCTCGGCCCCCAAAGGCATTTCTGCTGTAGGCTTAGCTTTCCAATACCTAATACTTTTTCTTTGCTCATCTTCATTCGAAAGCTATTGACCTGTCTTCTATGTAATGTCATTTTTAGGTCATACAATTATGTGAACTACACATAAAAAAATGCAACATCTACTAGAACAGCAGAAAGTATGTGGGATTCAATTGAACTTCTGGGGAAATCACTGTATTTTTCTCAGTTGAAAGACACATCTTGTAGCTATTAGGCATTTCTAAGTTTCTTTTCTCAAAATATCTAAAAGGAACATAAATGTCATTTTCACCATAACAGGATCCTCTGTGTCTACTGTAATTGTGCAACTGGTGTAAATTCCAATTTTTCATCTCTCTTACTTTCAATTTATCAAAAACAGTGGAACTAAAATTAGGAACGATCAACTTAAATGCCTCAACTATTTCAGTGATTCAGGGAAACTCAGTGGTGCTGCTAGTTCCATTAGGAGCATTCAGGACTTTCAGACTGAGTGGTATCTTCACGGGAAGTTCTGGCAAAAAATTGATAAAAATACACTTAATCTGTATATTAAATTCTGTCTCCTCAAACAGGAAGTGGCAATGCCCGAGTTACTAGTTTGTGGACAACGGATTTTATTAAACACTACTGGGGTTTATACGGGTACTGAAAAACTGTGACTCTGTAGTACCCGACCATCTGTTCCGCTGGACAGCGGCTGGTGGAGTCAGCAGCCGCCTCAGACACCTCTCCCGACTGCGGTCGTTCACTGTCTGTGGCGTAAACCCTGAGATCATCACCCTCCCTACTCCCAGGCCTTCCCCGTTTCATTATTTCTATCAAAGGGAGTTGGGGCTGGGCCTGTGGGTGCACAGCACCTTGGACCTTCGGCTTCATGGTGTCTTCCTTATCTTCTCAGAACTTGGGCCCAGGTCACTTAGGTGTGTCAATCACTTAGGAGCTAGTATGACGTTTATCAGCCCTAAATTTACAGCCATCTCCCTGCCCTTCAAGGCCGAAGACTGCCAGACGAGAGCAGGCCGCTTTCAGGGTTTGCAGGGCCGTTCAGCGGTGTTCACGGCGCTCCCCTCCAGACCCCTTGGCGCGGCATCCGGAAGCCTTCCGTCGCTGTGTAAGCCCGCACCGCCGCGGATTCCAGGGCCTCGCAGGACACACGCGTGACGGTCAGGGCACTACCCGCGCGGGGTCGCCCGTGCCCTCCCTCGTCCCAGCGCGCAGCAGCCACCAGCTCTCGGAACCGTGGGCAGGGCTGAGCGGGGCAGGCCCGGCAGGCCTGTCAGCCCGCGCGCCGCTCCCTGGCTCAGCTGCCCTGCCGGCCGCGCTCGCCTCTGCTAGCCCTGAAGTCCATCCGCGCCCTGCTGCTCCAGGTGCCCTCCGGCCCCGCCACGTCTGCCTGCGCTTCGGGGCGAGCCGGGTCTCGGACCTCCTAACCCAGGGTTTCCCCGGGCGGCAGGGCGTAACTAGCGCGCCACCCCGGCCGAGACGATGGACTTCCGGGCCCGCTTTCTCGGCTGCGAACGGGAAGCCGTAGACAAAGCCTCCGCGCCGCACGCAGCCCCCGGAGCAGCCAGGGCTCGGCCGGAAGACGGGAAGGCTGCCCAAGCCCGCGCTCCAGGCCCGCGCCCCGCCCCTCCGGCTCGGAGCCGCCCCGGGGCGGTGGGATGCAGGGAGGGCTCTCCGGAGGGGCCCGGAGTCCTGGCCCTCAGCCGCGGCCTCTAAGGCCGAACGAGGCTGCAATCAGCAGAGGCCAAATGAAAACAGCCCGCGGAGAGGGCGGAGGCGGGGACCGGGCAGCCGCGGGTCTCGAGGAGCGAGGAGCTGCGGGCAGAGGGCAGGTTGCGCTCCCCCCCGCCCTGCGCTCCCTCCGGGTTACCCTCGCTCGGGAGAGCCGGGTCCGGGCGGAAGTCGCAGGCGGGCGGCTCGGCGCTGCTGTTCCAGGTCTCCGCTTGGGATGCGCGGCGGAGGCCAACGGCTGCGCGCGCCTTCCAGCCCTCGCGTCTCCTAGCAACGCAGGGCGGGGGCGTGGCTCGGTGGGCCCTGCCCTGCTCGCGCAAGCTCCGCTCACACGGGTGGCCCTCTGTGCGCACGCGCAAGGCGTGGGCGTGGCCACGGGGCTGCTTAGCCAAGTCGGAGGAGACCCAGAGACCCGAGGTTGGCTGGTGCGCGCCTGGCGCCTCGCGTCTGAGCTCGGGGGGGGAGTAGAAGGTGCTGTTCGCTCCTGAAACCCCAGACCGAGTCCCTAAGAAAATGGATAAGATCGCTGGGATTGCTGGGACTGTTAGTAGACATCCTTTCAATTCGTGGGAGTTATGTCTGCAGCTTTGTTTTTCTAATATTGTCATCATCATTATTATGCTTAAGTACAATCCATTTTAGTGAAAAACAATTAAATTCAAGGTACACATTTTAAACGCAGTAAATTGGACAGAGGAAGAGAAAAAGGCAGTGATGCGCAGGAGCTGGCTCCTTAGGGCTCTCGTGAACCAGTAGTTAAAAGTTTAGGAATTGTGTGAGCTGATTGTTAAACATAAGTTACATTACTACAAACCAAATTGTATAAATGCAATAAACAGTGTAGAAAATTTAAAAGTCTGTTTACTTACAACTCTCACATTTATTCCCTCAGCCCGATCTTTCTCTGAACTTTAGACTTGCATATGGAATATATATTTAACATCCACTTCGTTGTCCAAAGCAACCTTCCAGGCCTCTCCCCCACTGAACAAGGAAAGAAGTTTATCCTTCCGCACCCGCCCCTTCAGCAGAGGACACCTGAGGCCCTCTTTGTCCTGGCTTCCTTACTCGTCGCAGCAAAACCTCGGCTGTGCAGCCCTCACCCAAGCCCAGGCACCTGCAGCCCCCACTGCCTGTTGCGGTGGAACCTGGAGGTCTCCTGCCCTCGCGGCCCCAGTCCTCTGCACAGTCAGCGATCCGTTGGAAACCCAGGTCAGATTAGATCCCTCAGCTCACAGCCCTGCACTGGCTTTGCAGTTTATCCAGGGTAAAACTAGGGGTTTATGAGGCCACCGAAGGCCTGCGAGGTGTGCACACCATCCGCCCTTCTTTCTCGGGTAGCCCTGGAATCACCCTACTCTAGTCACACTGGCCTAACAGTGTTCGATGCACAGCAGGCTCTAACGCTTCGGTATCGAATGAAGGTGCTTCACCATCCCCTGCTGCCAGTGCTGCCCCTCTGACACCACAGCGGGAAGCAGGATTGTTACAGGGCTGGCAGGGGAGATCTTTGGTCTTTGCATTCTTTTTTCTGAGACTGGATCTCTGTATGTAGTCTAGGCTGGCCTTGAATTGAAGCAATCTTCCTGCCTCAGCTTGCAAAGCGCTGGGATTACAGCTATGTGTCATCATGCCTGGCGGCAGTCTTTGCATTCTTGATAAAAGAATTCAGTGAAGATACAGACAAGTGTTGTGAAAGAAAGGCAGAATTTATTGTAAAGTGAAGCAGTTCATGGTGAAAGTACACCCCCAAGGGAAAGGGCATCGAGGGCCCAGATGGCAGTTGGGCTGAATGAAAGTTTAAATTTTATTTCCATAATTTTGTTAGAATATTCTGCCTTTGCTGGTCTATTCAATTCTCATTCGTCCTTTCAAAGGTAAGTAAGATAAGGAAAGACCCCCACCTGAATTGTGTAAGGTCTGGGGAAGCCTTCCCAGTGTCTGTTTGGTACCTGAGCTCATCAGTTGGGTACTTTAGATTCTATTGCCTCTGGGAATGTTCCTTAGTTAAGGTCTTAGTCCTATGTGGGTACATCTTAAAATGATAGTTCTCTTTCTTTTTGTCTTTGAAATCAGTAGGCTAGCTGGGTGTGGTGGTGCATGCCTGTAAACGAAGCACCCGGGAGGCTGAGGCAGGAGGATCACTGTGAGTTCAAGGCCAGCATGGGCTACATAAGGCCAGCCTGAACTATATAGTGAGCCCCTGTCCCCTCCCCCAAAAAAGAAAGAAAAGAAAAAGAAATCAGTGGGCCATAGGGCATGGTAACAAGGAATGCTGAATGTCTTGTTTAAAATTAAGTGTCTGTGAAGTTTTGGTGCACCAGGTAGTGCATGCAGCTATGTATAATGTTTGACCTTAAGATTTCATTGTGTGTAGGGACATTTTTGATCTGAGACCCAGTAGATGATTATAAATGTATTCTACATTGAAGTCTTTTTTTTTTTTAAACCCAGGCTGCCCTTGAACCCTAGGGGATCCTCCCATCTCAGCCTCCCAAGTGCTGATTACAGGCTTGCCCACCATGCCGAGCTGGTCTTTCTTTCTTTAACTATAACTGGCAAAGCTTGCTTTGATCCCCTTTGTCCCTCAGGCCTGATCATGTCTGAGACCTAAGGAACAGTATTGCACGGTGGCTAGTGCTGTGCTAAGAACACAGTGGCCTGCGTGGATTGGAGTCGATTTACTGAACCTCAGTTGCCTCAAACATGGTACCTATCTGATAAGAAGAAATACTTGCAGTGTTTGGAACTTTAGGTGATAGTGATTATCTCCATGAGAATGTGCAATCCCTTAGAAGTTTTCGTGTGCTTTGCTAATTGCTGTATTTGCATTGTGTGGATTAGTGTCTACTTGTTGAAAGAATAAAGCAATCTTGACTATCTATTTCCTCAAGTATTGAAGTAGCTTCTTACTTTGCTTCTTTACCCTAGACCTGAGTGTTCTAACCGCAGCAAGCAGCAGTTAAGAGGCGGGTGTGTTGAAAGCAGGATTGCTAGGCCCCACTGTGGGAGTCTCTGATTCAGTAGCTCTGGCGGAACAAGTTCCTAAATATTATTGGTGATGCTATTCCAGGGTACAGACTGAGAAATACTGTTCTAATCTCACCTGTCCTACCTTGTGCAGACCCACTGAGGCTGCCCGCTGCTGCTGAAGCTTAACGCACTTGGCTTGGTGTGCAAAGTCCTAACAGCCTTAGCTGGTTCAGGCCTGACCTACCTTTGCAGTCCCGTTTCACTCTTTTTGAGCCCAACACTTAGGTTAAAAGGGATGGACGGCAGTGCTCGGCTGAATAAAAGCTCACTGTAGGGGCTTCTGCTGTTCTTGGACCTGGAAGCTGACCTCAAATTCACTTTCTTTTTAATCAGAACATTTATTGGTATATTTTAGGTATACATAATGATAACACTTATCATAGGGAACTTGCACCTGTACATGATATATCCTGACACTTAAATTCACCTTCTTGTCTAAGATTTTTCTTTTCTCTCTTTCTCCTTCCTTCCTTCTTCTGTGAGGTTGAACCTAGGGCCTTCCACATGCTAGGTAAATGCTCTGCCACTGATTACAGTCCCAGGCCCCCTTTTAAATTTTGGGACAGGGTCTTGGTAAATTTGATAGGTCTTCCACCACCTCAGCAGCTATTACGTATAGTAGCTGCCCTCTTCCTATTGTACTTTGCCCCCTCCCCTGTGTAACATCATGCCAAGATGGTTGTTCCCACCAAAGAATAAACCCTTCTTCCCAGTATGCCCCTGTTCCCACCTAGAAAGTAACCTAATACTCGCTCACCTCCTGTGGGACTGCATAACCTTTGTTCCTTTTCTTCAGCCCCATTGTGATTAAATGTGAGTTAATGGATAAAGATGCTTGTTAGTTTTGGGACACTAGATAAAAATCTGTAACAGACCTAAAGTCCCAAAGTAAACTACTCAACTCCTTGTTTGCCTGGAACTTATATTCCGGGCACCACAATTTTTAGAACAAGCTGCAAATGTCTGCTGACCATCAATACGTGACAGTTGACCACTAACCTTTGTCCCCTTTTCTTTAATTCTATATGTTAACTTCCCCCTCAACCCCCTATAAAAACAGCCTCAGATTCTGAGCCAGTTGCCTCTCTAAGCTATTTTGCTTTGGGAGTGCCGTCTGGCCAGACTAATAAAGGTCTGTTTTATTTTCCAACTTGTCCGTGTGTTCCTTCCTGGGTGTTCTTTGCTGCAGTCAGCTCCTCGGAGCGTTTGGTAAGGCCCTTGGTCTTACACTCCTACCACCTAGTGACATCACCGGCTCCTCCACTCCCTAGTCACTCCCTCACTCAACCCCACCTCTGCCCCTACAAACCCCACCCCAGTCTCTATAAAAGACTCTCCCTGCCCCAGCCATATTGCTTTTGTCTCTCCTTTGTTCAGAGACAGCCCGGCAGATCTATTCCCCTAATAAAGGCTTGTTGTGGCCTGGTCTGGTCTTGGTCTTTGGCCCTTTTACCTGACAAAATTGCCCAGGCTGATCTTAAATTTATGCTCTTCTTGTTTCAGCCTCCCACAGAGCTAGGATTACAGATGTGCACCACTGCCTTGGCCCAAGCTTTTCTTATGAGATCAAGCGATAATACACAATAAGATAGGCACCCCCTTGCCTTGCCTCCATGTTTTTTTCCACAAAATGTTTTGTTCCAGAAATGCAACAGTTTGTGCCGCAGAGCTCCTGCCCACAGTATCAAAATGTTTTGTTGGACTGTTTGAACTGCCCTTTCAGGAATGTTCTGTAACTCTGCCCCCCTGCTTCAGTGAGCACTCGCCTACCCCTAGATCCTGATAGAAGAAGGCTCCCATTTCTGGTCAGGTGCTCAGACTTCTGGAGTACGAATTCTCCTGAGCCCACTGGCATAATAGAAGGTTCTTCTCCATCTCTTCAAGTGACGTTTGGATTCTCAAGTCTTCAAATTCTGATAGCTGAGACCCAGAGGCATCACGCTGAGTGGCAACACTCAGCATTGAGCTGCTTCGCCTTGCCACAACACAGGGACCCTTTTCCTTGCAAAACTGAGGTCTCTACTTGCCCCCTATGCCCCAGGCACACTTTCACTTAAAGCTCCTGTAAAACCCTTGCCCCTGTGCTTTGGTGGTTTCTCCTGTCAGACTGTGCACCCTTGATGGACTATGGCTAACCCTTCAGGCACGTCCTGTTTCAAGCACGGTGCATACCCATCAGAGATGCCAAGTAAATACCTGATATTTCTTTTGGTAATGGGGATCGAACTCAGGACCTTGCACTGCAAGGCAGGTGTGGGACCACTGAGCTAACTACCCTGCAATACGTGATATTTCTTTCTTTTTCTTTTTGGTACTGAGGATCCAACTGGGACCTTGCGAGGCAGGCAGTGGAACCACTGAGCTAAATCCCCGGCCAATACCTGATGTTTCTTGAGCACTTAGCATTGAGTAGAATTGATTGTTATAATGTACTTTTGTTTATCGAGTTGGGCGGGGCTCATCACTTCCATTTTATAAATGAGAAAACCGAGTTTGAGAAGGGTGCAGCTGTCACCAGATGGGGCCCAAGCAGATTCCCTGAATAGAAGATGGGACCTTTTTTTTTTTTTTCCTACTGAACCCTTTTATTCTGTTTTGTGGATGCTCAGGGAAAACAGTTTTCCCATAATTCACTGTGGCCTGGACTCAATGACACCAATTTGTATCAGGGCCAATTTGGACCTAAGTTAAACTGCATTTTTCTCAGGTCTCTTCAGTTGATACATGGCACTTCACTGGTGATTTTTTTCATATGATCTTTAACAAGAATTCATAAGTTGCATTGATTATGCCCCAAGAGATGAGGGACCAGTGATAATCCAGATGGGCACCTCTGAAGAGGTCTGTCAGTTTCCTGTCCCGTTCTAGCCAGATTGTTTTGAAAACCTTGGAGAAAGACTGAAACTTCCACCAATCTGAGACTGTATGCGAGTTTTTACAACATTAACTGGAAAAAACAGGAACCCCAACATGACACCCGGTACAAGGCCACAGATGAAGTCATTAACCAAATGGGCACCGTGAGTTGCTGCAGTAGGCAGATGCTCCTTTACGGGACCTCAAAGGTCAAACAAAAGAACATTGCTGAACCCATTACGGAAAAGAATGGGCACCAAGCCTCAGTAATACTCTCTAATTCCGTGGCATTTCAGTGCTGTGAAGGCCTAAGTGTTTGTAAATTTGTCATGATGGTTGTGGTCTTGAGGCAATGTCTGAACTCTTTCCAATGGAGTAAAAATGGCTTCTGTTGTCCCTACAAGTATGGCAGCCGCACCACAGGTTGCAAACTCTGGAGGACCAACGTGCTTATGGAGAAGGCAAGACAAATCCTCTTACAGACCAAACATAAGTGCTGGGGTAGTTGTTTTCTGCATTCATGGGGGAAGGACTCCACAATAAAAATTTCAAAATCCATCCCTCCTCAACTGAAGTACTGCATCCAGGTTGTGATTGCATAAAGCTGCTGCCGACAAGGACCTTCTGATCTGGAGATGTGATGCTGTCTTGCTGAAAGCTGTGCAGCAGCCACACAAATAATGCTTCCTTTCACCAGCACTGGTAACGTGAGGTGATGTGTCTTGTTTTGAAGATGCTAGGATTGGTGGCCTCTTTTCATGAGCTTCTGAATCCATCATGTTGCTTCTGATTTCTCTTGTTCATGAAGGATTTTTTAAACTGGGACATCAGCTGAGCCTTGTATTGTAGGGAATGACAGGTTTCTGGTAACTTTCTCAACTTCTTCCATCGCTACCGGTCTGTTAGATTCTCTTTTCTGGAGTCAATTTTGATACCTGGATTTCCCATGGCCACAGCCACCAGCCCCACACCCAGTGCTGCCCGCCTGTCAGCAGGACAGCCTGCGAGCCAGGAAATGGGGACCTTAATTTGGCCCACCTAGTAGGTTCTTGACTCCTCAAGGAAGAATTTCAGGACACGTCAATGTGGGGGACAGGTGGGTTTATCGGGCAGAGTTAGAACCTAAGAGAGGACAGGGTGAGGACTCAAGCCTGGGCCACTGGAGGACTCACTCTGATGTGGTCCAGAACAGTGTCTCACAGAAGACAGTGCCAGTCTGAGTTATGAGGTGGGCCAGGGTCCGGCACAGCATCATTTTGGTGCTGGCTAGAGGTTCTTGAGCTCCAGGGAGGCTGGTTCCCACGAGAGTGTTCCTGCTGGGCAGGGGTTGCCTTGGTTTCCGTTCTGGAGTGACTGCCACGTTCTGCTCTCCTGGAACCTGAGGTCCTCACAGGTTTGGGGCCTTTCTTTCCCCATCATCCATTTTTTTCTTTACAGATCCTTCTAATTTCCTAAAAGTACAACTCAAAAGGGGGCGGGGTGGCTGGCAGATAAGACGTTGGGATCTTTACTGTTTGCCCTAATGAGGCAGAAAGAGCTACCAAACCTAATTTGGAATGGATAATTACTGTAAAATATTTGTTAATGAACTCTGTGCTAAAACCCTGTTTGAAACTTGTGTGAAATTGTCCCTGCTTGGAAACCGGGTGGGCCTCCTTCCTCTTGCGCGGGCAGCCTGCTCCCGGAGAGATCAGAAGTTAGCCTTGAAGTGTGTCTACCTAAGTACCCCGTACCTAATGCTGCTGTACCACACCCTTGCTACATCCTGTAATCGCAATTTACGCCGCCCTTGCCACCTAGTGCTGCTTTATCATGCCCTTGCCGCATTCCGGTGTGTAACCGCAAGTTAAACTGCCCTGTAGAAGGTGTAAGAAGGAGACACTGTCTTAACTCCTGGTCAGCCCATAAGGACTCATTGCCTGAGGTTGGCCATTGCCCGGCAATAAACTTCCTTTTTTTGTTTTACCCAAGTCTCCTGTCTCTGAAAGATCATTTCGACTCCCTTTGCCGCAACACTAAGAGCGTGCATCCGGGTTCAATCATCAGAGTGTTCATTCAGTCCGTTCGCAGGCTGTGTAGATAAGGGAAGAGAATTGACAGCAGGAGTCCGAGGCGACTTCCTTACACAAGTCTGGGTATCTCGGAAGACGGGACCTGGGAGAAGAGACGAGCGAGAGGGGTCGCAGCGTGGAAAAGCGGCCGCGGGCCGACTTCGGGGCACCGGTCCCACTTGCCCAGCGCCTCGCGAGGCGGAACCGGACTCCGGCGCGCTGGCCCCGCCCCCGGCTCGGCGGCGCCTCTCTGGTTGGGCGTGGCTCCGCCCGGCCGGCCAACGGGGAGGCTGCGTGCAGGCTCCGGAAGTGGAGGCGAGCGCGCGGGCCGGGTCTCTGCGGCGGCCCGGGGTCGGTCCTGCGGCGCGATGAGCTCCTTCCAGGGACAGATGGCCGAGTACCCGACCGTCTCCATAGACCGCTTCGACAGGGAGAACTTGCGGGCCCGCGCCTACTTCCTGTCGCACTGCCACAAGGGTGAGTGCGCCTTCCGCCGCTCGCCTCTCCCGGCCGGGTACTGCGCGGGCTTCAGGCCCTGCTCCTGCGCCTTGAGATAGCTTTCCTGGTGGAGGCCGGTCGGGGCCGGCGAGGGTCAGATCTTCCCCGTGTTTACCCTGTTCTCCTTTCCAGTGTGAAGAAAACAGGTCTCGGACCGACCTCGAACTTGAGGTAGAGCAGACGCGCACAGGCCCAGGCGTCAGACTCGGCCTGTGAACGGGACCGAGTGCACCCCGCCCCCTTCTTAGGTCTCCGGTCTGCTGCCGGCGTGAAGTCTTCTGCTCCGGGACGGGGTGGCGGGGTGCAGATGTAGCTGGTAGGTGGCGCCAGCTCGCTACGATTTCTCGGATGGAGACGTTAGGGATTAAGGGTCATCCAACTGAGCCTGGTTTGGGGCTAGGTGCCCAGGTCCAGGAAGCTGCCGGTTCTCAGAGCGTGAATAACAATTGCACAGTCATTGCCTGTTTTGCAAAATCGATTACCCTGAAACGTCACCAACTTTACCAACGAAGCAGTTTTACAATTCACTGTGCTAATCAGCCCCACGGTAGGCACTGAGCAGAGGTAAATCGCCGCACTCCAGCAGCCCCGCTTCCAGTGTGGCCTCCAGAATAGCAGGGATAGGGCGTCCCCAAGCCCCTGGGGAAGGGTGACTCGCGGTAACAAACCCTCGCGCGCACACATCTCCAGTGGTCAGGAGTATTTTAAAGTAAACTGTGGATACCAGAACACTGCTTGTCCTTACAAGGTTGGCATGAGGATCAGCTGCTGTCCTGCACGTGGGAATCACTTTAACCCGGTGTAGATTGTCGGTGCTGCTGCTTCTGGGAAATGCCTCTTTGTTTTTGTTACCCCAAAGGAGGAAAACCTGGATCTTCTCTTTATGTCAGCCAGATAGCACTTTGAGCCTCTTTGAGAGTCTGTTTATTCTTGTTTATTTTGTTTTATTTTTTTGAGATAAAGTCTGGCTTTGTAGTCTAAACTGGCTTTGAACTCAGTATGTAACCCAAGCTGGCTTCAGAGTTGTGGTGATCCTTCTGCCTTGGCTTCCTAAGTGCTGGGATTACAGGTATGTGCTACCATGCCCTGCACTGTTTGTTTATATATTTATTTATCTATTGTTTGGCTTTTGAGACAAAGTCTTGCTGTGTAGCCCAGGCTGGCATCAAACTTTCTGTGATCCTCCTGCCTCAGCCTCCTGTGTGCTGGGATTACAGGTATGTGCCACCACACTGGGCTGCTCTGTTCATTCTTTTTAAAAAAAATTTTTTTAAAGTTTATTTTATTTTATTTTTGGTAATGGGGTTTGAACTCAGGACTTTGCGCTTTCGAGGCAGGTGCGGTGCCAAGTTTATTCTGTTTTATCACCCTCAAAACTGCTCTGTTCATTCTTGAAAATAACATTTTCAGTTTTGTTTTGTTTTTATTGGGAAGCCAACTTCTGGATGAGGGTGCCCCTGTTTTTACTTTTTGGTGTTGAATGTCTGCACTTGAAATGTAATAGCTGTTAAAAGGAACATTCCCTATACCAAGCAAACTTAGAATCTGAGCAAAGAAAACCAAAATACAGTTTGTGAATCAGGAAGCTTCTAGAAACAGCAGGTTCTGAGAACTCAAGTAACAATATGATCTAACAGTATTTATAGAAAAGCAGAAGTGACCCACAGAAAACAGCTTCCTTGGTTACAGCTTAGTTGGTCACCCAGTTGGTGGATTACAGCCTAATTAGTTGATTACAGGGCTTTCTGCATCCAGCAGAGCTCAGTTACTGTGATGACATTTTTTTTCTTGAGACAGGATCTTGCTGTGTAGGTCAGGCTGGCCTTGGACTCACAGCAGTTTTCCTGTCTCAGCCTCACAAGTGCTGGGATTGACTGTAGGCATGGGCCAGCAGGGTGGCTTACTGTGATTAAATTTCATATTGCTTTGGCTTTTTTGTCACTTAGTGAATCAGTAGTCTCCAACAAAACTTATGTAGTATAGCAGTGATTAAAGTATAGTTTAGGAGCTTGCCCTTCATGTTTAGGATTAGTGAGTCTGGAGAAGTAATTCATCTAAAGGAATTTGTGAGCTCATTGTATGTTTGTACATTAAGCAAGAAGTTGACTCTTCCTACTGAGGAGCATTGTGTAAGAATTTTCCTGTTTTCTGATCACATGTTTATTCAGCCAGGATGTAAACTCAGCAAGGGCCAGAGTGCACCTTCTGCATTTGGAGGTCTCTTGCATTGCTCACTAGTAGCTTCGGGCTTTTTGCGGACATAAGAGTTCTTTTGTTGGGAGCAGTCTCCCCAGATCTGTGTGTTTAGACCCTAGTCCCTATGTGACTGTATTTGGAGGTGGGGTTTCCAGGAGGTGATTAAGGCTGTCAGAGAAAGGGCTCAGCTGTCCCCCGGTGCCCTCGAGGGCGCTGGTCTCATAGGAAAGAGGGAAAGGGGTCTCGCCTGTGCCTTGGTCCTGACCTTCCCAGCTGCCTGAGCCGTGAGACACTGCTTCTCTGTTTGCAGTCATCTCGCTTCTGTTATTTTGTTACGGAAGCCTGAGCTGACTAGTGCAGAATAGCTGGCAGTCTAAGGACTCTTCTGCTAGAGAAGAAGGGATGGAAACATGTCAGCATCACTTTGGACATAACTGAGCATGGGCCGTGGGCTGCCTGGAGCCTGACGCTGCGTTCAGAGGAGGCTTTGCTGAGCATCAGTAAGTGCAGAGGTGAGAGGGTGCCCTTGGCTTGAGACAGGGCCTTCTGCTGGGAAAGACCCTTTGGGGACAGTGGCAGATGATTTCCTCCAGTCCAAAGGAAAGCTCTCCGGAAAGCAGCTGATCAGCCACACTGTGTGACCACCAGGTAGGAAGGGACTCAGTGCGGAGGGCGGGGGTCATGTGCAGCAGGTGTAGGGTGCTACCTGCTGAGCTAGCCTGGGGCCTGAGCAGAGTCCTCACGGCCTCCTTTTGCCCCATGAAAACTCGTTAGAAACACTGAGTGCCTGGTACACGTGCCCTGGGACATTCCCACAGCCCTCAAGCCTGGACCAGGTATGACGGAGGGGCTGGCAGCCTGTCTTGGGGTGGGGAAGGGGTAACTGCCTTGTGTTCTTTCTTGTTTAAAGATTCCCAGTTATAAGCTGAGGATGTTGGCACACACCTGTAATCCCAGCACTCTGGGAAGCTGAGGCAGGAGGATTGAAACTTTGAGACCAACCAGAGCAATTTGGTGACTTAGTGAGACCTTTTCTCAAAATTTCAAAAGGCTGGGGATTTAGCTCAGTGTGAAGGCCCTGTGTTCAATCCACAGGACTCCACTCAACGCCACAAAAGTCCTCAATTATAAACTGAAGAATTAAAGGCGCGCGCGTGCGTGCACGCGCGTGCGTGCGTGCGTGCGTGTGTGTGTGTGTGTGTGTGTGTGATGGTAATTAAGTGGCTGGAATTGGTTTAATTTAGCAGTGTTTGGTGATTATCGTCCAGGCTCCATAAGATACTAAGGGTCCAGAATGGACTAGCATGCCCTGTCTGTTTGATGGGTCTTGGACTTCACTGTTAACGCGCGTTTGTTCATTTGGGGACTGGAGCAGGGTGGCTGGTGACCTCCCACCTCTCTGTCCTGTGGCCACAATGCTGAGAAGGAGATGGGACATGCCTGGCTTCAGCTTGAATGTTGCCAGCAGATTCCACGGAAACAAGCTTTGAATTTCTGGATGGGTTTGCATAGGTGGGCAGCACTGAGTGGTCTGGCAGAGCATGGCCCAAGGCATGGCTGAGTTGCAAGCAGAGTGGAGGGAGGGGCTGGAAGCAGCTGTCCCCTTCGGTGGCTGCACACCGCAGTTTAGACTCTGCCCTGGGATGCCAGGGGCCCACTCTGTAAATTGCTTTTGATGGCTCAGGACCAGGCAACTTTTAGTGATTCCTGCCCTGATTACAGGAGAAGGAGCTGGAAGCCTTGTGAATCAATCCTCTGGGAAGTGACCTTAGAAGAAGTATTTTCTCCTAATAGGGACCTAAGGGAGGGCTCAGTTTCTTTGGGCTAACGAATTTTCTGAAAAAAGAATGTGTTTTTGATTTTCAGTTCTTTCGTTTTTAGATCACATGAAAGGACTAAGGGCACCGACTTTGAAAAGAAGGTTGGAGTGCAGGTAATTTACTTTACTGTGTGTGGGTCTGTGTGGTGAAGTAGACATTGAAGTTGAGGGAGGACGGCAAGACAAAAATGCATACCGTAGTCAGGGGCAGTCTGATGAATGTGCACAGAGCGAACCCTGCTGGGCAGCTGGGGAGACTGAGCAGCACAGATAGCCCAGGCTCTCTGCCTCCTCCCGGAGGTGACCCTGTTCTGACTGTGGTCATCATGAGCTGACTCTGTCTTTGAACTTCATATGAGTAGAATCAGACCGAATAGGCTCTCTTTTATTTGCTTTCACTCAACGCTGTATTTGTGGCATTTATCCCTGATGTTGGCTACAGCAGGAACTTGTGTGTTTTCATTCCTGGCAGAGAGCGTGTGTGTGTGAGTAGGTGTCTCGTTATCAGTCCTGTGGTACCACTGTGTCTTTTCTTAAAATTGAACTCTTGGGTTCTTTTTCTTCAGCCATTGCCTACTAAGTTCTAAATTCTCTGGATATTCCTTTGGAAAGGCCCCTTGTGATTTCTGAACCAGAAGCTATCGGGCTTCTTGGCTAATCAATAGCAGATGATGATAACTAGTGTTCTCTGAATACTTACCATCTTGAAGTTGTTACCATGAAGTGAGCTAGCTCAGTGTTGCAGCCATGGTCTCTGGAGGTGGAGAAACTGAGGGTGGCACTCGGAGAGGTGGAGGGATCCAAACTGTTACGCTGGTGGGCTCAGAGGAGTTCGGACTCTGAAGTCTGAGCCTCAAACAGAAATGGAAGCAGCCTGATACAGAGATCTTGTGGATGGGGGTGGGCCCATGTATGAGTGAGCATACTCATAGAAACGGAGAGGTGGAGTTAAGAGGACATTCTTGAAACATCTGGTAGGAACATCCTGCAGCTCAAGCAGTTACATTGCTTAAGCAGAACATCTTATGGCCAAAACATGGCAGAGGGGCTTGGCAGCAGACTGTTAAGCATTATTTCCTTGTCAAAAGCGCTGTGAATTTCTTAGTGCAAGCATTTTTTGAGTGCCTATGATGGCCGTCCATGGAAGCTGAGGATATACAGTGTGTGGCAAATGAAATCTCTACTCTTTTGGACCTGACCTTCTCATTAGAGCCTCTTCATAACCATTTGAATAGATACTATTATTTCTCTTTTACAGATGAGCAAACTGAGGAGCCAGAGAGGTTAAATTAGTTATACGGTGTCATATAGCCCATAAGCGACAGGACCAGGATTTCAGCCAGATCTGTCTGACTTCAGAACCTGTGTATCAGCTGTCCGTGGCTGCATAATGAATCATCCCAAACAAAGCACCTTAAAATGGAAACATAACCCCCAGTGTCTGAGTGTCAAGAATTGTGACGGGCGCAGTGGGGATGGCTGGCTCCTGGCTGCCCAGTGTCAGGGGACTGAAATTATCTGAAGAGTCACTCAGAGTTGCCACCTGCCTGGGCTAGGACAGCTGGCGCTCTTTGGGCACGTCTAGTCTGGAAAAGGCCTGTTAGGACCAGCGGCTTGAGAGAGCTGGCCTTCTTTTTTGTGCATTAGCCCATGTTTGCAGCGCATAGTGTTTACAGTGCTTGTGTGCAGTTGGTACGAGGACATGGCACATCTCAGCTCCTTTCATCCCTCCATCTCTCGACCCCTCCCCACTTGAGGAAGGTTTCTCTGCTTCCTGTTATCTGTTTGTGCCCATTTGTATGACTGGAGTTTCTCTCCCAGAGAAACTGTGCTATTGAAGTGACTCAGGGTTAACAGGCGTGAGTCCGAGAGAGGGTGAGCTCAGGAGGCCCTGCAGCGACGCGCACGCGCTCCGCGGTGGAGGCTGCTGCAGCAGTCTGCCCTGGGACAGGGTGGGCAGCCTGGAGCCCTCCTGTCCGTGGAGGAAGTGAGGTGCTGCTTTGTGGAGACAGAATGGCTGGAGTAATAGCAGTGCGACCAGCTTAGGGAGGGCGACCTGGCACGGACTGTATTCTTGGCCTGTAAAACTATGCTACTGACTCTCACATTTATTATGAAATTAGTTTTTGTTCACTAAATATATATATATAGGTAGGAGGTGGGGCTGTAGCTCAGTGATACAGCACTGTCTTAGCATGTGCAAGGCCCTGGGTTCAATTGCAATACTGCAAAAAAATAAATAAAGCTAAATACAACGGATTCACAAAAAGTATAAAGCAGAAGTTTGTGTTGCTAACACTCTTCTCTCTGTTCTTCATTAGTAGCTTAACACTTGGTCTCTTTCCAGATATGCCTGGTCACGTACACTGTGTGTGTGTGCGTGCATGTGTGTGTGTGCATGCGTGTGTGCGGGAGATGAGCCCCAGGGCCTCATGATAGGCAAGCGCTTTACCACCGAGCTGCGCCCCCAGCCCACAAATGAGTGTTTTTAACATAAAGATGGCTGAGGGATTTCTTAGGGGGTCTGAAGACACAGCAACAGCCCCTTATACTCTGGGGGCCGAAATAGTGGCAATCAGTGTCTGGGAGAGGCTCTCATGTTTTGAGCCAGCAATTTCCGAGTCATTGCAGAAAACTGATGTTTGGAAAAATGCATTTCTTTGTCACCAGGACAGTTCATCGTGTGTTATACTGAAGCTTGTTTTTGTCTTTTCCTTTCAGCTTGAAGGTCCACCTGTACTGCTCTCCTGTTACTAAGGAGTTGTTGTTAACTAGCCCAAAATACAGATTTTGGGAGAAACGAATTGTAAGTTCCAATTTTGAATAACACTAATTCTTTGTATAGGTGGAAAATATTTTTAGAAGGAGATAGAAAAAAGCACTGGAAGTGTTCCGAGGCCAGTCCCTGGCACACCAGTTACACATGTCATCATCAGAACAGTGACACTTAGTCTTTTACAGTTCTGCCCTTTAGGAGAGGTCTGTGTTTGGTTGTTGTTAGTTTTTCTTGTTCTCAGAAGTTTGAACTAGGTCTTTAGTTCTGTTCATTTAATCTTGCCGACTCCAGCTGAGATAATTCCGACACTTTAAAGTATGAATGTGTACCAGTGTCACTGCTGTGTCTTTCTGTTTAGATCCTGGGTGAAGCCAGGAAGAGTAAATGTAATCTGTGGGTGATAAGGAAAGACCAACGAACAGAATAATAAAAACCAGTGGTAACACAGTTTGACAGAGTAAAATGGATCTCTCCAGCGTAAGGTAGCACAGGGAGGTCATCAAACAGAAATCTGGTACATAGGAAATGCAGACTTGCAGAAAAGCCCTGTTATTATGAGTGGATTTAATTCCACTCTTGACCAAAGGATAAATTCCAAGTTTATGTTAAAAAAGAAAATAACTACTTGGGAGGCTGATGCAGGAGAATCACAAGTCTGTACCCAGACTCAGCCTGGGCAACTTTGTAAGACCCTGTCTCAAAATAAAAATGGGCTGGTGATACAGCTCACTACTCCTTGGGTTTAGTCCCTAGAACCGCAGAAATAAAATTTGAAAAAGAACCACTAGTATTAGTGTACAGTAGATGTGGATAAAACAAAAGACTCAGTGAAAGTTTGGCATTTTTGTTTTGTTTTGAGACAGGGTCTGACCTCACCGTGCAGCCCAGGCTGGCCTGGAGTGTGCCACTGTCCTCCCACCTCAGCCTCCCAGGTGCCGGGGTCACAGGATGCACCACCACCCCTGGCTGGATAAGCAAAGGCTGAGATCAAAACGAGACAAGAAAACCCAGATAAACAGGAAGGGAGGCAGAGGTACCAGACAGAAGCCCAGTATGTCAGAGATCAGTTTTGTCTCAGATATAAGTAGACATGGAAGCCAAAAGCAAACCAAACACCTCAGGTTAGGGAGGATGCTGTTCACAGTGCAGGGAGCAGTGGGCAGAGCAGATAGTGATGCGGTTGGCAGAGTAACCTCACCACATCGAGTGGTACCCAGCAGTGGTGTGGCTTCCCAGGAGCACGCTGGGTGAGTCAGGGCCTCTGTGCCTTTGGCCATCAGTGGCCGCAGCTGGCAGAGAAGACTGTGCCAGTGTCCCGGAACCTACTTGCTGTCTGGCTCGGGCCCACATGAGTCCCACCGCCTTTCCCCTCTGCCCCACACTGGGCAAGTGGTTAGAAAAACCCCAAACCCTACCCTGCCTTGGTACCAGTGTGAGGTTCAAGGCGGGTGTCCTCCTGGACTGGTGTGCACCCCTGTGGTCCAGTGCTTCTGTCCCCAGCTCCGAAAAAACAAAACCCAGAAAACACCACCACCAACTGCCCAGTCCCAGTAGGGCAACAACCTGTGAAATATTTCAAAATAACTGCGAGAGTCCGGAGGTTCCCAGCTTGTGGAAATGATGATGTTTGAGGAGCGGGAAATGCGGAGAGCCCTGGTTTGATCAGCACATCCTTGTTCATGTGTGCAGTTACCGTGCATACCCCACAAATGTGGACAGCGTGTTGATAACTGCAGACTGCTCGCGTTGCCATGCTGGCTCCCCCCAGACAGCGCTGTGTTTGCCTGCTCGGCTTCCTTCCTCTGGGAGTCTCAGCAGCTAGCCTGGCCATCATGGATGCCATCTGTCTGCCTCCCTGTTGCGAGCAGCTGCAGCAGCAGAGCTCTGGCCTCTGGGATGAGGCCTGTAGTCCCGCAGAAGGGTAGGAACCGGAAGAGCAGAGATGGTTGCCCCTCGGCCCCCACAGGAGGAGCCTTGCTGCTGCACCAGCCAATGGAGCCGGGTCAGCATGAGCTGCCACAAGGGCTTCTCCTTCTGAAATAAACGAGTTAACCAGCAGCCCCCCGGCCCTGCCCTAGCCTGCACTTAAACTTTACCCCTTTTTCTCCCTGGACTGCTTGTTTAAAGTGATGAGTTAACCAGCACCTAGCTTACCTTGTAGTTAAAAACAAAGGACGAGACATATCTCGTCTGTGGTTAAAAACAAGACAGGACATGTTATATTGTGGCCCTGACCACAAAGATAAAAATTTTTTGCTGGGTCCCAAAAATTAGATTTTAATCTAATGTACAATCTGCTTCTATACCCCTGTGCTTGCTCAAAGATGAGATCATGACATTCTCTTGTGTGGTTTTTCCCTTTAAAAACGGCTTCCCTGCTTGATCAGTACCAAGAAAGATGGGAGCCAGAGTTCGTCCTTGGTCACCGGCTATTAAAGAGACTCCTTTAAACATTTCTGTGGCGCGAGTTTTTTCCGTGAGACATATGTAGCACTTCACTCGAGATTCCAGCCCTAACGTGGGGCGACTTGAGGAACAGGATCCCAGCTGAGATGCAGAAGAAGCCTCCTACCCAGCCAGGGGAGCAAGAGCAGAGCGGCAGTTGCTGCTGCAGAGCTTACCGACCGCTCCTCTTAGACACTAAACACAGAGGCAGCAGAAAGTGAGTGAAGATGTAGGAGCTTTGGCGGGCATAATAAACACGAACTAGTTCAACAGAACAACAAAAAAGAAAACTGTGGCTTTTGCTTGTTTGATTTTTTGCAGTCCTGGGGATTGAACCCAGGGCCTCACACATGCGCATGGTCAGCAAGTCCTCCACCACTCAGCTGCAGCCCCCGGGCTTCTTTATTTTTCGTTTTGAGTCATGGTCTCACTGAGTTATCAAGGCTGGGGTCAAACTTGCAATCCCTCTGCCTCGGCCTCCCAGATAGCTGGGATTCCAGATGTGTGGAGCAAAAACGGGTTTAAACTCCACAGCAGAGCAGTATTGGGTAAATCCATGGAGCATTTACAACAGCTGGCCACATACCCTGTCACAAAAGAAGTCTTAAATCTTGGTGCTCCATGTTTTGTGACTATAATGCAAGGATTTGGGGGATCAGGAATTAAAGGGCAGCTAAAATCATTTAGCTTTGACCTGTCGAAGTCAAATAATGGTAAATAACCCCCAGGTTAAAAATGAAACTATGAAGAAAACATAATGCCAGGACTGATGGACAGTGGAAACGGGATGTATCAAAGTGTGTGAACATAGTTCACTTAGCACTTGAGGGAAACTGACAGCATTAAACAGATTTCCTTTTTTTTTTTTTTTTTTGGTACTGGGGATCAAACTCGGGACCTTGTGCTTGCGAGGCAGGCAGTGGAGCCACTGAGCTAAATCCTCAGCCCTTAAACAGATTTCTTAGGAAACAAAGCCTAAAGAAAGTAAGACTTCAATGCAATAAACAGAAAAGGAGCAACAAAGCAAACCTGAGAAAAAGATACATATAAAATATGGAATGAGAAAAAAGGAAAACAACAAGGTAGTAGGATTTCCCCCTGAAAACTAATATACTAGTATATTTAATTATTTAGACAAAATAGGTAAATATCTGGAAAAATAGAAAAATACCAAGTTGAGGCAAGAAAAGTGGGAAGTTTGAATAAAATCAGCAACCATTGAAGAAATTTGAACAATTATCAGCTCAGTGTGGCAGTGCATGCCTGTAATCCCAGCACTCAGGAGGCTGAGGCAGGAGGATCACATAGAGTTTGAGGCCATCCTGGGCTACGTAGTGAGTTCATGCCAGCCTGAACTCATAGTGAGACCCTGTCTCAAAAACGCAAAACAAAAACCCAACTATCAGAGATCTCTTCTCCAAAAAAGCTCCAGGCCTCAGTGGTTTTATGTATGCTGTATACCAAATGTTAGAGAATAAACAATCCCTGTGCTATATAAGTTGTTGTAGGAAATAATAATAATAAGATAAACTGCTCAGCCTTGGTTGCAGAGTAGACCGTGTCAAGTCTGTGGGGGAAAAGCCATTTCATATATGAACACAGTGAAAATCCTGAGCTAGTATCTTAACTGAGGAACAGTGTTAAATACCGCATCACAAGATGTTTTGTTCCAGAAACGCAAGGATGTTTTAACGTCTGCACCTTCATCACTGTGAGTTTTATGACACTGGTAGATTGAAAGATACAGAACTCATTCCTCCATCAGGTGCTTGTTGAATGCCTCTTACACAGCAGTCACTGTCCTGGTGAAACGGGGCAGCTTTCAGGTCCAAACCCAAACACAGAACACAGGACGGTGTGTTGTCACAAAGGCTCTGATTCAGAAGGGGAACGGGGAGCGTAGGAATGGTGGGGTGAAGGAGAAACGAGTTTGTGGGGTGGAGTTGCCATGTTGAAGGGTAGATGCATGGATAAGTCATTTAATACAGATTGCCAAATCCTTGACAAAGGTATTATTTTTGTTTTATCATGTTTTCAAACTGAAAATACTTGCTGTAGTGGAATCAAATTGTTGTATACAGGGTCTGCGATTTCTGCCCTTAGTACCTCTGGTCTGCCCCCTTTCATTGTTTGCGATGGTAAAAGAGTGAGAAGCTGTGGAAAACTGATCCATCTATGCTCTCTCATTTTAACAGGTATCGATTGAAATTGAAACTCCTACCCAGATATCTTTAGTTGATGAAGCATCAGGCGAGGTAACTAGACACTAAATATTGTGGTTCTTTTGGTACTAAAATGATTGCTTGTCTTTCTCCTTGACCTTGAATGCTCATTGAACCCTAAGTAAATGTTTTAACTGAGTGAGTGAGGCCCTTTGGGCTCTGGTCACAGACGCACCCGCCTTAGCCTGGGTGACTGAGTCAGCCGTCGTGGGCCTCTCACAGTCTGGATGCTCAAGGCCCAGGCCGAGGCTGTGCACATGTCTTGCTTTCTGGCTCACTGAAGGCTGTCCTTTCCCCGGCGTCCTCCCGTGGTGGAAAGGGAAAAAGCCTCCTTCACAGGGCACTAATCCCATTCACGCGGGCTCCCCCTTCAAGAACTAATCACCTCCAAGGGGCTCCGGGGGAGGCTGGGGTGTCAGGGAGCACATTTGGTCCGTCACAGTGATGTGTGCATTTCCCAGACTGAAGTGACTGGAATGGGGCATATTTTGTCAGAGTTGCTCCTTTTCAGAGTTACATGCTAATGATGGGAACTCCGGTTACTGGTGATACCACATGACCCCGTGGTCACATGTCAGCTTATTGTAATGCTACGGATATAAAATGGTGCTTTCTGGGTTTTGTTTTGGTCTTTGAGACAGGGTTTGCTGTGTAGCTCAGGTGGACCTTGAACTCCTGATCTCCGCCTCATCCTCCGAGGTGAGGGCTGGGTTTACAGGCCCGTGCTGCCATGCCCGGCCGGGGTTACTGGTTTTGAAGCCATTTTGTGCATATTGTCATTTGTATCCCGAATTATTTTCTTAAATATAAAAAAATCACTGCTGTGGATGAACTTTGAGACCATACTCCTAAGTGAAATAAATCGGACACACGTTTAAATACCACATTGTTTCTCTGGCGTGAGAGACTGAATGCAGAAATAGGACTGAGATGTATAAGGGATGCCGGGAAATGGGAAGAAAATATCCAAAAGGGAAGGGGAACAGGGAGCAGGGGGGCAGAAAGGGAGGGAGGGACAAGAAAAAAGTGAAAATAGAGGAAAAAATAGAAACAAAGCTTCTGTACACAGGGAGGGAGGGGGCTGGGGGGGCTGGGATAAAATAAAATAAAATTTATTTTAAAAATAAGGAATATGGTATCTAAAAAAGATCACTGCTGAAGTATAAAAAATTTATTTTTCATTCTTAAATCTAGAAGTACAACTTGGTGAATATATCACTTTCATAGTGAAGTGGACCATCGAGCAACCTTTTTAAGACAGAAAGCAGAACAAAATAGGAAGCAGCATGGTGGCTCATGCCCAAATCTCAGCCCTCAGAGATTCAAGGCGAGCCTGGAATACATAGCAAACTCTAAAAATCAAAACAAAAAAGCCTTCTAGTGCACTTAGGACGAGGAGGGATTGTCCTGTCTTTTGACAAGTCTGGTTAGTATTTGTTCCCTAATCTGGTTGTGCCATGTTGCTGTGTCGTGTGTAACTCTGAAGATGTCTTGGGTCATGAAAACGTGATCAGAATGGAGATGACTTTTTCAGACACTTCTTGGAAGATCAGACAGTTGAATTATTCCCCTCATCCGGTTTGCATCCTTAAGGAAAACTACAGAGCCAGTTTGGAATGAGCTAGCAAGGAAGGAGAGGGTAAGAGGTAAGGAGGCGTGAGCCTTTCGGAGTGCCATCCTGGAACATCTCCCCAGGTGTGCCCCGGCCGGTGTGCAGCTCGCCATGCCCAGGCGTATTGGACAGAGGCACTCTGTGAGCCAGCAGTGGACAGCAAGTGGCTCTTGCTGGCAGCGTCTTGAGGCCCCTCGTGGTCCTTGGTTTCGTGTGCACCGTGCCTCTGTGCACTGTTTGTCCAGCCCTGGCCACGGGGACGCCCGTTTGAAAGGGGCATTTGGAGTGAATTATGTTGCCCTGGTGGTAGAATGCCTGCCTAGGACGCACAGGCTCTGGGTTTAGTCCTCAGCACTGCAAAAGAAGAAGATAAGAATAATATTATGCTGAAGAGAGGAGTCGCATATTTGAGCAGGGGGAAGTTTCCCAGCTCTCTCTGTATTACCGGCGTCCAGAGAGCAGCCATACCTGGCGGGTGCTGCCTTGAAGGATGCAGTGTGGTGAATTGGGACTGGGCTACACGTAGGCACTTTTATGTTTGTAATAATGGCACTGGTAAGATATTCATATGCTGTTTGAAATGCACAACTCATTGGCTTTCAGTATATGCACCAATTTGTGTATCCATCTCCCCAACCAGAGCTAGAGTGATTTTTGCCACCTGAAAGAGAAACCCAGAAGGCTCATTCCCTCACCCCTCCTGTCCTCAGCTGCCAGTCCTCACTGTTCACCTTGCCTGTTCCGGACCCTTCACGGGCCCTTCATGGGCCGTGCAGCCCATGGTCTTGGTGTGCGGCCCCTCTCCCTGAGTGCAGTTTTCCAGGGCCATGGTGCACACGGGTTAGCTGGTATTGTATATGTAGTGTGTCTCAATACTTCATTCCTTTCTGAAGTATCCCGCTATATAGGTAGACAGTCAGTTTATCCGTTTGTCAGTTGGTAGACATTTAGATGGCTTCCACTTTTGAGCTGGTGCGAATAATTATGTTGTGAACATTTGTGTGTAAATCTTTATGTGAACATAAATTTTCAGTTCTCTCGAGTGTACAAGTAAAAGTGGAACTGCTGAGTCCTGTGCCCACTCCGTTGTACAGTGGACCAGGGGTCCACTTGTTTGCAGCATCTGGAGAGCATGAAAATGGGGAGAAAAGACATGGTCGTAAGGATAACTTCTGTTACTGCTTTTTCTTTGTTTTCTTTTTAGGAGGAAGAGATTGTTGTGACTCTCTTACCAGCTGGCCACTGCCCGGGATCAGTTATGTAAGGGAGCTCATCTATTTTGCCATTTTATTATATGTAAATATGTATTATATTTGTGGAAATACATTTCTAAGGGCCTAAAAATTAGGTGTCGGGAGATTTGACTTTTTCTGGCAGTATCTTTAATTTTTGTTTCCATGTTACATGTAGGGGACTGAGGTGAGGATCAGTTCCTTTTAGTGAAAGTCTTCAGTGGCAATTTGTCATGACTTTGCACTGTCTGGTCACATGGACGTTTCTCTCCATAAGCAGAAAAGGGCTCAGTGTGTGATTTCGAGCGCTCATGTATTACAGGAAACACCTACACAACCCACCAGTGTCAGCATTCTGTTATTTCTTTCTACCCAAGAGAAAAGATGGCAGTTTAGCGCTGGGTATGGACTTAGGGCTGATGAAATTCCATCAACACTGTATTGTAAAGGGTATGTTTGGCAAGATGTGTTTGCTTCTTTAGGACTTATTCGAAACTTGGAAGTCACCGAGGTTTGTTTTCTTTCCAGGTTTTTATTTCAGGGTAATAATGGAACTGTCTTGTACACAGGAGACTTCAGGTTGGCCAAAGGAGAAGCTGCTAGAATGGAGCTCCTGCACTCTGGGGGCAGGTACTGGGCCGTATGCAGTCCTGGATCATATAAAGTAGGGCCCACTTGGCTTATGGAGTGCTGTTAGAGCCAAGCGTGGGGCACATACCTGCGACCCCACTGCTCTGGGAAGCTGAGGCAGGAGGGAGGATCATGAGTTTGAGCCCAGGCTGGCCCCTCAGTGACTTGGCAAAGCCTGTCAGTAAGACATGGAAAGGGCAGGGGATGCAGCTCAGTGTGAAGGCCCTGGGTTTAATCCCTAGTCCTGCTCTTCTCCCACCAAACGCAAGCCTTCGTTTCCAGTAGAAATCAAGCTGGATTACAATAATTCTAATAGAGCAAACTTTTCTCCTCCAAATGGGGCAGTGGAAGGTTCTGTATGTTGATTTGGGTAGTAGATCCAGAGTCACTGGATCATTCATGCAAAATCTCTATTGTGTGGAAATCATTTCTCAAGAAAGCTGATGAACAAAATAAACAGAGCACCCAAGCAGAGTGCGTTGCCCTGTAAAATCACTGAGAGTACGTTTTACACATACTTGATGTCATCAGATGCCTGACACCAACTTTCTTTTCAGAGTAAGAGACATCCAGAGTGTGTATTTAGATACGACTTTCTGTGACCCAAGATTTTACCAGATTCCCAGTCGGGTAGGCCTGCGTGGGGCTGGGGGTGGGGACTGGGGTGGCCGGGACTGGTTAGCGCTGTGCAGGCCACAGCTCCGGTCACTGCTGTCATCCCTGGTTGGAAACCTGGGAGCGTTGGGAGCAGAAGGGTAAGGGAGGCTCTGAAAGTGTTAACTGTCTTACAAATCCCACCTAGGGGGAGTGTTTAAGTGGAATTTTAGAGCTGGTTCGGAGCTGGATCACTCGGAGTCCATATCACGTGGTATGGCTGAACTGCAAAGCCGCTTACGGCTACGAGTATTTGTTCACTAAGCTGAGTGAGGAGCTGGGAGTCCAGGTACTGTACCGCCCGCGCTGCTCCTGTCCCTTCCCCTGGGCCGCCTTTCCTTCCTCTCCACAGCCGCGGATTTGATGGCAAGGAGGAACCACAGCTGCAGAGATTGGTGGCCCTCCACCCCTTCCCTTCCTTAATAGTCCCTTCTACCTTCACGTCATCTCTCTTCTTTAGTTTTTTTTGTTTTGTTTTGAAGCGATGAACTTTTATCAGTTCATATTTATTTTATAAGTGATTGGGTTTCACTGTGGCATTTTTGTACAGGCCCATAATATTTTTATCATGTGGAGAAGACGGAGTTTTGTTTGTTTTGTGGTAGGGGTGTTGAATCCAGGACCTTTGGATTGCGCTACTTCCCCAGCCCCTTTTTACATTTTTAATTTGAGACAGTCGCTCATCAAGTCACTAAGTTGCCCAGCCTGCTCTTGAACTTTCAGTCTTCCCGCGGTGGCTTCCCGGAGCGATAGTATTACAGACCTAAACCGTTAAGCGCTGCTGAGAAGATGAATTTTTGATAATGACACTGAACCAAAGGAAGTACTGGACTAGTTGGATCTTTAAATCCTACTTAATTTTGTGCTGTTTAGATCCCCCAGCTAACAAACTTGTGCTGAGAGCTACTGTTGTAGATGAGGTGTTTCAGTAGTTAAGATGATTCAGTTTTTCTGCAATTTCAAAAGTTCCTCTCTTTTCCCTTCCCTTCTACTTTGTGTCTTTATTTCATAAGTCCCTCTGTCCTTGGTTTCTTCCTTTCTTGTGTGCTTTTATCTAAATATGCTGGTATCAAGTTGCCCATTCTCCATTTTGGGAAGGATTTGTTTTTATTCTGAGATTTCCTTTCCTTTGATTTTGATGTTAAAATTGCCTTTTAAATGAAAATCACAGTGGTGACAGAGCATGTTCACACGCTCATGTGTGTGTAGATAACACCGTCTGGGTTTTTCCCTCATGCCTGTCTTGGTGAAATAGAAAGATAGCAATTACTTGTCAGTCCCAAATGGATGATGCCACTTGGTGTGTGGAGTAGAACATGCTGAGAGCTGGGCTCCAGAACTGTTACGGGGCAGCCATGGCCTGGGAACGAGGGAGCAGGGGGCTTCTCTGGGGCAGCCCTCTCCTAAGCCTGTGAATCCTGGTGGGGACGATTTCAGATTGGTTGTTTAAGAGAGAACAATGAGGTTTTTGACTAAGGGATGTAAGTGACCACTGGTGCAGCTTTTCTGGTCTTCATTTTCTTGTGAAAATGAGTTTCTGTAGCTCTGTTTGTACATCTCAGAAGTTATCCCTTTATCTCTTCCCGAGGGAGCCCAGAAAAAATTTCACTGTTGCTTCTTATTGATAATTAGTAAACAAATAGTGAGCGGAGTGGAACACAGGTTAAGGAAGTGACTACACTTGTGTTTGTCTTTTAAATACCTATCTTGGTAGTAATTAGCACAGCGATTTGACGTTATTCTAACCTGTTACTCAGACATCAAAGTGAAAATGTTTCCTTTTACCATAGCTTTATCCTCATGTGAATGTAGGAGCTTTCGTGCAGGTGGGCTTAGCACTGTAAAATGAATCAGCCTTGTAACTCTAGGCGTGGCTGTGGTTTGAGAAGTATTTGTGCCATCCTCCTTAACCCAGCAAAGGGGTAGCGCGGGGATCCGGGCCCTGCTCCGGTGTACGCTTTCTTCCCCACCAGCCCCTCTCTGAGAGGAGGGAAGTCTCCTTGCGAACCCAGGCTGGAGAATGGAGCTTAACATATGGCACGTGCACACTGAAGGTGACCCGGATGACTCCTGAAGGGCTGGAGGAGTCTCAGCGGGGTCAAAGGAAGTCCGTGAATAAGCTGGGTGCTTTGCCTCTTTGCATCCTGGCAGAATATTAATGAGCCCTGAGGTACCGATGCGGAAGTTAGCTCACTATCTAGCTGCCGCGTCCTGTACTCAGCCTTGAACAGTTTGTTCTGGGGAATCCATTTCAGGTAATGGTGTGCATGTGTTATCTCCTGCAGGTTCACGTAGACAAGCTAGACATGTTTAGAAACATGCCTGATATCCTCCATCACCTCACCACGGACCGAAGCACCCAGATCCACGCCTGTCGGCATCCCAAGGTAGCTGTGAGATGACTGTGCCTGTGGTGTGTGTGAGGTCTGCAAAAAGGACTTTAAGAGGGAACCTCAGAAATTCCACCTGGAGGCTTGTCACCTTACAGACATAAAAAGCAAGGCTCCGACCAGCCCTGAGTTGGAAGCTGGAGGCCAGGCCACTGCATCGCTGCATTCCATGAAGATGTTAGTTCGTCACAGTTCATCACAGACACGGATCCTTACAGTTGTTAAACCTATCTCTGTGCATTTGAGAACAGACATTAGTAAGATATAGTGTATGATTTAAGTAAGCTCATTCATAGTCTACTGCTATTTTATTTTTTATGTTAATACATACATGCTATATATAATGATCACATTTGTCACAGGGAATTAGTGCCTGTACGTAGTGTCTTAACTCCTCTTTTTTGCCCATTCCTTTTCCCTGCTTTTAACCCTTCTCCCCATTTACAAAATCTTTGTTTCCATTTTTTCCTTCCATTGTGGTTTTTTCGCTTTTCCTGCTCCACTCTCCTTTATTCCCCTTCCCATTTGAATGTGTTTTTCCTACTTCCCAATATCTACCGTCCATTTTGTTCCTGGTTTATCCTTAAGGTTTCTCACACAAGAGAAACAATGCAATATTTAAACTTGTGTGTCCAGTTTCTTTTACTTGACATTATGGTCTCAAAGTGCATTCATTTTCCTACAAATAACTCGTTTATTCTTCTTTATGGCAGAGTAGTATTCCATTGTACATAAAAACCATATTTTCTTTATCCAGCCATTGATGGGCATATGTGCTATTTCCAAGATTTAGCTGTTACAAATTGTGCTGCTATAAACATGAGTATGCACATATCAGTGTGGTGTGATGTTTTTAACTCGGGAAGATACCTAGGAGGGGCACAGCTGGGTCAAATGGAACCTGTAGTTTTGTTTGTTTGTTTTTGGTACCGGGGATCGAACTCAGGTCCTTGCACTTGCGCAGCAGGCGGCGAAACCACTGAGCTAAATCCCTGGCCCTGTAGTTTTAGTTTTTTGAGGAATCTCCACACTGATTTCCGTAGTGGTTGTACCAGTTTACACTCTGATCAACAATGGAGAAAGGTTCCTTACCATGGAAGTATCTTATTTCTCCATCAATTTCAAAAGATAACTTTGTGGGATACATCAGTCTGGCTTGCATGTTGTTTTCTTTTAGGGGTTGAAATACTTTGCTCCAAGCTCTCCTTGACTTATGCATTTGTGCTGAGAAGTCTGCTGTGATTCTGATGGGTTTTCCTGTATAGGTGATGTATTTCTTTTCTTTAACAGTTGTTCATATTCTGTTCTTGTGTTGAATTTCTGGAATCTTGACTATTATATGCCTTAGTGTAGTTTTTTTCTTATTCTGGCTATTGAGGGTTCTCTATACTTTACTTGTTTGTATGTCAAATTCTTTTTCTTTTCCATGCTTGCAAAGTTTTCCATTACTTCTGTGAACAAGTTTTTTATGTCTTGTGCTAGCTTCTGATTTTTCATTGACTCCAGTTAATCTTATATTCTTCTTCTTTGCATTTTCTAGGAACTGTTGGGTTGATTTTTCATGATCCTTTGCTATTTTTAAGCTGTCTTTCATTTGATGCTCGCCAGTCGCAAGCCTGGCTTCTAGATCTGATCGTCTGTCCTCACATTGGCTCATTCTGCTGTGTAGACTTTCAGTTGAATTTCTAATCTCTGGGACATCTGTTTGCATCTTTTTTAAGGCATCTAGTTCTTTCCTATGTTGGGCATTCATGGCTTTCCTGTCTTTCCTAAGCTCCTCTGTTTTTAAAACCTGTATCTCCTCTGGATTCACTAACCATTTCCTTCATTAGGGTTATCATCTCTTTATCTGTGTAATTATTTCTATTTTGGTTTTGTCATGAGACTTATTCATCTGTTTTGTTACTTTTGCTACTACGATTTCAGAAGATTCAGCTGGGTGGCTTGGTTTCCTCTACCTCTGTGCCCCTTGGGTTTGCCTTGGATCAGTTGGGTTGCATGTTGCTTCTGTGTTGTTTTAATTTTATATTTTTTGTTTTGTTTTGTTGTTTTCTGTGTTGAAACATCCAAATTGCTTATAGTAGATAGCTTTATTACTACTATCAAGACCTGTTAGGGAAATGACTAATTTTCAGAGTTGTTTTCTAGGTGTAGCTGGCTTTCTGCCTTTAAGTCTGTCCCAGGATCCCACCTTTTCTGTTTATTAGGCATGAAATATTACAGCCTAGCACCCAGTTCTTCGGTACTGGGCTGCAGTATTGTTTGTGATGCCCAGAAAATGTACATATAGGCATACAAGGAAGGTCACTTGATCACAACAATCATGTCACCTCAGCTAAAGTAGTATGGTCAGTAATAACAGTAGCATGAAACACAGACTAGAAAATGACAAACTGTGATAACTAATAATTTGCTACCTTTAACCTTAGGTACAAGATTTATAGTGTTATGGCTTGTGTTTAGATGTCTCCCAAAGCCTCATTCAAATGAGCTGGGACTTTTTTTTCAGAGGTAGTTGAATCTGGAAAGTGCAATGCTGGGATTAAGGGCGAGTGATTACTAAACCTTTCCACGTGAGTGACTGGTTTGGTACCACCGTAATCCCCCATAGTCTGAGTAGGATAAAAGGGGCAGAAAGATGCTGGTAAACCCCCTTGTTACCCGTGCTGCCTTGTGCGGCTGGTTTGCTATCCCAGCCGACTGTGGACTGAAACCTCTACAAACTGTGAGCCTAATAAACCTCTTCCCTTTTAACTTGGGGTGTTGATTATTTTGTCTTAGTAACAAGAGAAAAGTAACTAAGACATATAGTTATATAACAAAATCTAAGACAAATAAGAAAAGTATTTATAGTGAATATCCACTGAATAGAGAGATTTTACCCTAGAGGGAGAAAATTTAAAAGGGAGAAGAAGAAAATATAGAGAAATGAAAGAAGAAAAAGAGACTAGAAGCAAGGCTGAAGAACAAAGGAAAAGATTACCCAAGCCTCAGGAAACCGGTGAAGAAGACAGGAGGGAGAGAAAGGAGAAAACAGGAAAAGAATAAAAACCTTGTTCACAGTCACAAAAAACAAAAAACAAGCAATCAGAAAAAAGAAAATGAACAAAAATTTTTAAAAAGACCAAAAGCAAAGAAAAAGAATAATAAATTTCTCTCTGGTTACCTTCTGAGGTGTACAGTTTTCTGGCAGTATCCAATTCAATGTGTTACTCTGCTCTTGGTAGATGAGGGAGACAGTCAGAGCCCAGATCCCTTTTGGATAATCCCAGCAAGTTGGCAGTAGGATTAGGGTGTGGTGCCAGTTCTGGGACTTTGAGATCCATAGAAATTCAAGTTGGATTTGGTCACAGTGGTGGGGGCTGAGTCATTTTTATCTCATAACACCAAGTGTCTCTGCCAGCCTAACCGTGGCTCCTCGACCCTGGCCATCTCCCATGGTTGGCCTTCACCCAGTCACTGTGGGAGTTTAACACTGGGAGTGGAGCCCTAAGATGAAGCCAGCCCATGGCTGCGGTCATTCTCATGTTCAGTTGGCCCCTCCCTAAAATGCCATCCTACCCGGGACTCTCTCAAGGGGATATGGCAGATGTTTGGACTGGAGTCACTCACCAGGCTTTGTAGTGCACAGCATCCACTGCTCTGTTCCACCGTGCATTTCTCCCAGAGGGCCTCTGGGTTCTCCTGCTTTCACTGTGTGTTCCTTTTTGCCATGAGCCAAGAGCAGGGGAGAAAGTGCAGATTGTCTTTTTTTTTTTTTTGTCTTGTGGTCTGTCTCTTCTATTTCTCTGTGTGCTCCAATTTTCCCATCTTATTTTTCCTGGGTCCAGGCATCCACCTCCCTTCTGGTCAGTTGTCTATTTCCAGTGTCTGCATTGCAGATCTTGGAGAGGCTGGTTTATTGCTGTTTACCTTTCTGCCATCTTCCCAGAAGTCTCTATTGCTGTTTATTTTGTTTGTTTATTTTTTGAGACAGGGTCTCCATATGCAGTTCAGGATGACCTTGAACCCACTGTGTAGCCCAGGTTGGCCTGGAACTTTCTGAGATCCTCTTGCCTCAGTCTCCTGAGAGCTAGGATTATAGGCGTGCGGCACCACACCCAGCTGTATGTCATTTATTCTTGAGACTCATGTGCACATTTATAAATTTTATGTTTCTTGTACTCATTTGAAAAATATTTAGATATAATTTCCTCCAGTCTTTCAGGTTTTTGTATTGATATTGGGGATTTTTTTTGGTTTTTTTTTTTTGGTACTGGGGATCGAACTTGGGTCCTTGCGTTTGTGCAGCAGGTGACGAAACCACTGAACTAAATCCCCGGCCCCCGTGTTGGTTTTTAATGACCCCAGAAACCTCTCCTATTACTAAATGCCTGGGATCTGCTTCCATTTTGAATTTGCCTTTAACTTTTTAAAAATTTTAATTAAGACTAATTAGTTACTTTCAAATGTGATATGAGTGATTATAATTTCCCGCTAAGTTTTAAAAGGTCTTAGCTTTCAAATGCTGAGTAGCTTTTTTTAGTAAGCACTGCATTTATAAATTAAATTGTCATTATGGTAATAATATTGGCCCCATTAGACAAAATACTTTCATTGGTTGGCACTTATAATAAAGCATAATTTTACACAAAAAAAGAATTCTTAGCAACATGGAGTGTTCAGATAGAGCTACAGGTAATCCTTCTTTGAGGATTGGTAAACTGCATATTTTAACTTGCGTTTGTGGACTTATTTAATCATTTTGTGCAGTTATATTTGTGTGTGTGTGTGTGTGTGTGTGTGTGTGTATTTCCCTTTCCTCATATTGATGGCTTTGAAGAGTCCAGGCCAGTTGTTCTGCAGAATGTTTCTCAATTTGAAATGCTGTGATTGGTTCCTCCTGTATATGTTTTCTTCGTGTCTGAAAACTTATCCATACTTGTTTTTTAGACGCTGACTACAAATAGATTTATTGAAAATATGTATGTTTCTATATTTTTAAAATCTGTTCTAGGCAGAGGAGTATTGGCAGTGGAATAAATTACCCTGTGGAATTACTTCCAGGAATAAAATTCCACTCCGCACAATCAGCATTAAGCCATCCACCATGTGGTTTGGAGAAAGATCCAGGAAAACAAATGTCATTGTGAGGTAAGCGAGCAATGCTATAGGTCTTCTGAGAGACTTGGAGATAAAATGTTTAATTCAAGCTGGGCATGGTGCTAGTCGTAGTTACTTTTCTTGTTGCTGGGACAAAATATCCGACATCCAAAGTTAAAGGAAGAGAGGTTCATGTAACTCACAGTTTGTAGAGGTTTCAGTCCATAATTGGCTGGCTCCAAGACAGGGTGGCATGGCAGAGGAGAAACAATTCATGGTGGGCAGAAGGCAGCAAAGCAAGTAAGGGTTGACCACAGCTCTTTCTGTCCCTTATATCTTATCCAGGCTACTTAGGACAGGCAGCACTCACACCCTTAATCCTAGTGGCATTGATCCTAGCATTGCATCATGAATCAGTCCCAGCATCACATACTCTAGATCCAGACACCCCTGAAAATGTCCCACCTATGACCACATGAGGCTTTAGGGGAACATCTAGACACAAGCCGTAACAGTGGCACATGTCTGTAATACCAGCAACTCAGGAGGCTGAAGTAGGAGGATCACAAGTTTAAGGCCAGCCTGGGCAACTCAGACCCTGTCTCCAAATAAAAAAAAAAGACCTGGAGGTGTAGCTCAGCAGTAGAGTGTCCCTGGGTTCAATCCCTGGTACTGAAAAAAAAAAAGTTTGATTTAGTTTAATGTAAACATACTCTAGCCTAAGCCCAAGAAGAGGATATACTATAATTGTGGGAAGTAATGTCTTTAATTTAAGCATGATATTCCAAGCTTACCATAGCACATTAGACAGTATATCTGGAGGCCTACCTCTAGTGAGGAGGTAGACAGTTGAAATCTGAAGGCATCAGAGTGCCTGCCTGTGAGTTAACAATTGATACCATAGAGACTAGAAGCCCTTGGTAGAATGGAGTTTCCATACTCATCCTACTGTCTTAGCAACGTTCCCTTGCCTGGGTTGTTTAGTATGTCTACAACAGATTTCCATTTCTGGAAAAAGTTCAATCTTATCCCAAGAAGTTCCTGACTAGGGTGATTTCAAACTGGAATAGCCTAACTGGGAAAGGTCAAAGTTTAGAACTTAGCTTAGTGTTGGAGGTGACTTTTGTATTTGTGTTTTCATTTCTCATTAGGACTGGAGAGAGTTCATACAGAGCTTGTTTTTCTTTTCACTCCTCCTACAGTGAGGTAAGAGGATCCTATAAACTCAGCCTTCGCTGACTCTTGCTTGGAGCATGTCTTACTATTTAAATTTCATTCTCTGTAAGTTTCTTTCTAAGAGTTGATTCTTATTACATGTGGATCCCACATATTTGTGTTTTCTTATTTGCTACAGTTTATCTGTAGCCCTAATATTAATCCCGCCTGGGCTTTAGGAGTTATTTGCGTTACGAGGCGAGTGGAAAAATTTTAGTGACCTAATGCATGTTCCCAGCTCCGGGGAAACAAGGTGGTGCCCTACTTCCTCATGTCAGCTCTCCTGCTGTAAACAGGAGTCCTTTTCATGATCTGTAGAGTGCCATATTTTTCATATTTTTGTGCCTTTTGTTGGTGATTTTACCATTTGAAATGGCCCCAAGTGAAGTGCTGAAGTACTGTGTAGTATGCCTGAACACAAGAAGGCTATGACGTCTTACCGTGACCATGTGGAGTGTGGTCACAAATACAGTAAATGTAAAAAAAATACAGTAAATGTTTAAATTTAAAAGAAATTGTTATAGTAAAAGAGGGTATTGCATCAGTGCCTCTGAGCTTTGCCTCCAGCACACTTACCCATTATCCCCACTCCCTTCTGAAGCAGTTTGGAAACCCTCTCTCACGAGTGTCTTTAGTCACACTGCTGTGAGTGCCTTGATGTCCTGAATTGCTTCAAAACACCTTTCATGGTTATTTTGACTTTGAGGGAGTTACACAGTGCCAGATCTGGTAAATAAGGTAGACGATGCTACACAGTGACGTTTTTAAGAGCTTCCTTTCCATTAGATGACACTTGGCAGCAGCATTCACCGTATTATCACCTCTCATAAAGACACTCATGAGAGAACACTTCCAAAACTGCTTCAGAAAGTGGCAGGAACCATGGGGTGAGTGTGTTCTCTGTGAGAAGTATTTTGAGGGGGCTTAATGGCAATGCCTCTTCTACTGTAATTTTAAAAATTTAAACCTTCACTGTGTATTTTGATCACGTCACATACATACATAAACTCCAGGCATGAGTTACAGTGCTATTTCCTGTGAGTTCAATGTAGAGGAATAAACAATATAAAATGAGGTGTATATAAACAGAAACACATAAGACAAGGTTATGTATCGATTGGGTGATGAAACTGGAAACTTTGAGGAATCTAACCCTGTACTGCTTTCCCCCAGCAGCAGTGGTTCAGTATTTGCTAACTGAATGTTTGTGGTGACATTATAGAATGCAGTTACTGAGAACTGACTGCATTAAAGTCTTGTTAGGCAGGCGCTGGTGACAGACTGTCAGCTTGCGTGAATAAGAGGGGTGGCCCCTTACTGGGTGTCTTTTCTCTGCTTGTGGCCACTTCATCTCTGAGGGGTGAATCTCGTATAAGCTTGATCTTATTTTCTTTATCATTATTGCCTTCAAAAGCCTTAGACTTCTATTATCCTTAACGTGGATTTTTTGTTTCAGTACTGGGGATTGAACCCAGGGCCTTTGCACTGAACTGCACCACCAGCCCCCTTGTTTTAAAACAAAGTTTTATTTTGGGAAGAGTCTCACTAAGTCGCTAAGTTGCCCAGGCTGAGCTCAAACTTGTGATCCTCCTGCTGACTCAGTCTCCTAGAGTGCTGGGATCGTAGGCTAGTTCCATCATGCCTAGCTTCACCTTGGATTGCTTGTGCAAATCAGGTAGGTAGTAGGTAAGTAAGTAATGGTTTCTATTTGTATACCTCCTCTCAAGGTACGAGAGGCATTAATTATGAGAAATGACTAATCAACAGATGTTTCTGCCTTTTCCCCTATGGTTTAGTAGCCATTTAAAAAAATTGAGTTACAGTGTTTATTAATTCCTGGGCTCTTGCCTCTTGATTGGTCCTTTATTTGGAAACTTGGATGCTAATTATGACTCTGTCCCCCAGTAATTTCAGTTGCAGAAGGGAGTAACAATCTGCGTGTTGTAATGAGTCGTCTTCCTGAAAGTTTCTCCAGGTATCAGTCAGGTACTGGGCCAAGCACTTCACATGTCCTGTCCAGTGTGTACTTGAGGGAAAGTCTGAGACTGAGACACTGAGTGGCTTCCCTGAGCTCACGAGCTTGTCAGGACCTAGGAAGTGACAAAGTTGAGGTTCGTCCTGGTTGAAGAGCTGTGAGGAATAGGCACAGAGTTCCTGTGTAGCATTCTGAACTTTGCGGAAAAAGAAGTTCTGAGTGCCATTTCTACACGCCACTGTGCTGTTTAGAATTGTTGGGAAAGGCAGCCCTCAGAAGACTCAAGGAAGTCTTGAGGAGGAGCCTGAGGGAGAGCGGGTCCGGCCTGGAGCGTTTCCTTCTGAGAGGAGGAAGCCGGTGGGCTTACACCCTGTGCCAGCTCCCGTCCTGGTGAGCACAGCCTTCCCTGTTTCAGGGCCAGCGTGTGCTCTCGTTTGTGGTACATTCTCTGTGCCAACAGCGCCAGACACACCGAGCTGCCAGCGCTCCCGACCCTGCAGGGGAGGGGGCTTCCCCTGTGGCAGGACAGGGAGGCAGAGGCAAACTGGCTGTGGGAGACCTGCAGCACCGCTGGAGCTGACCCTGCTGTGTGGGCTCTGAAAGCAAAGTGTCATCCGTCCAGGCCGACTGCACTGTGCTTCCCTTGGTGACTCCAGGACCAGCATGTGGCAGGAGTGTTAGAGTTATACTCAGCTATATTTCAACTCTTCAAAGGAAATTTGTTAAATATGGGTAAACTTCTTAGGTAAGGAAACTAATGTTGTATTTAAAGATGCAAAGTGTGCCAGGCATGGCGGCCCATGCCTGTAATCCCAGCACTTGGGAGGCTGAGGCAGGAGGGTCACTTGAGTTTGAGACCACCCTAGGCTACATGTGAGTTTGAGGCCAGCGTGAACTGCACAGTGAGACCATCTTTAAAAAACACAAAAACAAAGCAAAATGCCATTAATGCCTAGCTACTTGGGAGGCTGAGGCAGGAGGCTCACTAGTTTCAGGCCAGGCTTGGCAATTTTCGTGAGATTCTGTCTCAAAATCAGATTTTAAAGGGGTAGGGGACTTAGCTCAGTGGTAGAGCACTCGCCTGCCATGCATGATGCCCTGGTCCAATTCCCACACTCCATAAATACGTGAATGAGCCGCCTTTTTGAGGCCTACTGACCACGGGCTCTCTGAGCTCCCGCTGCAGAGCAGAACCAGCTGAGTGGGGCTTTGATGTCCTGCTTCTCGGCCCAGCAGCACAGTGCTGTGAGGACCGGCAGCAAGGCCTGGGCACTGATGCCCCTTCCTTTCACGAGGTCCCCTTGTATGGCCAGCCCTGAGAAGCATGGCGGTAAAGAGCTGCTTCTCCTGCCAGTGGCCTTCCTGCCTTCTCTAACACTAAGCGTGCATCATAGAGATGACTGGGCCATGTTATTCTCCTTCTAGATTAAAGACTTCTTGAGTTACCTCAGTCCTGTGAATGTGTACCCAAACGTCGTTCCAGTGGGCACAACTCTGGCTAAAGTCAGAGAAATGTGAGTAGTTACTGCCTGTGGGACTCATGCTGCTCTCTGAGTCTTTTGGCTTGGAGGCAGATTTGGATCATTTAACCTGAAAGTTTACAAATCTAGAAACTGTTCCAGCTGCAATGTTTTTGGACTTACACTGATTTCAGTTTTTTCCTTTCATTCATAATCGTGGCAGAAGGTAGTTTGTCTTGAGTTGAATCCTGGCTCTTTATGTGCAGTGTGATCTTGGCCAGATCTCTGCTCCAGAGTGGTCATTCCTCATCAGTGCAGGAATGTGCATTGATGTCCACTTGTTGGGTTTCTCAGGGATGTGGAAATAAGTGTTAATTAAGTGGGTGGTCAGTAAAGGTATTTACCAAATGGGTTCATGGAACCCACGGTCTCTTTAAGTTTCGTTCATCCATGCATTATGTATTTTAGTGCCAGCTCTCTGTTAGGCCCTGTGCTTGGGATGGGTCCAAGTTGACTAAGATACATTTTACACAGACAGAGCTCCTGAGTGTTTTGGAAGGGACAAGTGTGAAAGGAGGAACTCCATGTACAAGTTGCTGCGGATCATGAAGAAATTTGGCCTGGTGTTAGGGAATCTGCCCCAGAGACACTGATAAGGACATACAAGACGAGGCTTGCAAGCGTTTATGGAAGGTAGGATTCTGGAGCTCTAGAGGCAACCCAGATGTCTAGAGCTCTTGAATCCTACCACAGAATTAGATGGGCAGCATAAGCAGTAACAGAAACCACAAGGACCGAGGAAATTGCCAGGGGAGAGGGTAGGGAGGAAAAGCTAAAGCCAGAGCTTGACATTGCCTTACGAGCAGCTGGACGGAGATGGAGGCAGACTGGCCAAGACAGTGAAGGATCACAAGTGGCCCAGAGAGCGTGTCAGTGGGTCTATCTCCTGAGAAGTTAAATACATGCGGACTACAAGGTTCCTGCTACCTCGGTTACTAGGTCATTTGTATGCGCTCAGTGAGCGTGCTTTCAGTAAAGAGGCCAGGCTGCCATTGAGAAATGGCTAAAAAGAGAGGACATGGAGACTACTGAAATAGTCTATTTAAAAAGTTTGATACTGCAGGGAAAATTACGGATAAGATGGTAACCAGAGACAACATAATTAAGAAGCTTGATCTTAAAATAGCTGATATTTAAATATCTTATGGAATTAAACTTGATTATACTTAAGACTCACTTGGGATGCTTGTTCAGATGCATACTTCCCATTCTTGCATTTGTAGCAGGCAATCTGTTGTAGGTAGTTAGCTAGAGAATAGCTTCACTTTAAAGAAGTTACCCAAAGAGAATAGTTGGAATGACTGCAGAGTAGTAGCCACAGAATAGAGGGGCTGGGCCGGGGATTTAGCTCAGTGGTTCCGCCGCCTGCCTCGCAAGCGCAAGGACCCGAGTTCGATCCCTGGTACCAAAAAGAAAAAAAAAAAAAAAAAGAATAGAGTGGCTGAATGCATGGACCCGGGAGCATTTGTTGGCATGAGAACAGAGGAGGATGTGAAGTTGGTGTGTCGGTAGGCCAGTTTCAATCGGGAGCTTCATGGCTGTGTCCAAGTGGTGTGTTATATATAATCCTCTAGGGTTCTGCAGCTGGCAGTAGTTGGTGCTGTAACCCTTCAGATCTTATTTCTGTATCTTGGCTTTCAGCCTATGGCTCTAAATGAAGAGATCAAATTTGTAGTTTTCCAAAACCCCGGAAGATATAAGTAAACTTCATTAAACAGGGAGGGGGAAGCAGTTAGCTATACTGTACTTCCAGAATGACAGAAGGTAACATTGTGTTATTTAGCAGTGTTTTAGAAAGAGACCTCATTTTCTGCATTGCATGAATGAAATTTTTCTTTACTGAGTATGTTGCCCTCAGTCCTAACAATTAAATAGGCATCTACTGTGTTGTATTTAAGTGCTTATATTTACCACTTCATTATATTGAAGTGATTTTAATTATTAAACTCTGCTTTCAGTTCTTGAAAGTGGTTGTATGATTTCCCTATGGTCAGGTTTTTGTAATGTCCATATATGATGCTTACCTTCCAGCAGCTTTTCCAAAAAAGAAAAACTCAAATATTCTGATTCATTTCAGCTTAAAGCCTTTATGCCGGTCTTCCCAAAATACTGAGCCAAAGTATAAACCACTTGGAAACCTGAAGAGAGCTAGAACAGTCCATCTAGATCCAGGTAAGAATGGTCCTGGGTGCAGTAGTGTAGGCTTCCTGTAAAGACTGCTTTTCAGAGTGTTCTGGCTGGTAGAGGTAGCCTTTGGCATAGTAGACGTGGGCCCCATTATATGCCAGGCTTGTCACATGGTCTTAGGAAGAGCTTGCCTCCCTGTGTTCAGCATATGGTCAGGAGTCTGGTCTCCCTCCCAGGCGTGAAACAAGTGGTGAAGCTCTCGGCTTCCTGGAAATAGGCCGTGTTGTTACCCTTCAATGTTGCTTTCAGTATACAAGTAAATGCTGAAAATGGAGACTTTATTGTCATTTCTCATCAGATTGACCAATAGTGTTATATTTCTCTGTAATTTCCTGCCTTCTTTTGTTGCTACTTTTGTTTTTCAGCAAAGAACAGAGATAAGCTGTGGAGTAGAAATCAGAACTTTAGATTCTGAGCAAAGCTTGCTGGTTTATAGCAGCCAGATTTAGAGGATGGGGTTCTGGATTTTCATTCCTTTAGTGGAGAACCAGTTACTGTGCCATGAGGTGAATACCTTAGGTAATGACCTTCCTTTTCTAATGTGGGCTTAGTGATAAAAGTTTCCTTCCTAAGTAGCATCCCACAGATTGGTCATTTCAGTTCAGTTCAGAATATTTTACATTTTTTTCCTTTGACACTTGAGTTATTTAGAAGTTTAGTTTCTGAATTTGGGAGAGATTTTCCCAAGATAATTCTGTTGTTACCCAAATTAACTTAATTGTAGTCAGAGAATATACTTTGTATGATTTTTATTGAGATTTATGGAATATGGCCCATCTTGGTAAATGTTTCATTTGTACTTGAAAGAAATATGTGCACTGCTGTTGTTGGGTAAAATGTTGTAGGTCAAGTTGATAGTGTTTTTCAAGGCTTCAGTACTGATTTGTGCTGAATTTCCAATTACAGTTATGCACTGTTATTAGGTACATAACAAGTTTATTTCTTCTCGAGGTCCTGACCCCTTTATCTTTAGAAAATGACTTTCCTCCTGGTAATATTTAGTTCTGAAAAATCTTTTCTAATCAGATAATACTACGACCACTCCAATTTCTTCTTTTTCTTTTTTTGGTACCAGGGATCGAACTCGGGTCCTTGCGCTTTCGAGGCAGGCGGCGGAACCACTGAGCTAAATCCCCGGCCCAAATTTCTTCTGATTAGTATTATCAGCATGATATGTCTTTTCCATTTCTGTATTTTTAACTTGTCTTTAGTGGGTTTTTTTCTTTTTTGGTACGGGGGATCGAACTCAGGTCCTTGCACTTGGCGCAGCAGGCAGCGAAACCACTGAGCTAAATCCCTGGCCCTTTAGTGGGTTTCTTTAAGGCAGCATATTGTTGGGTTTTGATTTTCCTAGCCAATCTGAAAGTTTGTCTTTTGTCATACTTACATAAGTAAGGTTTAATGTATTGATGGGATTAGGTTTAAATATCATCTTGCTGTTCTGTGTTCTTTACTTTCTTTTTTCTACTTTTTGGATCAAGTGAGTACTGGTTCCATTTAATCTTTGGTTAGCACACTGGCTCTAACATTGGATGTGTGGTTTGTTTTTTGTTTGGGTATAGAGATTGAACCCAGGGCTTCTGCACTGAGCTACATCTCCAGTTCTTTTTGAGATGGGGTCTCACTAAGTTTGCCCAGGCTGGGCTCAAATCTTATTGACTAAAAAGGTTTGCTCTCTGAGAAAAGGGAAAAAGAATTTGGGTGTTTTATTTCCTGTGTTTCTTTTTATGGATAAAGATAGGAATCATCCAGGTGGTGGATAGCCTTTTCTCTTTTCTGTGTATATCTGTCCTCAGCATTTGGCCAGTACTTTGTGATCCTCCTGCCTCTGCCTCCTAGAATGCTGGGATTATAGTGTGTACCACCATCCCTAGCTTGTAATATATATCTTTATACAGTGAAAAGATATTATACTACTTCAAATATGGCATGAGAACCTGACATCAGTATACTTGCATTTTTTCTCCTCCAGTCTTTGTACCATTTTGTACATTATATTATAAACTGTGTCTCGTTTTTGCTTTGAACTATTGGAACCTGTGGTGTGTATCATTTGCCTGTTCTGCACATTGCCTGTAAGTAGAATTATAGAACACATGGTTTCAGTGCCAGCTTTCATGTTTTCAGGGTTCTCCTTGTTACCTATCAATACTTTTAATTACCAACCAATTTCCATTGTGTGAGTATGCCACATTTTATCTATTCACTAATTGATGGGCATTTGGGGTGATTTCATTTTTTAGTTATAATTATGCTAGGAAAAGTTCAAGTACCAGTCTTTATGTGGCCATATGATTTCCTCTTGGATAAAAATGTAAGGACTGAGTTTCTGGGTCTTATAGTGTCTTACTCTGCTGTACCAAAATACCAAACTGGGAAGCTTAAATGCCAGATCTATTTGTCATAGTTCTGGAGGCTGGTAGTCCAAGATGAAGGGTATGACACAAAGTAGCTTTCATTGTGAAGCCTTCTATTTTGGCTTATCATTGGCCTTTCTCATTTGTGCCCACGTGGCAACGGGAGAGCTAGAGTTCTCTGGTGTCTCTTAACAGGACACTGATCCACCTGGATAAAGGCTACCCTCAGGATTCCATTTACTTTTAGCTACCTCCTTGAGGCCCTATCTGCAGATCAGTGGCATACCAGAAGTCCTTTCCTCCTTTAAAAAAAAAAAAACTTCAAAAGAAAAAGAAATGTACCTTTCATGCATCTACCTCATCCACACTTGTTTTTGATGATGAGTATCTTTTTGGATCAGGTCACTAGTTTAAGAATTTATGGCTCAATGTTCATTTGTTCCTGATCTTCCTGCCTTTATTTTTGTTAGCTCTGATTTTGTTCCTTCTACTGTCCTTATGCTTGTTGTTCTTTAATGCACAATTTTTGCAGTAACTTCTATGGCTTTTCTTGTTCAGGCACAGCTCTTTAAACAACGTGAATGTTCTCTCTAGATGATTTTAGTTGAATTTTATAAGCAACACCATCATATTTAACAGTCCATGTATGTCAAGGGCTTTGTAATTATTGTTATGAGTATGCTTCAACACTTCTTTCGTGATCTCTGCAAGTTAAGTTTTTCAGGTACTTTACTGCTTAGAATGTTCTGCTGATTCAAGCCAGTGTCAGTGTACCTTTCTTAAATCAAACTGTCTCACAATCAGAGGGATGAGTTCATAAGTCATTCTTCTTATCCTCTTTTTTGGGGGGGAGGGGGACCTGGGATTGAACTCGGGTCCTTGTGCTTGTGAGGCAGGCGGTGGAGCCACTCAGCTAAATCCCTGGCCTTTCTTATCCTCTTTGAAAAAGCTGTGTTCTATGATGTTTTGCCTCTACATAATTTAATAATTACCAGTATTATACTTAGCATCATAGACCTTTTATGACTTTATTCTTAGATCAGTAGTACATACTATGACTTAGAAAGTAAAAGATTGCATAGAATGACACAAATTATTTTCTTTAGCATTTTTAATGTATTTCCTTCTTTTATGTTCATTTACATATTCACAAAATTCGAAGTGATGTTGAGAATGTTTAAAAAGTAACATCACAGGGGCTCCAGTCAGTGAGAACAAGAGTAACTGCAGTGTTGGAGTAATGCCCTGAAGTTCAGATAAGTAAGAGTCTTAAAGATGGACTGTGGAGGTTGGACCACAGTCTTTTAGGTAGGGCACAGGGCAGTAAGGGGACAGGAAGGACACTTAGGGTCTCAAGCTAAGGAGGAAAGCATTTCTGTAGTGCAGTAGCTGTAAAACTAGATAGGTGCATACAGTATAAAAAGCAGCTTGTATCACTTTTATACATACGTATATATGTTATATTTTTCACTTCAAACATTTTATTGGGAAATTTCTGTGTTACTCTTCAAAAACATCAGTGGTTGCATACTTCCCATCACCATCCAATCTTTGAATTAAGAACATTTACTCTTTTATCATACATTTAGGTTATTTTTGTACTTGTAAGTTTTATAAATAATGTGATGAACAAACAACTTTTACAAGTCTATTTTGCATCCCACTGTTGGGTTGGACTGTGGAAGTTAAAATGCTTAATACACATCGCCAACTGCTTTCTTGTATAATTTTACCAATTTTTACAGACATCAACAGTGTATAATGGTGGAAATTGAGTTATTTGTGACATCTATCCTTTTTTTTTTTGAGGCAGGGTCTCTCCCTTTGTAGTTCAGGCTGGCCCTGAACTCACAGCAATCCTCTTGCCTCGGCCTCCCGAGTGCTGGGATTACAGACATGCCCCACCACACCTGGCCCGGACATCTATCCTTTTTCATTGAGACTTGGGATGTTTTTATTATCAGCATGTGTAAGTCTCAAAGATTTCAGCCCTTTTATATTGTGATATTTTTCACAATGCTATATGCCTATTTTCATAGTTTTAAATGGTATATGGGCAAAACAGAAGAGTTCATAATGACACAGTAAACCTCCAGGTATGGAAAGATACGTACAAGTAAGCAGATGTAAGAAATGTTCTGATAAAAGGGTTACAGGTGAAATGTGACACTGGCATAGTCACAGATCTGGACAGAGAAAAGACAGTACAAAAACATTTTCTAAAAACGTGACTTTGGTTTACAGTGGAAGAACAAAAACAACATAATCTATGGTTTAAAATAAAGTCCTGTCTTGGACAGTTGGATGATGCCGAACATAGTAGCTAGACGTATCAGTCACCTTAAATCCTTCAGGAATGAATGTTAACATCAATTATGAACCCTAACAGAACAGTGGCCTTTCACAGTTAGGTTTGGCCTGTGTACTGGCACACCTTTTTTCTGGGCCTGTCTCACATTAAAGCGGGAGCTGGATGACAGTCTTTCAGGTCCACTAAAATGCAGTGCTTAACTTCATCCTTCATCACCGGGCAGGTCATTATACTTTAACAGATTCAACAGCAGACAAGTTGACATATATAGTAGTTTTCTTGGCATTCAATTTTCTTCCTGGGTTAAGTCTTGTTAAAAGTGGGAAAATACTTGTTCGCACCCTGATTCCATGCCTTCCATTTATGAGAATTTCACTAGCCAAGTAAGGATTCCTCATTTTTCAAAATTTAAGTGGACTGGGTTTGTATTCAGGAAAATCAATTTTGTTGACTTAGTTTGTGACGCTTCATGTGGCTTATTCAGTATTTTGGTTAAAATTGATTTATCCTGTCAGGCTGTGTACAAAGTATCAATAAAATATCCACAAAGCCAACCCACCCAGCACCTGCTATTTGCAGAACACACAGGGTTTCGAAACTTGGTTTTTGAGCAGAATGAAAATTATGTAGTTCTCCAGAAATATTCTGGAATGACATACAAAAACTGTATTTAAGGTTTTCATTGAGCTATATTCTCAACTGATAGTGTGGCATTATAAAAATGCCAGAAGGCTGGAGGTTAGATTGTTCAGACTATCCGAAGAATTACAGGCCTTTTAATTTCTTTCAAGAGTAGCCTCCCTGCTTGGTGTGGTGGTGCATGGCTGTAATAAGAGCACTCATGAGGCTGAGGCAGGAAGATCGCCAAGATTTTGAGGCCAGTCTGAGCTACATAATGAGTTCAAGGCCAGCCTGAACCACACAGTGAGACCCTGTCTCAAAAAACAAAACAAGGGTGACCTCCTCATTCTTTGTAATTCCAAGAATCAAGAAATGTAGATAAACACTACAAATTAAAATGACTTCCTTTGCCTTGTTTTCAATAAAACCTGTTTTGTTTGTCCCACAGAGGAGGATGACCTTTTTGATGACCCTCTGCCAGTACCTTTGAGGCACAGGCTGCCATACCAGGTGACTCTTCATCCTGAGGTTATCTTGCTGACTGCAGTTCCACAAAACCAGTCCGAAAAACTGAGACAAAGCACAGGATGCTGTGAAGTCAAGAGTGGGGAAAGCTCTCTTTTGGCCAACTTCATAGACTGTGACGAATCCAACAGTGGAAGTGAAGAAGAATTGGAACTCCCAGCATCACTGCAAGGTCTGGATCCTGGAACACCTCCCCAGCAGGGTGATGCAGATGTACCCCAGTGGGAAGTATTCTTTAAAGGAAATCATGTTACAGAGGAAGGTCTAGAAAACTTTCCTTCTTCAACACAGACTGGGGGATCTCAGTCACCCCAGCTTTTCAGTGACTCGGATGGCGAATCAACCCACATCTCCTCCCAGAATTCTTCGCAGTCAACACACATAACAGAACAAGGAAGTCAAGGCTGGGACAGCCAGTCTGATACTGTTCTGTTATCTTCACAGGACAGAAATGGGGACAGTGCCTTTTTGAACAAAGGTGCCCATAGACCAAAGGTCAAGGACAGTATCCCTGCTTCTCAGATGGAACAAAATGCACTTTGCGCAAAGGACGCTGCCAGTGATGTGAAAGGCAGAGCCCAAGACTTAACTATAGTTCCTAGTACGGAGGAACACAGACCTGAGGAAAAAAGGTTGTCAAATCATAGCACATACCCAGACTCACACAGCTCCTCTGATTTTGAGATTCCCTCGACTCCAGAAGCTGAGCTACCTAAACAAGAGCATTTACAGTGTTTATATCAGAAACTGGCAACAGGTCAGAGTATAGTAGCTGAAAAAAGAAAATGCTCATTCTTGGATATTTAAGAATTAAAACACCCTGTCCTAGAGCAATCATTAAAAAGCTTTTACAAGCAATTGAGTCTACTATTGCAGTAGATTAGTTACAGTGGAATAAAAAATGTTGAGAGTAGCCAGGCACAGTGGCACATGCCTGATACCGGCACTAAGGCAAGAGGATCAGAAGTCCCAGTCCTGCCTGGGCAAGTTGGTGAGACTCTGTCTCAAAAAGGGGTGGTGGTGGAATATAGCTTAGTGCAAAGGTCATGGCTTCAATCCTCAGGACTAAAACCAAAAACTAAAGGCAGGCAATTGAGGTAAATGGGGGTTAAAAAACAGCACATGGGAGGCAGAACTAAATCTAAACATCTTAATAATTATATTAAATGTAAATGGTCTAAGGACACGTCGAGAAAGACTACTCAGGTAAAAAAAAACTATGGTGTCCACAAGAAATTCAACTCAAATGCTATCTATAGATAAAAGGAAGGGGAAAAAAGATCCAACAGGTAAGCAGTAACTAAAAGCAGGAGTGGCTATATTAGTATTAGACCGTTTCCTAATGATAAAAGGTCCAGTTAACTGAGAAGACATAATCCTACATGTCTGTACACTTAATAGCTTCAAAATACACAAGCAAAGACAACTGAGACAAACTAATGCACAATTTTAGAGGTTAACATCCCTCTCAGTGAACTACATTTTATATATACATCCGTACATATATATATAGATAGGTGTATATATCTGTATGTACACACACACAGAAAATCACTAAGTGTGTAGAGGAACTGAACATCACCACTTAACTGGATCTGACATAAGACCCTCCACCTAAACAGCAGAACGCATCTCAAGTGTGCAGGAACTTTAACCAAAGACAGACTATCTTGGGTCAGACAAACATTTAAATTGGAATAAATTTGGACCTACTGCAATAAACTGATGGTCACAGGGAAAAAATAGCACCGTATCCCAAAAGCTGTTGTATCACTTAAAAACCATATTATCAATTCAGTGGTAAAAGTATAACCACAAAAATTAGGATGTAAAAAAAAAATGCTTAAGAATTAAATGGCTAAAATATGCTATGTTCTGTGAGTCAACACCTTCAAAGTCCAGAAATGATTATGAGGATTTAATAAATTTTTTGTTGCTGTTGTTAACGGGGATCAAATTCAGGACCTTATGCTTGTGAGGCGGCAGGCGGTGGCACCACTGAGCTAAATTCCCAGCCCGAGGATTTACTAAACTTTTGTAAATATATATTCATAAATACTTCTGGATATGCTGATGTTTCACAAATTAAAACAAAAGCAAAGGTATCACTTAAGCTTCTGCTCAGTCTCACAAGTTGGAATCACACAATTTGCAGATCAAGATAATGCTATGCACCATCCCCATGATGCACAGTAATTAGGCCCAAAAATCCTAGACCTGTTAAGACTAGGGTAACAAGTCAGTCCATTGTTACTATATGCATTTGTGCCCATTCACTAATACTGAAGACTTAGTTTTATTGTTTAAACTGAGACGGTCTTGCTATGTAGTGCACGCTGGACCTTAATTCTTGGCGACCCTGCCTCAGCCTCCCACCAAGTACTGAGATTACAGCTGCCGCAACCATGCCCAGCAAGACTTAGTTTTAACAGTGTGCCTTACAACCCAAGGTAGGTGTTCTAAAAATGTTTGTAAACATTCTTCTGGTGAATGTACTCCCAGCATTTTATAATTATACCATTATTTTCATTATGTATATATGGATCTGACACAATTCTGGGTGAATGAATTCAAGGGCAAAGAACAGAACATAAGAATATAATCAATATTCTCGTACTGCTTATCAGATTTTAAAGAGGAAGTTTGCAGCAGAGTAATGATAACTGACATGGTGCTTTCTCTGTGATAAAGTGTTCTACACACTGTATATGACTTCAACCCTCATAAACCCCCTCTGAGGTAGACAGGTGACTAAGGCACACAGGTCAGTTCACATAACTAGCAAGGGGCAAGTCCAGGATTCAGACACAAGCAATTTGGCTTTCAAGTCTGCTCTTCAGCATAATGCTAGGATGCCATTCGAAAACAGCATAAACAGCATGAGCAGTATTAATTGTAATGGTGGTCACATTTTATTTCAAGAAATCAGCCAAAGTGAAGAAACAAGTGTTTCAAAACCCCAAGATATATAAGAATCCCAGTGGCTAGCCATGTTTGCCTAGAGAAGAATATCAAAATGTAAATGTTTGTTTAAATATAAACTGACTAGTTTATAGTCTCCCTGAAATTGAAGATGAAATACTTTTAAAAACAGGTACAGTTTGAGGCCTAGCACTGCTGGATAATCTTGGGCATGTTAATGTTCTCCAACCAGCCTAAGCCTGTTATATAGGGACAACAGCACCAACCTTAGAGATTCATGAGAAGCACACGTGTGTAGATTAAGGGCCTGAGCCAACTTGCTCAATGAATATGACCTTGCAATTCTTAAAATTCCTTCACATTTCCAGGCAGAATCTACCACAGTACATTTTAGTACCTGGTGACTAATAATGTTCAAAAAATTTCAGTGTAGGATCTCTCCTGTTGAATTGTACTTTTAATATTCAAATGAATGGATCCTAAAAAAGACAGTACATTTAAAAGAGTTAGGTAAAAACCACTGACTAATCTTGTCAGTACTCAGGAATACAGTAATATCTTCAGTCTTTTGGAAATCTTGGCAAAATATTCAAAAGCAAACAAAGCTAAGTCATAGCAAATGGAATATCATTAAATGTCAAATTAAATTTATTTTGCTTGAGAAGAAACTGTTGAGCTACAAGAGCAGTTTAAATCCTGCATATGTGGCCAGGCATGTGGCACACGTGTGTGTGAGATCCGCACACTCAGCAGCCTGAGGCACGAGGATCACTGAGTTCGAGAACAGCCTGGGCTACCCAGTGAGACTGTCTCAAAAATAAAAGTAAAGTTTGTATATAGAAGGAAAATCCCAAGAGTTCTAATTCTGTATCACAACCCTACACAGATCCTGGAAATGATAGAATTACAACTTGTACAGTAGATTTGCATTTTAAATTTGCTGTTACTGTTACCTTTGAAAACTTCTATAGACAGCATTGTTTTTTTGTTGTTGTTGTTTGTTTTGGTACCGGGATCGAACTCTGGTCCTTGTGCTTGCAAGGCAGGCAGCAGAACCACTGAGCTAAATCCCCAGCCCAACCTTTGAAAACATTTATACTGCAAACAAATTTTGATATTGTTAGCAAGCACAAGTAAAAAAACAGTGTTGACTTCCTAATACTTAAAAGTCCCAAATGGTTTCTTTTAGTTTCTAATGTTACACAGGTATATACTTAACATTTTAAAGGCCCATGGGATTTCTCTCAGGGCAAAGCAGAACCACAGGTTTACTGAAAACAGTCTTTTCCCCTCCGTTCAGCCTCCAGTTTTACATTTTTAAAAACCCAGATGGTAGACAAGATCAAATAACTAGATATTAAAACAGTGACTTAAAAAAATTACATCATAAACCTGTAAGAATGGTAGCTCGAGTAAACTTGGCCACTTGGGACAACCTGTAACCCTATAATGTGTTCTCACTGCCAACACTGGGACTCATTTTTCATAAAACACAAGAAATGCCATTAAAAAATATATTTTTTCCTCGGTGCATCCTGAAATTTTTGGTTAGCAGACACAAGGCCCAAAACATGCAAATAATTTATCCTATATTTAAAAAGAGCAAAGTGATAGCAATATAATGAATAAAGTATAGTTTCCCTGAAAAACAGGTCACGAATTAATATATCTGAAGTGCTGCATTCTTGAATTCAGTTCAGTTTTACCCAAGCTTACTGTAGGCCACTAAAACCTAGAGCAGAAAGTGTAGGAAGAACTTATTTTTTCTGGTACCGGGGACTGAACTCAGGACCTTGCGCTTGCAAGGCAGGGGTGGCACCACTGAGCTAAATCCCCGGCTCAAGAACTTAATTAGGGAAACCGAAGGCTAATTTGCTGCATTTATCTTCATGTTAGATGCCATGAGAAATGCCAGCATCAGAGACAGAAAGTTTTCCTGACTGAGCTTTTACTACAAAGGTGTAAAAAATTTACATTTTAGTCTTTATACAGTAGGTCAACTAATAAAAGTTCTCTATTCACGCATATACTTGGGCCAAGGTTAGATTTATCCCACCTAGAAATTCATGTATAAAACAAGTTACCAGCTCAAATATAGATTACTTTTTAAGATGAAACTGAAGGAAATATAAAAACGGTTTGGTGAAAACATTAAAGCTGCTGGACATTAGAGGATGCATGTCAGTGGACACGACATCGTTACTCAGACAGCTGCTCCCTAGGGAGCTGGGGTCAGCTGAGATCAGAGGTGCTCGACACGGGTCTCCTACTCCACACAAGTGGTCCCTCACAGCCCTTCACTTCCTCAGCAGGGGCTCCGGAGAGCCTTCCCAACCCCACTGTCCTGTCCTTTCAGAGAAGCATATGGCCAGCCCTTCCAGACATCTCAGGGCCTTTTGGAGAGTCTTTTTCTGTAGGATAAAGATCTTGAATTACAGGTTTAGACATACAATCTTCATAACGGTTTAGATCTTTCAAAATAAGAAATCAAACTGAAACATTTTATACTTTAAATTTCTATATCATTAAGATGACAATGTTTAAATGACAAAGTAGAAAATAAGAGTAAAAATTCACTATCACTTATTTGTCTTAAAAGAACAAGTGAGTATTTAATAGGCATGACAATAATAAACCCAGAACTTGTATATTTGCTCAAACTAAATTAACTGTGTCTTTGCAATCAAAGTATATGGCAAGATGAATGTTTCAGCTCAGCAATTATTACCTTTTTAGTCTAACAGTTTTCAAACACAGAAGGGGGCACGTCTCTGCTCACATAGACTCCTTCAGTATGCGCATGCTGATCTGCAAACACTGTCTCCCACATCTGGATTCTAATCACCAAGTCAGTCCATTTCAAATTAGCCTATGTGACCATGTCTTCTTTTCATGTATTTTGCAGATGATGTCTTGAAAGAGGAACTGTAAATTAATGTAGTGTAATCTTGATAATATGAAGAGTCCCAAATACTTTTAAAAAGTGTTAATATTAGGAAAAACCAAACTACAGCAATCATCAGCTGTACTTCCCTAACAGTCAGTTGAGGTAACCTCTACATGTCACAGCTCCACACCTGCACACAGTTCTGACCCTTTTTCTGGCAGGGCTATGGTCAACAGACTCTGAAGATGTATCTCCAGAACCTGAATAGAAGAGAAAGAAAGGAGAGAGAGAGAAAAGACAACTTAGAATGAATTCTAAATTTCCTGTTGTTTTAAAGGTAGCTAGCAAGGATGCTTAAGACCATTTGGGGTGAGTTAACTCCCAAAGAAATGCTAGGCTTTCCCTCTGTACACACGAATGTGACTACAAAGAGACAATTAACTGCAGTCTGTCTTGAAAGGACAGTGTGTGCCAGTAAGACAGGTGGCTTATGTTAGCCCGTGTATGTGAGAACGAACTCCCAAAGTGATGACACATGCTTCCTGGGAAGGTCTAATACAGAGTCATTCTTTTCACACACTAAGAACATAGTGAGGCCAAGCAATAACAACATGGACAGGACTTGACATCATTCTCAGAAAAGCAAAATGTTCATACTGTACAATAACACAACTAGAGTTAAACTTTCTTTTTTTTATTGTTGGTACCGGGGATCGAACTCAGGTCCTTGGGCTTGCGAGGCAGGTGGCAGAACCACTGAGCTAAATGCCCGGCCCTAAACTTTCTTTTTAAAAGGCAACTTCAAGAAGTAATGGATTAAGTTTGTGATTTAAATCATATTTTCAATTTTCTGAACATACATCTCTAAAATATTATTTGTGTGTGTGTGTGTGTGTGTGTGTGTGTGTGTGTGTGTGGTGCTAGGTATAGAACCTAGGGCCTCACACGCTAGGTGAGCATTCTACCACAATTCTTCTTTAATACAAGTAGTATAATATTGAGAAAAGATGTTAGAAGAAATCAGCTTCCAAAATGGAAATCCTGAAAGACAGTCAGGTGGCAAAATGACTTAGAAGAAAGAGCGTTCCCTGACCAAGTCAGGCTATCAAATGACCTTGGGACATTAAGAAAGATCACGAACTTTTACAGCTTCAATTTCTCACCAGTCTGGTTTAGATGGTCATGATCTTTTTCTACTCTGATGTGATTCTTCATATTGAAACGAACACCAACAAAACTATTTTTGAAAAACTGTACCTTTCATTTGGTAATCAAAAGTTAGTTCTTCTCCAGCATATATGGTTCTTGTAGAAAACAATGCTATTCGGGGAAGACGAGTATCGAGGTTATCGATGAAAACATTGAACACCTGAAGATTTGGGTCACACTGAAAAGAAACATTGAGCCCACTTAAGTAAAAGTGACATGAATGAGCTCTTTTATGCGGCATATAAAATCTTAATTTCCCAGAGCATTCATTTAACTTTTAGAGGAAATTAAGTTGCTTATTATGACATGCACATTTAAAAACATCATTTTCATTTTAAAAAACATTAGACATATAAAAGTATAGAAAACAATATGATAAACCTGTGAGTATCCACCCTGCAACTTTAACAATTATTAACATACTCGCCAATTTTGTTCATCTAGTATCAACTTACTTTCCTGGAGAATTTTAATACAAATCTTTTTTTTTGGTACTGGGGATTGAACTCGGGTGCTTGCCCTTGTGCAGCAGGTGGCGAAACCACTGAGCTAAATCCCTGGCCCTTTAATACAAATCTTGTAACTATCATGTAATTATTTCAGTAAGGCATATACTTCAAAGAACTAGAATAGCTATGTTAAAAATCAAACCAGCACCATGAAACTCAAATTTTATACTGCATGGAGTTTCACTGCTTAAACTTTGTAGAATTGTTCAATATTTTGAGAACTCTACACTAAATTAGAGAATATGCAAGAAGAGAGATCTAGTAATCATACTAAGAAATCAAAATATGTTTTTGTTCTTGAAAAAAATCTATGTATTTTGGGAGTATAGTTGTGCCTCTGTATCTACAGGTTATACATCCATGGACTCAGATTCAACCAATCTCAGACTGAAAATATCTGGAGGGAAAAAAGTACTTCTGTACTGAGCATGTACAGACTCCTTCTCTTGTTATTCCCTAATCAACATAACAACTATTTCCATTGCATTAGATATAAGTAATGCAGAGATGTAAAGAAAGAACATGTAGATTACATGTAAATACTATGCCATTTTATAGAGGCACTTGAGTATCCAAGGATTTGGGTACCTGCAGGAGTCCTGAACCATTTCCTGGGATACTGCTGAGGAATGACTATCACAGGTACAGAAGGATGACTCTATTGCAAATTTATGATTAAGAATTCTTTTAAGCAAAAATTTAAGAAAATCAGAAAAATAACAAGGGAGTCATAATCTCTTTCACTGCTAATCACAGACCAGTTTTTTGGTATGCAATCCATCAGAAGTTTAACATGGTTACACCCTTATGAAGTCAGGGAGAGAAAATCTCTGAGAAACATTTTCCTTGTTACCTATAACACACCTGTAAGATGGAGACAGTATTACCCTCACTAGCCTCACACACCTGGCACTTAGCAGGCACCCAATAATCATGAACTTTTTTTGCAGTGCTAAGAACTGAACCACCCCCTCACACACGCTAGGCAAGCACTCTACTACTGAGCCCCACCCACGCTCCTTTACTTTCGGAAATAGTTTTTATGGAGTATAAGATTCTGGAGTTAAAACTGTAGTTATATTCTAACTTCCTTCAAACACAAAACTTCAGGAAAATTACTAAGAAAATTAGTTCTAAATACTTCCCATACTCTATAAATCCTTAAATTTTATAAATGTGTTAACATGCTTACATCTAAGACAATATCTTTATTTATATAAGACCTCCAGTGGATATCTGAAACCACAGATAGTACCAAACCCTACATATGCTAGGTTTTTTCTTACACATGTACGCTTATGATAAATTTATAAGTCAGGCATAGTAAGAGATTAACAATAACTAAAAATAAATAGAACAATTATATGTTACACTATAATAATTGTACAATTAAAAAGTAATTATAATAAAAGTTACGTAAATGTTCTCTTTCAAAATACTGTTTCACCTTTTCACTTAAAGGAAGCACTTTATGGTTTCTCTCTGCCATATCTAAATGGTCAGCATCAATATTTTTGTGATCTGGGGTGATCATTAAGTAAAGTAAGGGTTGCCTGAACACAAGTGCTATGACACTGCAACAGCTCATCTGAATGAAGCAGCTATTTAATGACAAGTACGCAAGAAGCATATTCAGTGACTAAGCAGGACAAAAGGGTGATTCATGTCCTGAGCAGGGTGATTAGGCAGTGTAAGATTTTTATCATGTTAATAATAATTCCTTGCAGTTTAAAACTTACAAATTCTTCTTCTGGAATTTTCCACTGCCTATTTTTGGACTACAGTTAATGGTAAATAACAAACTGTGGAAAGGGAAAAATGTGGGTAAGGGGAAACTACTGTACATTCTGAAATTTAGCTATATTAACTTCTATAAGACACTTACGGAGTTGCATGGGATTCTTAAACATTTTACTCCTTAACGCTTCTGCTTATTTTCTCCTGGGACATGAAGACATTTTATCTACCTTAAAAAGTTACTGCCAAGTTTAAATGAAGTAACATATGGAAGGATTCTTGTAAAACACCATATTTGGTAAGCATATAACTGGCTGTCTTCCTAACAGCAATAATATCAGGACTTAACAAATAAGGCCTATATTCTGAAATACTTGGGAAGGGTCTACAGTTCAAAGATAATTACTCTTCAATATGGAAAATCATTAAAAGTTGAATTATTTTGTAATCTATAATTTAAGTGTTCTTCTTACACTATGATTTACAAAATGAGACACATTTCCATATCGAGCTGCATCCACGGTGAATTCATCCGATTCAAAGTCCAGATCGAAGAGATAGGTGATTCCTTTGTTGTCATAAAACTGCCCCCGCCTTTCAGCTTCTTCACTTGTGATTACCTAAAGAAAGATAAAACTATAGTACATTATGTAGCTATTGCAGAACTGAAGAAACATTCATCCATGAATATACAAAGTGTGATCAAAATACACAGCTGAATGTTGAAAGCTGAAAACCCTAGTAAAGACACGTAGCCATCAAACCCTTCAAAATGCAGCCCTGCCTCAGTCCCAGCTACCCATCGCTTTTGGCATTTTTGGAAGTAGTTCTGGAAGCCCTCTTGGCTGTCTTTGTTTTGTTGTTTTTGAGACAGGGTCTCACTGTGTAGTCCAGGCTGGCCCTGACCTCACTATGTAGCTCAGGCTGGTCTTGAACTCATTGCGACCCTCGAGTTCTGGGATTACAGGTGTGTGCCACTCTGCCCAGCGCCATCCAATGGAAAGGCAATCTCATAAAAAATTACCCCCAAGAAAGGGCTACATACAGCTATAGGTCTGTACATAAATGAATGCAAAGGACTACAATTTACAAAACAAGAGAGAAGGTCATATTAAATTTTCTGTCAACTGTGTGGAAGTTTTATTTTGCAGAACAGGTATTTATAAAATTCTAAAGTTCAAAACCATCCCCTAGGAGCTAGGGATGTAATAGTGGCAAAGTGCTTGCCAGGCATGCACAAGGTCTGGGTTCGATACCTAGTATCACTGGCTGGCAAGGTGTGTGGGGCGAACAAGATGCAAACATCACTTACAGTTCTGCTCTTCACACAGCTTTTATCAAGAGATCAGCTCAAGAAACCAAAAATGTCTGAAGGGATTCATCTATCACCGTTTCATTAAGCCAGGAGAAGGAATGTGACTGAGTAAGACCTAGCTTTCTTTCTGAGATGCAGCTTCACTATCCTGTCCAGGTTAGTCGCACTCTTGAAGCTCCCTGCACCTCAGCCTCCCGAGCACTGGGATTACAAGCAGGTCCCTTTATACTCTGCTAAAATCTAGTTCCTGAGTGGCAATTTACAGTAACTTGCCACCGTCTAAAAATACAAGGATCAAAATAGGGATCTCAATTTCAGAATTCTAGATGAATACAAGCAAAGCAATTTCAAATAACTTAAACCAGTCGGGCCTGACAGCTGCAGATGCACAGCCACACTCCTCTCTCCAGTAACAGCCCAGTCCGAGGCAGTGTGGTACAGTGGAGTGCTTATTCTGGAATCTGGAATCCTGGCTCTTCTTACTACTGCTAAGTGCCTGTGTGACTCTGAGTAAGTTCCTCAATTTTTCTGCTCTTCAGTTTCTTCATCTACAATACCTGAGATAACACTACTACTGCAGAGTTATTGAGAGAATTAGTGAGTTGACACGACAAAGTGCTTACAATAGTATCTGGCATATGGTAAATACTGTTATGTTTATACATGATATGTATAAAAATAAATGGTTGCTCAGTATTTGGTAACTTAGTGGCTAAATTACGAGTTTGATTTTATTATGACTACAACAAATGCTTCTGTATATATTTTACAATACATAAAGCACTCATCTATAATATTTTACATGTTGACAGAAAAGAGACTTTTGCTAAATTTACCCATATTTGTACAAACAAAGGGACAGCGATTTAGCCCAGTGGTTCCGCTGCCTGCCTCGCAAGTGCAAGGTCCTGAGTTTGATCCTCGATACAAACAGAAACATAAACAAAAAAAACAAGAACATATTTGTACAAACAAGTAAGGTGCAACCTCCAAGTTTTGAAGTCTGCATGTGTTTTGATCTGATTTTCTTTTAGGACTTCTTTATAAAAATGATTTATATTTTGAAACTGATAAATGCTTGTTCAGTAACTGTGAGTGGGTATTTGTTGAAAAATGGCTATCAATTTTGTCAACATACATATTTTTTGTTTATACAGTGTTTACATTTCTAACTATGCCAGTGAAACCTACTCCTAAACCTGAAAATAAATTTTTACAATCTGAATATAACAATGTACCAGTATTTATGTTACTGAGGTAAAAGGTAACTTTTCAAAAATATAAACCTTACCTGCACATTATTTGCTACGTGATAAACCAAACGTACCTCTCCAACGTATTCCATGACAAAACTCATTCTTTTAATCTTCACAAGGGTCTTTACACCCCAGCCACAGCCATTGATAGTTCAAAAGATGCAAAGTGAATACTTTGTGCCTTTCTGTACAATCCTATTGGGACAGTCAGGTCCACATTGGCACCTTGAATTGCATTCGTAGATGGGAGTACCGGGTGGGATTTTAATTTGTTGGTTCTTATTATAAGCAAAGACAACTCCAGCTTCAGCAGGACAACATTTTTCAAAGAAGCAATCTGTGCACGAACAACCAAAGGTCACTTCATTGAATAAGCTGATTCCAGGAGCTGGTTTGTATTCATTAATGTAGTAGAAGTTTATAGGTGGGCCCTCTAAATCAACAGTATTTTCAACAAATATCATTCCTTTATGGTTCTTTCTTCTGTTGAGTTCATCTTGCCACTTCTGCAGAGCTATCCTTTGTTTAGCTTTCTTTACAATGTACTGAGCAATGGCAGGTCTCAAAGCTTTGTCATTGTCTTTTGGAATTATTGCTTTGCTTTGCTTTACCTGAGATAAATAATTATGCTTGTCATTAAAGAATTGCTGAAGCAGTAATGGACACTTGAGATTTTGCAAAGGTTCCCAAGTATTTGTAGAATCTGGCCATCCTTTCCATTTTACAAGGTAATATTCCATATCCTTAAAATACAAAAGAAAATGCAAATCAGATTATAACAATTCCAATTAAATGTTAACAATAAGCTACCCATTATCATTTTTCTTAATAATAGTTCAGAATATGCAGAGTGACAAGTTTCTAACAGATAAGATACAAGTCATACAAATGTCCTACAAGTATTTATCTGTGACCCAAGTTGGTGTTTTACTTGGCCAGCATTCTAAAGCCTACACTTTAGTACTGTCCACAGGACATGAGGGAACTTACATTTTTTAATGTCACAGGCACATATCCCCTTGGTATTCTGAAGACGCACTGTCCAATATAGTCACTGCTAGCCACATAAGAAACTGAAATGTAGCTAGTCAGAAGAAAGATGTGCTTTAAGTATAATGCAGACTAGAGAATCAGTACCAAAAAAAGTACAGTATCTCTAAAATTTTAATCTTTTTGAGGGTGGTACTGGGGATTGAACTCAGAAAACTGTCACATGCAAGTTAAACACTATTCTGAGCTACATCCTCAGCTCAGTATCTCTAAAAAAAAATACCAATTAAATGTTGACATACTTTGCATAGATTAGATTAAGCAGTTTCACCTGTTTCATTTTACTTTACTACGGTTGCATTATATTTCTATGGACAGCACTGTTACGGAGAAGGCTGACCTCATTTACACTCACTCATGACTGGGGTAGGTAGCAGGCACTCATGTCAAACAGCCAGTATCTTATCACTCAAGACTGCTGCTGGCCATCAGCAGCCTGGAATCCTGTCTTTTTACCCTAGTGACCTGACTATCTTCTTTCCTTAAAGTCAGGCAATGCCTTATTCACTAAGGTTCTCTTAAACAGGCAGTTAGAGCTGGACATGGTGGTGCATGCCCTTAATTCCAGCACTCTGGAGGCTGAGACAGGAGGACTGCAAGTTCAAGCCCGGCTTGGGCAATTTAGTGACTCAGTGAGACCTTGTCTAGAAAACAATGGGCTGGGTATGTAGCTCAGTGAAAAGGCCCTGGGTTCAATCCTCAGCACTGAAAAACAAAACCCAAAACACCAGCAATTAGGTATAATAAATTCTTACATTCACTTTCTTCATCCCCTAGAATATTTAACATATAGCCACATGCCCTAGGGCAAAATAAGCTCATAAAATGCTTCTGAAATACAAAGTGATTAAACTCTACTTGACAGATTTTAATTTTCATTTTAACTCATGAACACTGAAAAAATTGGGGATAAATTTGCTTTTCTCTGAAAATTTTACTGAAGACTTCAAAGTAAGGATGCATAGGACAATTGCTTTAATATCCATTTTTTCCTGGTGATGAGATTGAACTCAAGGCCTCAAGCACGCTAGCCAGGAGCTCAGGGACTGAGCTCTATCTCCAGTCTTTGTTTGTTTATAGATGACAAGTGACCTGAAAGGTACAGCCACGTAGCTTTTAGCACACTGCGGGGGCACAAATCGGGCCAGCAGTCACAGTGACACATCATGATGAGCTTATTTTATCCCGTCTGTACCTCCGTATGCACGTGTTTTCCTTTCTTTTGTTTCTTAGTACTGGGCATCCAATCCAGGGCCTCATGAATGCAAGGCAAGTGCTTTACCACTGAGCTACATGCCCAGCTCAAGTTCGTATCTGCATTTTAATGTTTTATTATATTCTACTCAACAAGCAGTACTTTTTACGAATTAAAAGAACTCTGCTTCGTTTTTGAAAACTGGTCAAAATATTTGTTTTTTGTATTACAAATATTTAAAATTGCTGGATGTGGTGGCACACACCCCTGTAATACCACCTACTTGGGAGGCTGAGGCAGGAGGACTGCAAATGTGAGGCCAGCCTGGGCCAAGTTAATGAGCTCCTTTCTCAAAAAAAAAAAAAAATCGACAAGAAATAAGGGAGGTGTAGATTAGTGCTGTTGCTAGGATGCATCAGGCCTTGGGTTCAATCCCTAGTACTGTCAAAACAAACAATTATGGTCTGAGAACATGCACAAAGACTGCCATTTCCATGAAATGCACACTGTTGCCCCCACGCACCGCCCCAAGCCTAGATGTACACTGAAATATGTGTCAATTGAGCCTGAAGTCGAAAGAGTTCTCTTTCCTGTCAGCGGACAGTTGGCGACTGTTGTTAGCAGGTACCTCTCTGCACTAAAGCAGGTATGAGACCCACCTGGCAGTATCTAGTGTACCTAGTTCCCTCAATTCGGATTTCTGATGCCAGAATAAAGCAATGTAACCTGTCATTTTTTCTCCCCTGCTACAGTGAGTGTTTCCTGCCACAGCCCTGAATTATGCCAAATGTTGCTAGAGAACAAAGAAACAGAAACACCAGCTTTATGTTAGATGATTATCACCAGCACAACTAAAAACGGAAGTATGTCACCGAATTCAATTCAGAACAACTTGTGTTGTTTAATCTTGGATCATTCAATTGTATTTTAAGTGGCTAGGTATTATATGTTAATCACATTGGTACCTACTTAATTTATGGATGGTAACTAGTTAGAAAATATGAATGCCTTTGGCAAAATGTATACAAATATCAGCAATATTTTATTTCTGGTTTGTAGACTTGCATTTTATAACCATATTTTATTTAAAATTCAAAAATATTTTTCTATTTTGAAAAGCACGTTTATACACACATACAAAATCACTGACTCATGAAATAAATTTAATTTAAAAACCTAAAATTTCAGCCTGGTGTGGTGGCGAATGCCTGTAATCCCAGCACTTGGGAGGCTGAGGTACGAGTATTGCTGCAAATTCAAGGCCAACCTGGACTACATAGGGAGTTCAAGGCCAGCTGGAACTATATAGCAAGACCCTGTCTCAAAACACAAATCAAAAAAACCTAACACCCTGCCCCCCAAAAGAACCCCTAAAATTTCAAATGAAAAAGCTCATAGACTTACATATCACTATCTTTTTCTTCTTCAAAGACATTCTCACCCACTACGTCTGACATCAGTTAAATTCATTAAGATATTTTAGTATCTATAATAAGTACATGAGTGGTCACTGGAAGGCATGATGAGGTGTTCCAGGCCTTTAGGAATAAAACTCTTTGGAAAAGGAGGCAATAATGTGGAACAAATAGGAAGGCAAGGCAATATAATTTTAAATGTTGAAATAAATAAGACAGTACCACTAGAGTATAAAGAAGGAAACAACACAGGTCAGATCATCAGAAAGTGAACAGAGAAAGTAGAGCTGCGAAGGACTGAATTTGTTGGGAAGGGAACATGACAGGGAGGATGAGAAGCACAAGCAAAAACTTGAAGCTAAGATTGCATTAAAGTATCCAGAAACAGCTAAGAGATGGATTTATCTAGTTTTAAAGTTTAGAATGCTAAATCAAGACAAAACGGTAATGTTAAGGCAAGAGCAAATTCCAGACACCTCTGAACACTTGGCTGGGGTATCTGAACCTTACTGTGGGCCACTGACTCTTCCATTTCTTAGAAACCATGTGTTTCTGGGGGAGCTTTATTAAATAAAATACATTTACCTCCACCTTGCTAATCAGGAATGATTTTACTAGTTTCTAAATGCCAAATCAATAAATTCTTTGGTCTAATCTGACCTTTGCCTGACCAGTCCTCAGGGCTCCACTACCATGATTTTCTCTTCCTTCTTGTTCCTTTTCTATTTTTTTGCCGAGTGCTTCCTGTCATTTAAACAATCCAGATACTCAGGACTTTGTCCTCCACCCCTCTTCATACTAAATAAGCACTTACCCCGTTAGAGAATCTGATGGAGCTATGAATCTTACCTTAACAAACATCGCTTATATAACATTTTGAGTTACTGTGGAACATTTACATTTTAGGTTAAGAATCCTGCTCTACATGGCTGGCTCTCTGTGGGCAACCACAATACTCCAGTAGTTTAAACTATTCCTTAGATGCTGATGATTCCCCAAACTATATGCAATCTCAAATGTATACTATCCAGTAGCCTAGATGATGTCCAATAGGTTCCTGAGGCAATCTATCCACTAGTAAATACCACTGTCCTCCCTAAAATGATTTTTTTCTGTATGCGTCATCATGGTAAATCTTACCCATCTATCTACTCACAGAAGCTGAAGACCAAGAAAACAATCTCAATTCTTTCTCCTCAATCTAACGTTCAGAAGGCTTCTTTAGAGATGGGCTTCTTGTCTAAACACTCATCTGCCCTTCTTATAATTAAAAAATCCACAGAACCACTTATCCTTCTGCTTTCTTGCTTGAAAATTATTAATTCCCCCATTGCATATAGAATAAAGCCTAAATTTAGCACTACAACAAAAGAAAGTCATTCTTAAATTGATTGTTTATGCCTCTCTGGCTCAACTTTCCATCACAGCCCCATTCATACACTGCCCTCCTGCCATACTGAACTAGTACTGGAACACGTCACTTTTCTTCATACCCTTTTGCTGCTTTGTTCTCAAAGTTCTCCCTAATTAGAATGTTTTCTATCATTTGCCTCCTAAACACTTAGTTGTCTTTTTTTTTTTTTTTGCATGTAAGAGAAAACATACTCATTTTTTTCTAATCACCTTTTGAAAGAGCTCAAACATCACTTCCTCTATGTAACATCTTCTGCCCAAGATGAAATGATCACTGCCAATTTCCTTCTGTTCCAACTTCTAATTTAAACTATAAGCTACTTGTAAGAAGGGATGGAATTTTATTCTTCACAGCTCCAGAATAAGCAGAACTGCCCATCATTTCAAGCTTTGAGTAAATGTTTCTAAATACATAACCAAAAATGCAACTTCCAGCATATATGTGGTATGAAAGTAACTAACTATATGAATTCTTTTTGTTTTGGTACCAGGGATTGAACTCGAGACCTTGCACTTGCGAGGCAGGCAGCGGAACCACTAAGCTAAATCCCCAGCCCTAACTATATGTATTCTTAAAAGTATACAACCCATTAATCTCAACCTGGAGATTGCAATTCATGGTTTGTCAATATTTGTTTTGTCATCTGTTCACTGTCTATAGATGTGGGAGCAGACACTGAAGCTTTAAAAATTTCCTATCTTTTAGGACAAAGGACAAAAAATTTCCTATCTTTCCATTAGTTATTTTTTCTGCCAATTATGAAATAACCATCATATTCAAAACTGATGGTAGAACCGCCTGAACCTGATTATGAAAACACCAGCAGTCCTATGTGAGCAGAGCTGAGAACTCATGGTTAGCAGGAAGTCGGTGGATTGTATACTAGTGACTGAGAGGAGTTGGAGACTTGGAGCTAGAGATTCTGCCCTAAAAAAATGGACTCGTGACCTTGGGAAAGTCCATTTTAGGAATTCTGTTTTCATGAGCTCTAAAATTCAAGTTGTAATTTAATGATTTCTACATTATTCTAGTTCTTCAAAAACAACAGCTCTGTGTACAATCAGTCTCTGAGAAGTAGTAACCAATGGTTAGATATGGACTATTCTGCTTGTCGGTGTCAGACAGGAAGTACACATCAGCAATCCTGCACCCTCTAAGATGTCAGAGCTGTGGAGTGTTCCTCAGCTTAACTTACTGATGGAGAAACACCATCAGTGTGTACAGGACCCTGATTCCTCACTACTTAGTACATCAATACCTACAGTATTGTCAGAAATGACTCTGCATGAAGAAATGATACAGCGAGAACACTGCTGCAGAAATACCACAGCACTGAGAGCAACACGACTACAGTGCACATGCAGTGAGTTCAACTAGACCCCAACGTGAGTTCATAACAATAACAACCCTTCTGTTTCCCCAGGTAGCATTCTTTGCATTTCCTGAGTTGGCTATTTCAGAAGTCCTCTATTTTGTTCAAGGTCTCCATTCCACTACCTGCTTCCAGTATTTTCAGTAGCATATGTTTGTTCCCAATTTCCAGCTTTCAAGGGATGAAGAACAGATAAGGTGGATTAGATGCAGTAGGAGAGATGAATTTCCTCCACCATTTTTCTCCCTTTTCAGTTTCTCCATTACTACTGGTTCTGAGGAGCATGTACAATTTGCTTTATAAAAGTAAAATAAAAGGAAGCCTCCTTTGAGATATATATGCTCTAAAAGACATTAAGAGATATTAGAAAAAAAAAGATATTGGAAGTGGGTTATAGGTTGGAAGACTTCTGTTTAAAGCCTTTTACAGCATTCAGTTTTTAAAATCCCATGCATCTCTTACTCAAAACATTTTAAATAAAACAGTAAAAGATATAACCCTGGTATCCTATCTTGCCTTTTCTCTCTCCAAAGCGAAGACTCTTGGAAAAATTGTCCATACTACTTGACTCCACTTTCTTACAACCTCCAATTTGTTCAATTCTTTTGGCTTGTCTATCCAGGCTACAGAAACTGAGGTCATCGATGGATCTCAGAATGCTAACTTCAGTGGACTTAGTTTTTAACCCACTGTTTCATGCTATTTTGTTGACAGACTCTCCACCCTTGGCTTCCATGATTTACTCTTCTGGTTTTCTTATTATCTTTCCTGCCAGTGTCCATCTCTTTCAGAGCTCTTCCTGTCAGTGCCCTCCTGTTCCTCAGGGCTCATCATCAAGTCACCTCTGCTTCCCTGACTGGCGCAACAGCTTCTTGACACCTTAGCCATTCAGGGACTAACAGCCAAAGCAGTGCACATCCCATCCTGCGCTCCCCAGCTTCGAACCACTCCAGGTTTCCTTACTGCCCTCAAGATGAAGTCCAGAACCGTTTGGTGGATGCTGCCCACCACTCAGCCTCACCTCACTCTTTGGGGACTGGGTCTACTCACACTCTATTCCTAGAGAAGGTCAGGCTGTCTGGATCAACACCTCATCTATGGTTTTGTTCTTTAGGACTAAGTTTAAACACCAGTGCCTCAGAAATATCTACCCAGTCTGTCCAGAATAATTCAGACCCATGTGTTACAACTGCACTTAGGTCAAGTGAGATTAAATACTTGGTACAAGCACTTAGTCAATACTTTGTTCTAAGTACTCTTTACCTCACTAAAAGATCTACCCCATATCATCAGGGACCATAGCTCCATGCTCTTCAGTGCTGAGACCCCTAGTGCAGGAAAGGGTAGAGGGCCAATGAATATCTTCAGTTAATGAATAGCTAACTATGCATTCTGAAGAGTCCAATCACTATCTTTTTGCTAATTACTTCAAGAGCTATGTTTCCAATTAGAGCTCATTCTTGACTTGAAAGCGCATTTCTGACTCCGTTTTCATTCTCAAACCCAATCTCGTTCCTTTTCCCATATTCTCATATCCTGGTGAACGGTAATACGTACATCATTTTTGCCTAAGTCAGGAACCTTCATTTCCTGGATGTGGCTCCCCTACTGCAGACCTCACCTCCCTCCGACTCCAGAGCACAGGCCTGTACATTTTACAACTTTACTAAAAACAAAACAAACTCTTTCCTGGTCCCTTTAGCTCAAGCACCACCACTTCTTGCCTGTTTCTCTAGCAGCCTTCAGAACACATGGTGGTGCGTAAGGCGCCCTCCTGCCAATGGACTTTTCTCAACGCAGGGTGAAGCCTCTGAGTTCCAAGTCTGACGGTCACTGTTCAGAAGCTTTCAGCTGGCTTCGCCATGGCCTTTCCCACTCCCACTTCCTATTACTCCGCTCCTCAAGACAGATGCCACTCTGAACTGTAACACCTGTCCTTTTGGGCTCTACATGGCTTCCTCGGGGATGTTTTCTGTGACTACCCTCTACCCTATATGCATACATATATCTCCTACAGACCTTTTTTGTTTTGTAATGGGGACTGAACACAAGGCCTTCACAATGACCTACAGCCCCCACCCTTTTTAAAAGTTCTTATTTTGACATGAGGTCTCACTACATCACCCAGGCTGGCTTGAACTTTCATGTCTCCTGCCTCAGCCCCCCTAGAATGCTGGAATTACCACCATGCCCAGCCTCTTACAGATCTTGTAACGATGTTTGCCACAACACTTATTGCAATGATTATTTGTCAGTCATTCTCACTAGGCTGTGAGTTCTTCAAAATGAGAAACTGATTCTTATTACTCTTTATATTCCCAGTGACTAATGAAATATCTGACACACAGAAGAAACTCAAACATCTGTTAAATGTGTTTTTGAGGAAAAGAAACAGGAGTGCTTCCTAAGCACGAAGGTAGGAAGGTCAGGTCTAGTAGTTATAGCAGAGATTGGGGAAATGAATCAAGACAGCTCAGCTCGTTAACTACTAACTAAGGTAGAAAGTTGCATGAGATGTTGAAGGAACAGAATATAAACTGTTTGTTTTTAAGCTATGTTTCCAACAGAACAGTGCCTGGCTTCATGGGAGGTGCTCAGTAAATCTTGCCTAAATGAAAGGAACCTAAGTATTTGTCTCCGACAGGCAGACAACAGAGAACCATTAAAAGGTCTAGCAAGGCCCCAGTGCAATCAGAGCTGGGTTTAAGAAACAACTATAATGGCACTGTGGAATACGGTACTAAGACTGTATTTTATGAACTAACCCGAAAAGACCACATAGGAAAAAGGACAGGGCTGTAAGCTCTTTCACCTATCCTGAATATACGAAAGAAAAAGAAGGAAATGTGTTGAAATAAAACTGGCTTGGCTGGGCATGCTGCACGCCTGTAATCCTAGCACTCGAAAGGCTGAGGCAGGAGATTGCTGTGAGTTTGAGGCCAGTCTGGACTACATAGTGAGACCCTGTCTTAAAAAACAAAATGAAACGAACAAGTAATAATGGCTTATAGATTTAATATTTGTGCTAGGTAGAAGAAGAAATAGGGTATTGAGGACATACGTGAGCAGTTACTTATTTCAAATCAACAAAGTTTAAAAAGCTGGGTGTGGTGGTGCACATCTGTAATCCCAGCACTTAGGAGGTTGAGGCAGGAGGATTGCTCCAAGTTGGAGGCCAGCCTGGACTACATAGTGAGTTCAAAGCCAGCCTGAACTATATAGCAAGGCTCTGTCTCAAGAGACCAAAAAAGAAGAAGAAACCTTAGCAAGACTAAGGAGACACTAAACAACAACAATCTATTGAAAACTGAACTGGAACACTGATTCTGTACAAGAATGAATCCTGGTAGCACCTTTACTGTAAACCAACCTTAAAGACAAAAGTGTGATACAGATAACACAACCCAACCATCTATTAGATGTACAGAGTAAGAATGAATTAAAGTAGAAATTAAGGCTGGGAACTTGGAAGTACTGTGATTATGCTAATGAAGAAAGGGATATTATTAGCACAGGATGCAGGTTTGAAGGGGAAGAATGGGTGCTGCTTTGAATGCTGAACTTGGTACCTATGGGGAATCCAGCTTGAAATGAAGCCCAGAAAGAGGTCAGGGCCTCAGAGAAGCTTTGTAAGTCACGAGCCACACAGGTTTAAGTAGAAACCACTGGGAAAGAGGCCACCTAGAGAGCAATTATCAGAGGAGAGCAGAGGGCACCTTGGACATTACCGACAGGGGAGTCTGGGCTAAGAGACAGAGCGGGAGGAGATCCCTAAAGCACATTGAAAAAAACTCTGAAAAAGAAGCGGGGAATAGAGATATTGATGATGACAGTAACCTGAGATACAGGATAATTATCAGGGTCAGTCTCTGTTGTAAGTACTTGATATTAACCTGTTTAATGTTAGTTATGCCCTATGACAGTGCTGGCAAACCTATGGCATGCATGCTGCAGTGGGCTGTTTGTTATCACTGAAAGCTCTAACAGGTTTGCCATCACTGTGCTATGAGATGCATTCTATAACAATCATTTCACAGATGAGGAAACTGAACAACAGGTTCAGCAGCTTGCTAGAAGTCACACAGCAAGTCAGAATTTTAACCTAGGCATTACCTCCACAGGGAAGAACTTCAGAGGAGAAAAGGTGGCCAACAGTGTTAAATGTGGCAAAGTAGTATAGTAAAATTTGAGATCTTCAAACTTGGCAATTAGAAAGTCAGTTCTAGCTGATACCTCCAATCCCAGCACTCTGGGAGGGTGAGGCTGCAGATTCAAAAGTTGAAGCCCAGCTTGGGCAGCTTAGTGACTTAGTGAGACTCCATCTCAAAGTAGAAAAATTTTAAAAAGGGCTGAAAAACAAAAGCCTCTGTGTTCAATCTACAATAGGGGGGAGATCACTTATAAGGGCACAAATCAGAAAAAAATGGAAAATGTATTAAAAATTAATGGAAAGTGAATTGACAACCCCCAAGATGGAAGAAAAATTTTGTAATTCAATAAAAAGACTACTCAATTTTTAAAAAGGATCTAAATAGTTTTCCAAAGATATACAAATGGCCAGTAAGAACATGATGAAAAGATGCTCAGAGTCATTAACTAGAGAAATGCAAATCAAAGCTACAATGAGATGCACTTCAGTAGGATAGCTATAATAAAAAATTCAGATAACAATAACACAGGCCAGGACGTGGAGAAACAAACTCTCACATACCACTGGAGGAAAAGTAAAACCTCAAAGAGCTCTGGAAAAGTTAAACATAGAAATACCGTATCAAATGAAGCAGGAGAAATGAAAACTTATGCCCATACAGAAGTTTACATATGAAATTTTATAGCAGGATTATTTATAATAGCCCCCAAATGGAAACCACCCAAATGTCCTTCAAGTGATGAACGGTATGTAATATATCCATACAATCAACTATTTTTTGCCAATTTAAAAAATGATGTACTGACACATGCTACAACACATACAAGCCTTAAAAACATGGTAACTGAGAAAAGCTGATCTGACAGGCCCACATACTGTATGGTTTTTATATAAAAGGTCTAAAAAGGCAAATTAATAGGTGCAGAAAGCAGATTTAGTGGTTGTCCAGGGCTCAGTGTGGAAGGCCATCTGAGGAGATCTGGGAAGTGACTGTGAAGGGGTTTGGTATTTTCTAGGATAATGAATAATATTCTAAAACTGACCCTAAGTACACATAAAGATTTGAGTTGTACACTTTAAGCAAGTGAGTAATACAACAGCATGTGAATTATGTCTCAGTAAAGCTGTTATAAAATCAAGTGACACTGAAGGAAAATACAGTACAAGAAATACATGAGTGGAGGCGAGGTCAAAGGAAGATTTCTGAAGGTTGCAGAGCTATGAATGTGTTTACTGACTTAAGACAAATCAGTAAACACAGAGCTTGATATAAAAAAGACACCACAGATTAGGCAAAGTTCTACGAGGACGGACAGAAAAAAAACAAAAATGATGACATCATTGAAAAAAAGGAAGAATAAAAATACAGATAATTGGTAGTAAAGGTGCAGATAGACTGTTGGTAAAGAGTTCATACTTGAAGGATCTTTTCATTGATATTTAAGAGGTCTTCAACTGTGAGTAATAAGGGCTAAAGAAAGAAGTCCATGATAGTAACAAAAATTAGAAAAACTGCTGACATGAATGAGAAAAATCAAAAGATAAAACATCTTGTCAAGTAAAATTGAGCAATATGAGAACGCAAGTATGTTTTAATGGAGCCAACATGCACAATTATATGATATTCTCAGCCAGGTTTATCAGTCCAGAGTTTGTAAACTGAGATGGTAGATGACCGGTCTATCACACTTGTTGAAGAATGCACAGTGTAGGTGAAAATGCTTGATCATAAGATCCCACTGAGAAGGGAAGGTAATGATACCAAAGGAAGGAAGACGGACATTTCAAAGAACTGGATTTAGGGACTGATTCAACAAAGATGAAGATGGAAAGCAAAGAATTAAAGCAGGAGTCCTGGCTGGGGATATGGCTCAGTGATGCCATGCCTGCCTGTCAAGTGCAAGGTCCTGAGTTCAATCTCTGGTATGGCAAAAAAGTAAAGCAGGAGTCCTGACTCATTTATCTGAAAGAATGATTAATGACCAAAATACAATTCTTCAGAGGAAGGATAAAGATAAATGAATTACTCAAAAATATAAACTTTTTTTGAGACAGGGTCTCGCTATGTAGTTCAGGCTGGCTTTGAACTATGTAGCCCAGGCTGGCCTCGAACTCTTGGTGATCCTCCTGCCTCAGCCTCCCAAGTGCTAGGATTACAGGCGTGCACCACCATGCCCGGCTAAAAATATAAGGTTTAGATCAAAACAGTTTCTCAGGACAATTCATTTTTAAGAGTAATAAAGAGAAGCCCGGAGAATTTAAATGAGTTTAGTGATAAGGCACTAAACAAAGACCAGAAATGACTCTGAAACACAGGCTGTTCAATTATACCACAGACACTCATAATATCTGGGGTTTGACATGATGGCAGGAAATACAGATAACATTTCTTGAGATTCAGTAACACTAGCATGGTTCAAACTCTAGGTCCATTTCAGGTGACAGTAGGGAAACAGGATTCAGGAACAAAATGAATGACAGAGGAAGCCAATCTGAGCTCAAACATTTGCCCCGGTAATCCATACGGAAATAATCAAGATGTAGAATGATAAAACCACTTTAAAATATTCTAATCCAAGAATGCTTTATGCTTCAAAATGTTATATGGCAATGTAGATGGTAGGACATATAAATTTACCATGGTTTTGAATTTTAAACATTAAGAAGATCTTTGCTTATTGTTAAGGTTCTTTTTATGTTACAGAAATATGAAATACTAAAGTGTGAGTAAGTCTCTTTTAAGGGGCTAGATATTTGCCTTACCTTTACTACCTTGTAGTCACACAAGTATTCCACCTCATAATTGTTTAGATTCCTTTTGGTGATTCCAATCGATTTACATGTGAGCTTTTCTTTTCTACATATTTCCTGAAGAGTATCAAGTGAAACTAGGCAAGGCACACACCAAGCTACAATAAGAAAATAGAATTCTTTACTAATGAAATAGCTATTCAATTAAAACAAAAAAGAAACTTAAACCTCTATATCCCCAACCCCTCCACTGGCAATTTTATCGTCTAAAAGTCCATATGGCAAGAGACCAACTGTATGTTTAAGAAAAATTAAGCATTAAGTAACTATTTTGGTCAATTGATTTTCTTGAATTTTCTCTAGATTTCTACCCTACCATGTTTAACTGACATCAGTTAATTTCTACTAAGCCAGCTAAGCAAAATATTTCATGTCTATAACCCTTCTGAAGATTACACATAGATGCACAGATCAGCAGTGGTAATGGTCTTGATTTTTCCATTACTCTATATCCCACATAGAACATAACTGCTGTTTTAATACAACAGATCTCTAGGATATACTAGATATATTTTAAAACAATCATAATTTGCAAAAGGTAACTTTTTCATTCTTTTAAATGAAGTGAGAACTATAATCTAACTAAAATACAGTTCTATAATCACAAACTCCTATACCCTACTTTTCCCACTTCGCAATGTTGCATGAAATTTTAACTCATTATTTTGTCCGTGGTGTAATATATTATCAAGATGAATATATCCAAGAATAATTATTTTGAAACGAAGATTATAAAGGGCCAGGGATTTAGCTCAGTGGTTTCGCCACCTGCTACGCGAGCGCAAGGACCCGAGTTCGATCCCCATTACCAGAAAATAAATAAATAAATAAATAAAACGAAGATTATAATTATTTTTGTACTACTCATTTCCTGTATGGTTTTTAAGGCTAAGAGTCGCAGAGTATTCAAGTTATTCATATACCACATTGGAGTATCAGCAAACTCAATCTTATAGAAGGCAGAGGCTAACTGGATTGCAAATTTTACCCTCAAATTTCTGTAAACTGTATGCTACCACAATGAATTTAAAATGCAATTACACAAACTCATGTTTAGAGAAGTGTAAAGTTGGTTTTATGGCTAGTGTCATGGAAAGTACCAGATCGAGAGTCTTTCCCCCTATCCCTTTGGTGGGCGACCTAACCATGTGAGTCCAGTGAGGTCTCAATTTTTCTGGGGGTCAGGTTCACTAAAAAAATTGAGTGTTGGGGAAAACTATGGTTAGCAAACAAAATTTATCAGTAACTCGAGCTCTACTTGGTAGCTCTCCAATGTATGGCAATAACCTCTTGCATTTTGAGGTAATTTCCAAGGAACGGGGAATGGAGCTGCTGTAACTTCACTAGTGGATGCCTTCCTCACACTCCCTAGATCACACAGGGGCCTGCCTCATTGTTAGAAGGCATCAAGCACAATTTCCACTACTCTACTCGCTGCAAGCGACTCAAGAAGTTATTTTCCCCAAGAATTTTTGCACCGCTTTGGGGTGGTAGTTTGGGGGAGAGAACAGATCTCGTAAATCTATCTAAAAATCTCAAAGATGTTTTGTGTAAAGTGAATCTTTTTACGCCAATCACCCAAATGTGTTTGATGTTTCTAAAAATTTATACCTAAAGATCAAAAAAAAATTGCAAACACTTGGTTAACAAAAGTCGACGGCCTATAATGAAAACGATTTCGCTGGCCAGAGTAAGCACAGCCTCACTGCCGTTAACACCACTTCGGGGGGTCGCCCCGCCGCTTCCAAGGAAGCGGGGTTCAGGATCACGAGGTCACAGCGCGCACGGACAGGAGGGAGGCGAAGACACCTTGGCTTCCGGGACGCCCGCTCAGCCCGGCTTCCGAACGGGGCGCGGGACCCACGCCACACGCGCGCGCCCGGCGTCCATGGGCTGACTGCAAGTTCGCGGCGGCGGAGAGCTGCGGAAGGAGGCCAGGTCCCTGGCGCCCACTCCCCCGCCCGCCCCCGGAGGCCTGCAGCCCCGCGCGGCCCCACTCCCGGGAAGGGCCGGCGGCACTCCAGGCGGGGACGCGGGCCGAGCGGGGGACGGCCACGAAGCCGGAGCCCACGCGGGCGTGGGGCGTGCGGAGCGGGAACCGGGGGCGGGGCCGGGCGCCCGCCGCGCACGGTCGGGGCAGCCTGTACGGGGCGGCGAAGGCGGCGGCGGGCAACGTCCCGCCACGTCGCCGCGGGGCGACCCGGGCCCCGGCGCAGGCCTGGGGTCAGGGCGGGGGTCGCACTCCAGCCTCACCTCCTCCGGCCTGGGCCCCGGCCACCGCCATCTTGGGGAGGTTTCATTCAAACTGGCGCGGTCTGACGAGGCCGCTCAGCTGGCCCGACGCCCCGCCCCGCTCCGCTCGGCCAGCGCGCGACTGTGGCCCGGCTGCGGACTGGAGCCCGCGACGCACGCTGACGTCACGAGGGCCGACCCCAGCGCGACGCCCAGTGCGCCTGCGTCTGCGCCTGCGCCTGCCGGGGAGGGGCGGGCCGTAGTGGGCGTGGCCTGGCGCGCCCCGCCCCTCGCCGGCCGGGTTTCTGCAGCCGCCGGGAAGGACCGGCGTGGGCTGAGCGGGGTCCTCGGACGCCAGGGCCACGTGTCCAGGTCCCTGCGGTGCAGTGCCGCGCGGGGAGCAGAGGAGAGGTTGAGTGGCCCACTCGCGGAAAGGGATGAGCTGGCGTGGAGCATGGTCCGGGCGGTGGGCGCCGGGGAGAGAGCACCCGGCCGTGGCACTGCGGCTGCTCTGGGAAGGCCGGCTCCGTGCCGTTGGGACTGCGCGGGCTGAGCCGCCCGAGCCGCGGGGTCTGGCCACTCCTGGCTCTGCTGTGCTTGGGAGGCGGGGCTGCGGGGCCCGCTCCTCTGGCGGCACCCCGCGGTCCATCTGCCCCTCACAGCGCTTCGCAGCGACTGTACTAGTCCGAAGCAGAAAACTTAGAAGAGAGACCGCGAAAACCTGCGGACGGGCGTCTCAACACCAAGGACTTTTAAAAGATTCATGTGAAAATTAAGCATGATGTGTAGCTTGAAATCCCGGAGCAGTGGACCGTGAAAGACCCTGATTAATTACTCGACTCCGTTATGAAATGCTGGCTAGCCATCTGAAGAGGGGCCGACGAAGTCTTTGGTATCATGGGGAAGGAAGTGTTTTAATATGTGAAGCAAAAAATCCTAAAATAGTTTTAACTTTGTACAAAAATATGTAGCGGAAGACAATGAAATACAAAACGTGGAGGATTTACTTACCAATTTTATATATTTAGCCGTCTTCTGTAAGGAGCATGTGTGGTTTCTCCAGCCTGTCACATGCAGGATGCTCTTCGATTTACGTGGGATCCATCCCAACAGATCCACCATAAATTGAAAAGATGCTAAATAAAAAGCCATTTAGGGGCTGGGAGTATGGTCGTGGTAGGATGCTTGCTTAGCACATTTGAAGCACTGGGTTCAGTCCCTAGCACCACAAAAAGAAAGCACTCAGGAGGCTGGCAGGACTACCGAGAATCCAAGACCCACCTGGGCTGTGTAAAGTGAGACCCTGTCACTAAAATTTTAAAAAGGAATTTACTACACCTCAATTGCCAAACTCAGTAGCAGCACAGTATACTGCAGCCCACTGCAGAGCCCTGGTGCTTTACCCTCCTCATCGTGTGGCTAACTGGGCACGGCTTCCTGCTGCCGCCCAGAATTTTAAGTATTATACATAAATCCCTAGTCCCGGAAAAGACCAAAATTCGAAACACAGAGTATAGTTTTTTCTGAAAGCACACTGCTTTCACACCATCGTGAGAACTCCCAAGTGCAACTCCACTAGCAAGTCCTGTCCGCGAGTGTCCAGAGCACACACCTCCCTCCACCCTGATGTGGTCGCTGCAGAGCTGGCCACCATTCCTTAACTGGAGTCCTGACAGCCTACTACTGCTCCACTCCCAGTATACTCCAGTGACCTGAAAACACAAAGTGGAGCCAGGTGTGGTCCACACTGTAATCCCAGCTCCCTGGCCGGTGAGGCAGGGGAATTGTTAAGTCTGGCCCAGCCTGGGTAACTGAGCAAGACCCTGTCCCCAAATAAAAAGTAAAGGGCTGTGGATGAAGCTCAGTGTGAAGGCCCTAGGTTCCATCCTCAATGCTGGGGTGGGGAGGGGACACCAAGACTTCTGTCTCACTTTTCTCTCATTGCTGAGACAAAATACCCGACACCCAGAGTTAAAGGGGGGGAAACGGTTCATTTAGCTCACAGTCTGTAGATAAGATTTCAGTCCATAATCAGCGGGCTCCAAGGCAGAGTGGTACACGGTAGAGCGGCATCAGAGAAGAAACAGCTCATGGGTCCCACAGGGTGGCAAAAGCAACAGGGGAAGCCTTTCTGCCCCTTTTATCTTACCCAGACACTTACGGCAGGCAGCGCTCACACCCTTAACCCTAGTGCCCGCGGGCCGAGCACTGCACCATGAATCAGTCACACACTCTGGATTCAGGCACCTCTGAGAAGCCACCTGTGACTGCATGAGGCTTCGGAGGACACACACCGTAACAACTTGCCATGTTGCTATGGCTGTCCCAGAACTCGGGTTCAACCAATCCTCCTGCCACAGCCTCCCAAGGATCTCGACCTATGGGCAAGCACCATGATGCCTGGCCTAAATAATTTTTAAGTGTAAAGGGTCCCGAGACTAAAACACTTGAATGTCTTGATGAATCCTGGGTGTAAATCCTGGGAGAAGGAAACCAACAGCCATTGATAGATATATAGCAGTGCCAAGGGAAGCAGGCAAAGTTATGCACACGTCCCAGTTTTTCTTTTATAAAACCACTGAAATGGGCCAGGGATTTAGCTCAGTGGTTTCGCCGCCTGCTGCACAAGTGCAAGGACCTGAGTTCGATCCCCAGTACCAAAAAGAAAACCAAAAAAAACAAACCACTAAAAACTTGGTTTCTGGAAACCACAGAATGTCTCCTGCTCCAATTGCATGAATGGTTTCTGAATTGTACAGAACAAACACTAGATTTTTTTAAAACTGGGAATTTAAATGAAATAAAGCATGTCACATGCTTAGAAGACTGAGCAGTCAAGAACAGTTTAAAATTAGGTACAATTATTTGTTCAACATTGACCATGTATTTACTGTGAGACATTGGGTAATTTAACTTCTTCAAAAGTTTCATGTGAACAAATAATATATGTGGTGTTTCTCTCTGCATATTACAACCATTTGTGGAAATGTAGTGGGAAAAAACCTTTCTTTTATGGTACTGGGGATTGAACCCAGGCCTCCAGCATGCTAGACAAGCTCCCTACTACTGAGCTACACTCTCAGTTCTTTTTTATTTTTTGAATCTTGTTAAATTGCCCAGGCGGGCCTTGAACTTGCAATCCAGCTGCCTCAGCCTTCCCAGTAACCAAGGCTACAAGTGTGTATCACTATGCCTGATTAAGATCAAAACTTTAAAATGAGAAAGTGAATTGAAAAGCATTTATTGTGTATAAATGTTCCAGTGGTTACTGATTTCATGTTAGATATCCTTACATTTCCCCACGAACTTGTTTTCTGCTCCAATAATTGTTTTTTAATCTTTAACAATTTTTGTCCAGTACAGTGGCACACACCTATAATCCCAAAACTCTGGGAGGCTGAGGTAGGAAGACTGCAAGTTTGAGCTTAGCCCAGGCAGTTTAGTGACTCAGTGAGACACTGTCTCAAAATAAAAGGGCCGGAGATGTAGCTCAATTTGAAGGCCCTACACATATAAAAGCTACCAGTTTGTAATGAAATGTTTATTTTGTGGCTTCCCGTTATAGACCGGACTGAACATTTGTCCCCACCCCATTCATACCCTGAAATCCAACCAAGCTCCAATGTAGTAGGCATTGGGAAGCAAGGGCTCTGATGTAATCAGGCTGTCAGAATGGAGTCCTCGAGAATGGGGTCAGCACCTTCTGAGAGTGACACTGTGCCCTGTGTCTTCCATGATCCAGTTTGCTGCTCAGAAGGGAGCCCCACAACCCTGCCAACACCCTCATGTCAGACCTCCAGACTTGAAAGCAAGGAGTAACTTCTGGCTGTTTATAAGCCACCCTCCGGTGGCTCTAAGGAAGCTCCTGCCCAAGGTGTTCACATTGTATTTAGGTATTTCTTCCAGGTTATATTCGGACAGTGTCACTCACGTACCTAGGCAAAACTGTAACTTGGTATAAGCTTTTGTTGGTGAAATGTACATATGTTCAGGTGTGCATGTACTGTACTGAGCACTGAAGCCAGGGCCTGCGTACTGCCCTACTCCCAGCCCTTTACAGCTTCTTAGGAATTCTGAGACAAGGTCTTGCAGACACCAAGCTGCCTAGGCTGGGCTGGAACTTGGGACCTCCTCAGTCTGCCAGTCTGAGGACTATTAAAATTGGAAGCTACAGAAGTATAAAAATTTTAAAAACACCACGTATACTTTCCTTCAGTCAACTCAATTCTTAACTGCTTCATGACCAAAAATCTTATTTTCCACTAACAGTTGAATTTTACATGAAAAACAAAACCAAACCACTGCAACACTTACCAATATATTGTAGTTTAATTGAAACATGACTTACATAGTTCACTGAAAAGGTATCTCAGGGGCCGGGGATTTAGCTCAGTGGTTCCGCTGCCTGCCTTGCAACTGCAAGGACCTGAGTTCGATCCCCGGTACCAAAAAAAAAAAAAAAAAAGAAAGAAAGAAAAGGTATCTCAGTATCGACACCACTTATGCATAACACCAAATACGCTGATGCTCGAGTTCTGAAATTCCTGGTTCATCTGAAACACTAAGATGCAACCTCAATAGTAATTACTTCACATTTTCCAGTCTCTTGGTCTGTGCACATCACATGTAAAGATCCATCTCTAAACAAACAAAAAATAAGTAATAGCTCATAACTCATTTTGTAAAAACAGTTAAGTCACTATGAAGTTACTTTAGGACACTGAATAAGCAAGAGCAAATTTCAATTTTTTAAAGAAAACTATTAAGACACTGAATAAAAAATTTTAAAAAAGATAATGAATAAAGACAATTTCAGTGTCCTTAAATTTAGTATATGTTTCTTTAGGGCGTTCTTAAAAATCTCCTCCTACATCACTGAGACAACAGTTTATTCTTTGGCAATCCAAGGTGACAAATATCTTAACACTTTACATACAAGCTCAAGATAAACTGTACTATTTTCAAGCTCAGGTCAAAGTGGGTTAAATCAGTTCTGACGAATTTAATATTCTTGCTAAGTTGTCCCTAATATTAATTTGGAAAGGATTTACTTGTAATATCCAGAGTTATGGATGCTAACAGCTGAACTTAATCATTTATTTCTCAGTTTTTTTCTGCAGCAATACTGAAATATCCTAGGCTGGGCATGGTGGTGTACGCCTGTAATCTCAGCATTCAGGAGGTTGAGGCAGGAGGATCCCCATGAGTTCAGGCCAGCCTCAGCTACATAGTGAATTCAAGGCCAGCCTGAACTACACAGTGAGACCCTCTCTCAAAAAGCAAAAGCAAACCAAAAAAAACCCCAACCAAACAAAAAGAAATATCCTTTCACAAGATAGAGTATCAATGATATAAACCTTAGAAAATTGATATTGAAAATTAAAAATTGATAAAAATTACATCTCAAATTAGCATGCACCAGGTTTTTAGGTTGACTATATACAAAATAGAGTCCATAAAATAGTCATAATGTAAATGATGAAATATGCTTCCTCATAAAATTAAGTTTTCAGGGGGAAAAAATGTGACTCACTGATAAAATCTTTGTCAGTTTTTAATAAGTAATTTGTCTAGAATAAAATAGTAAAAATTAAGCTCAAAAAGGGGTTCATTTCAAAGTGAGTTTTCTTAGTATTAAAAGCAGATTTATTTTTGGTACCTTTTCATAGTGAGAACAGCTAATATATCACGTAATCCATTTTCTTTTTTATCTAAATCCTGGAGTACAACCTGTTTATGCAAAAACAATATGAAAATGATTCAGTACTTTGACATATTAATGATCTGAGGCATTAATTATTGTGAAGGTCCGACATCTACACAGAATTCAGAGAACAGGAGTTAGGCTCGTCAAGTAGAAATGTTTCCTCCAGATGAAGGACATGTAAGAAAACATGTATTTGTCTTTCATGCCATGTTCCAGATAAAAATAACTTTTATTATTTATTATTAGGAAGTATTATTTATCTCAGAAAATAAAGACTATTTTTCTTTTTGGCGATTAAGCTATTATCACTAACATGTAAATCATACTTTGGCAAAAAAAAGGTATACCAGGAAACCAAATTTGGAGTTTGGTAGGTGACTCTTCACACTTTGCCATGATCAAGGTTGATGACTGCAAGCAAGGCACTCCTTGTTTTACTCACTGTAAATGAGGTTAGAAGAGACAGGAACATGGAATCTCCTCCAATTCAGTATTATCTGACTAGCTCTCCTCCTTTTGTACCTTTAAGTGAGGATATAGTGGCTGCAGCTGCAGTCAGTCAGACAAGAGGAGAAGGGCAATAAATGAGTTGAGAGAGCAGCTGTGTGATGCTGAGTGCCCTCTGAGTTTAGCAAGTGTGTGTACACACACCATCAAGGTGCCTGGGGGCGGGGGGCTATGAGCACTGGACTGATGCCAAGTTAGGAAGTCTGAGATGTAAACCCACACATGCAGTGCATATGTATGTATCTTTTCATTTTGTTTTTGTTGGAATCAGAAAGTAAATCACACACCACACCCTCATGCTTCAATCTCTTTAACACAAAAGACATTATACACTAAATATTGTTCTGCACTCCCCTGTGCTAGTTCTAATGCAACTATATTTCTTGGACATGTGTCCAAGTAGCTGCCAGGATCCACTTGACTATTGTAAAGAATGCTATTTTGAGAAAGTAATCTTAATCAGAGGCAACATGGTCCAATGGGAAGAGCAAAGGCTCAGGTGGAAAATAACAAATATAACAGGGTATCCACTATCACAAGACAGTTTTTTTTTTAAGACAGTTTTTAATTTTTTTACCCCTTTGTGATGTTGAGGATGGAGTATAAATCCTAAAGCATGGCAGGCAAGTGCTCCACAGCTGAGCCATGCCTCCGGCCCTGACAAGCCAGTTTCTTAATCATCTATAACAGGCACATAAAGTCTTACCTAATATCATTTTGAGATTAGAGTTGTAAATTACCTAGTATAGCACCTGGCATTTAGCAAACAAAATGTTATTTTTCCCTTCCTCTTGTATAATTAAGGTGGGCCAAGAACATGAACAAAGAACCAGTATAAATACAAACTGTATTTAAAAATTTTTCCCAACTCTTTCAAATTAAAAATCATGTATTTCTTCCCTCTTTCAGCAAGTAGAAGCAATTCATTCATAAAAATATTAGGTATCAGCTACGAGTAGTGGCACACACCTGTGGTCCTACCACTCTGGGAGGCTGAGGCAGGAGGATTCAAGTTCAAGCCCCAACAGGACAACTTAGTGAGACCTGGTCTCAATACAAAAATAAATAAAGGGCTGGGGATGTAGCTCAGGGGAAAGGCCCTGGGTTCAATCTCTAGTCACACACATACACATACTACATGTCCTATATACACTTTGTATTAAAATGAGATATTACGCTGAATCTAATTGAGAAGGAAAAGCTATTCAGTTGCATGTGACTATGTCATAGTCTAATTTTATGTATTCACCTGTGCAAACTTGGTTTCTTCTTTTGCAGAGTTTTCCCCCTCAGACTCGTAAAGCTCAAGGCAGACCGAAGATATGCTGCCAGGCGCTTGTAAGGTGTGTTGTCTTCGGGCTGGCAAAGGAGTCCCCGATGGAAACAGTACTGTGAACATGCTGGCTCCTGATTCATCCACTCCCTGCAGTCAGGCAGAGAAGATGCATGTCCTTTGATATTTCATCTTTACAACCAAAAAAACCTTCTATTACACAGGAAATAAGTACTTTTTGTTAATCTGGCAATTAGGCAAAGGGAAGAAAATAAATACTTAATTCTACCTCCACTTTATTTAAAATTATATTGAAACATGCCTTCATCTATATTAGAAGCTTATGATTATTTCATTTGCCTAAAAAATAAACACATTAGAAAATATTAACTAAATACTGACTAAAAGACTTTAAGAAACTCATTAAAAATAAAAATTTTTTTTGCAGGTTTTTTTAAAAATAAAATTATAAGCCTAAATTTAGTTTTGAAGCAAAACTTTTATTGGTACATTTTAGATATACATAACATTCATCATAGAAAATTTGTACATGATATATTTTGTATAATCCTAAATTTAAAATCTTTACCAATATACAAAGTTTTATTATAAATTCATTGTGTCAATTAATTTGTACCATTTTTGTGGAAAAGTACAGAAAAGCTAAACATACCTTAACTAAAATATCTTTAGCTGAACACTCTATCAAAAGAGGATCCTCCACTAATTCATTTTCTTTTCCAATAAGAATTCCTGCTTCAATGGCTGCACCAATAGGGATAACCTCATCAGGAGGGATAGAGGTGAGAAGCTCAACAGCTGGGAACACATCTTTAATCAGCTGCTGTAGCTTTGGAATTCTTGAAGACCCTCCACAAAGGACAACCTAGAAAATGAGTATAATTTTCAATTTTTACTTCTAGAAGATTCTCAAAATTAAATGTTAACAGGCTGAGCAATCTTCATCCTGTGTTAATGGTAAAATACAAAGACCTCCATATTTTAACATATAATACAAATGTACACAGTTACCATATATATATATATATTTAACATTCTCTACTTGTAACAAAATTTAAAATGAGAAAATTTCACAGTACAAAATACAGTATAAAGCTGGGTATTGCGGTGCACACCTGTAATTCCAGCATTCAGGAGGCTGAGGCGAGGGACTGAGCTCGAAGCCAGCCTGGGCTACAGAGCAAATTTGAGGCCAGCCTCGAATCTTTTGAACCTAGTCTCAAAAGACCAAAAACAAAACAACAGAAACCAAAAAACCAGTATAGCAATATTTTTGGCTCATGAATATTAACTATGTATATAAGGCTTAACCACAAGTAGTGGTTAAGAACAGGAAATATTTTGTATTGTTTCAATATCTTCTATCACCATGTTTAAATAAATCCCACATCACTTTTGTGATATGAAAACTATGCCAGATTACCTTTTACCATATTAAAATATTAAGTATCTTGAGGAAAAGATGTTCTGTAGTATTACAAAGCTACGTTTTAAGCTAAATTCCAATCCTAGCCTGTTGCTTACACACCAGCCTTACAACTGTAAGCTAATTATTTTACCTCTCTACAAACCTTAGTTTCCTCATCTGAAAGTGAAGATCACAGTGCTTTGCACCAAGTACCTCTTGGCACTTTTGTAAGGGTTAAAAGGTTTAATGCCTACAAAGCCGCGGAAGCTGCTGCAAGATATGTCAGTCAAAGCCCTGGCGTTTAAGCAGCCTAGAGGATGTGACCCTGTCCTCATTGCAGGCGCATGGCAGGACGCCTCTTGTAACCATAAAGCAGCCATGCACGTGCAGTATGGTCATGCAAGGACACACAGCTGGTTTTCAGTATGCTTCAGTATGGGATAAGGGACACTGTAAGTGCTGTGCAAAAAAGTGCTTTACTGGGGCTGGGATTTAGCTCAGTGGCGCCGTGCCTGCCTTGCAAGTGCAAGGTCCTGAGTTCAATCCCTGGCAACAACAAAAAAAGCACTTCATTGGTGCCTTTTGCCAATGTCTGCCCCATGTGCTTTCTTTCCTTTGGGAATTTCTCCTGGAAAAACACTTTTCAGCCTCCCCATCCTGACACTTAGTGTAGTTGGCAGGATAATGCGGTAGAATAACCTGAGTAACTCCCCAGCTTATGAAAACAGTGCCTGAAGGCCAGGGAACGCCCCAGGGAGTTGCTGGCATGAGCCACTTGGTCTCACTGTGGTTGCCTATAGCAACCTTTTTGGCAGCATTAGGAAGCCCCTGAGAACTGAAAAACATAGTCTGCCTGACACTAAGAGACATATGCAGGACTTTAGAAGTGTTGGGTGGACAAATTCCTTCCCCCTACCGTGAACTGGTGGGGCGAATGGTTTAACTGCTTTTACTCTTTTCTGCCTTCTGGGGCAAAGGACAAAAACAGAGAAAACCCCGGAGGAAGGACTGGCTGCCACAAAGCATGCTGGGGAACACAAGAAGCACCACCTCCTCCCAAAGCATAAGCCCTCATCCCTGGAAAAGGCCCCTAGTGGGGTAAAGTGACAGGTTTACAGCTATATTGATGCACTCAAAGAGGAAAACGCTTAAGCTCTGCGAGCAGTGTCTTGATCGGGTGGCTGTGGCAGGCGTGGAGTAAGCAGAACTGGTAGAGCGGGCGGAAAGGACAAAACTGGGTGGAACTAAGACTCCCGAGGCCAAGACAGGCAGAGTAGGCAGTGCTGGGATCTGTGGGAGCAATGATGGGAGCAACGAACAGGCTCCAAGGCTGGGAGGCTTTAAGTAACGCTAATTCCAACACAAGGAGCAAGTCCTGGAGTCGGGATGCTCAAGGGGATGATGCTAAGTGCAGAGAGACAAGAAAGGATGCCTTGGCACAAATGGATGACAGATAAAACACTATGCTAACGTGAAACCGAGAGAATCCAGCTGCATAAGCAAGTGATTTCTAGCTGAACGGGACCAGCCCTCCGAGACAAACGTTTGGTTCACTGAAGGCAACATGGGCTGTGTATGTGAAGCAGTACCCGCTGCCTGGGGGTCGTGAGGAAATAGGACAGACTATTTGGAAACTAGAATAGGCAGGGGTGATATGCTCTGCACAAAGTCCTTTCAATTCCCGAGTTTGGCTCTTGAGTAAGCCAAACAGGGCGTGGTGAATGACTGTGTACCACCGGGAACTGAACAAAGTGACTCTTCTGTTGCACGCAGCAGCACCCAATAGTGCAGACTTGAAGGAATGGCTCACCCTGACACTGAGTGGATACCCTTATGTAGTGGACTTGGCCAGTGCTTTTCTTCTCCATCACTATTACACCTGACAGGACCAGTTTGCCTTCACCTGGGAGGGCAGGCCATGGGCCTTTCAAGTGTTGCCACAAGGCTATTTGCAGAGCCCTGCTTTGTGTCATGGCCTGGTAGCCCAGGACCTAGCCACCTGGTCAAGCCTCACTGTGTCTTTGCTCCATTAAACTGATGATGCTATGTTAACCTCTGGTTCCCTTCCAGATTTGGAAGCTGCCACACATAACCTGAAGGAAGCTTTGCTGGCCTGCGGGGGGACTATCAACAAAGACAAGATCCAGAGTTGGGGATTTAGCTTAGTGGTTCCGGCACCTGCCTCGAAAGCGCAAGGTCCCGAGTTCGATCCCCTAAAAAAAAAAAAAAAAAGACAAGATCCAGGACCCCACCTGTCAAATTTTTGAGTGTTATCTGGTTGGGTAGGACAAAAGTAATCCCTGATGCAATAATGATAAGATCCAGGCATACTCCAGATTGAGAAGTGTATGCCAGTTACAAGCGTACATGGCTTGCTAGGCTTCTGGCGGACTTTCATACCGCACCTAGCCACCGTGTTGTGCCCATTATACCAGATGGCCCAGAAGAAAGCAACTTAAGACTAGATAGTTGCAGTGGAAGCTGCTTTTCAGGACTCAAAAAGGGTAGTCCTGCAAATACAAGCCCTCTGGGTCATCGACCCTACCCTGCCTTTTATCCTATGAATGTGGATGAAGTTGGGTTTGGCTGGGGCTTATGACAAAATCAAGGGGAGCAAAAGCACACTATTGGCTTTTGGTCACACATGTGAAAAGGAGCTGAAAGCAAGTATTCTCTAAATGAGAAATAGTTAATGGCAATGTATGCTGCTCTGCATGCCTATGAAGAAATCATGGGGCAACAGTCAATGGACATACATAATAATACCCAACAGAGGGCTAAATCCTAGGACCGTGACAAACATGGCACAGGAAACTACAGGGGATGACAGACTACAGGTTATGACACTTAGCCCCTATACAAAAGGGAAAGAAAAGTCGCTGGCTGAAGCCCGGTGTCCTGATGGCTCTAGTCGTGGCACAGCCCCACAATGGATGGTGGTCGCTGTCCAGCCCAGTGGAGAGACACTCTGTTTCGAGGTTGGGACAAGCAAGTCGGGCCAGTGGGCAGAGTTGCAGGCAGTATGGCTACTTGTCAAGCATGAGGATGAACCTCTGCACGTTTCCACAGATAGCTGAGCCACCTTCCAAGGGCTGACTCTCTGGTTACCAACTTGCGCAGCCCAAGATTGGCAGATAGGGCATGGCCCCCATGGAGTGCTGAGTTACGGTGAGACTTGTGGGAGCATGGCCAAACTATAGCACACGTGGCGTACCATGTGTCGGGGCGCAGGGCTCTCCTCTCGCTAGGGAATGGTTTAGCAGGCACCTCAACAGGGTAGCCACCCTTCAGGGGCCACCTCGGTGGTGGCACCAAGGCTCCATAAGAAACTGGGACACACAGGGCCCTGACCATGCAAGCTGTGGCACAGCAACGGCACCTGGATATGACTCCTACAGGAAGAAGAGTGACAAAGGCGTGTGCTCAGTGCACTCAGCTGGCCCTTCGGAGGATGATGCCCGTGCAATTGGGTGCAATACCTCGAGCACCCCACCCCCTGCAGCAGGGAGATTGTATTGGGCCCCTGCGTCTCTCACAAGGTTACAAGTATGCTCTGGTTCCTGTGGACACTGCCACGGGTATAGGCTTTGCCTACCTTGTGCCCTCTGCTGACCAGGCCCACACCATTAAGGCATTACAATGGTTGACTGCAGTGTATGGAATGCCGCTAGGAATAGCATCTGACTGGGGAACCCATTTTACAGGGGCTCAGGTGAAACAATGGGCCAGAGACAGTATCACCCAGCACTTTCATGTTCCGTACCGGCCGCAAGCTGCTGGTATGCTTGAGAGGTATAACAGACTCCTGAAAACTAAACTGGCCTATTTGGCTCAAAGTTTACTGGGTGGGTGCAGGCCTTACCAAAGGCTGGCTGTTCAACTGCTCAATGACCAGGCCCACTGTACAGGTGACAGCCCATTGGATCACCTCCTGAACGCACAGCCAACTTGTCTGTGCATTTGACCGGCAGAGCAAAGTCCTAAGGTGGTAAAAGTGGCTTTAATCCTGCCCGTGCTGGAGCCTATGGGGCCAGGGACCCAGTACCAATGGACTTGGGAGTGGCCCACAGACCCCGCTGGGGACCGGGTGCTCCTCTTGGAGCCCTAGGAGAGCGACTGTACCATGCCATAGAGGTGCAGCCCTGAATTTCAGCACGGCCTCTGAAGGCCTCAGTGTGTTCCCACCCCACACCAGGGCCACCATCCTAAAGGGAAGTGACATTGTTGCTGCTTGGCCTATTCCCCTGGGGTGATAAACCTGGCTCCAATTCCCTTGCTCCGGTGGCAATGGGAACCCAGGCCTGGAGCTGTAGACCAGGAGGAAGAATGATTCCAGCCACCATCCCATCACAGGACGAGCATGTGGCCTGCATCCTCCCCAAAGGGCTCCCTCTCTACGATGGTTTCTCTTTCTGCCCTGTTCTTCCACCCAGGATGAGTCAAGCCAAGTGTCGTTTCCTGGGCAAACATGTTTGCTCATGTGCACCAGCACTTACACTCAACTTCTGACGGACACGGCTGAGGGCCTTCCGTGGAGAACTACACTGGTGACCCTGCTAAATATGATGAACTGGCGACAACAGAACCTGACTAGACCCCTGGGATCAACACCAGGCTGCTGAGGTGCTGATCCGGAAGAGCAAAACCACTCCACAAGGACTGGAACCTATCATATATATAACGAATGGCTGGGGGTGGATGATGGGGAACCAAGTAATGTTGTTAGATGTCACCCCACTGTGTATTGAATAAGTCAATGAGTCAGTGGGAAATCACACAGTGAGATGGATACCACTGAACTTGTGTAACAACACGTTGCCGGCAAATAACACAAATGCCTGGTGCGATAGCCACAAGCTCATAAGTACAGTCCCCACAGACTGGACCACCGTGGACGCCTTATGGGTCTGTGGCACTATGGGTTGGCTGCACCTCCCCATGCACTGGACAGGACGCTGCACCTGGGGGTTTCCCTGTATTAAGGGCATTATCGGGCCCACTCTGACGTGCACACGCCACAATTGGGATGCTGTGCATCACAGGTGGCACCAAGCAGAATGATGGCCTGGTTGCAGTGCTGGTACCAGGGGTGGGGACTATAGACCTAGCTTTCCAAGTTGAAGCTCAACACATGGCACAGGTCCTGAATATCACATGCTAATCTCTGATGTTGCTCATGGATGAAACATCTCACACCAGAAAGGTGTTGTTACAGAACCACATGGCTCTGGATTTGCTGACTGCAGCAAGGGAAGGCACTTGGGCCCTCCTACATTTAGAATGTTGCATTTTCACTCCTGACCACCAGACACAAACACAAGAGGCCTTTCGAGAAATGGATACAGAATGTCCACTATCCAGGCCTTGCAACAAGACCCTGTGACCCAATGGTGGGAATCCCTAGGATTCACCTGGTGCTGGGTAGCTCTCAGCAGCACTATGATGGCCACAGTGGTTACGTGTTGTTCCCTGTGTTGTTGTTGTGGACTCTGGACACGCCACTCGCAAGAAACAGCAACCTCCTGATCTTTGAGGAGATGGGATGTGGGAGCCACTGTGAGATATATCAGTCAATACCCAGGTGTCTGAGGACTCCTGGAGAACATGACCCCATCATTAGTGCAGGTGTACGACAGACCTCCCTATAAAACGATAAATCAACTATGCATGTGCAGTATGATCATGTAGGGACATAGCTGCTGTTTTTCAGTATGCCTCAGTATGTGGTAACGGACACTGTAAGTGCTGTGCAATAGAGCTTTGTTGCTGCTTTTTGCCAGTATCTGTCCCATGCACTTTCTCCTCTTTGGGAATCTCACCAGGAAAAACACCCCTTCAGCCCTCTAACCCTGACAAAAGCCCAGTCATTCCCTCTTCCCTGTAAGACGATTACCCACCCTTGCCCAATGCTGTGGCTTTGTAGGGTGTTATTTCCCTGCCCCACTTCAGGCCTGGCCATGACACTGAATTGGAACACACTGTCATATACTGCCATCTAAGCAGATGCTGTAAAAGCTGTGGATGATAGTGCCTGCCTGTAATACCAGCATTCTGGGAGGCTGAGGCAGGAAGATCGCTAGTGTCAGCCCAGCTTGGGCAAATTAGGACTTGGTGAGGGCTAAGGATTGTGGTACAGCACAAAAGCTCTGGGTTCAGTTCTAGTCCCACAAACAGACACACACACACAGAGCAGCACATATTCTCAAGTGCTCTTCCCTCTGCCGAGAGAGCTGCACATATCCCTTAGCCTGAGTCCTACAAGGAGAGGAGGGACGGAACAGCCACACAGCAGACCAGCTACCTTCAGCTGCTCACAGGCAACATGAGACAAAAACATCTGCTTCAGAAACCAGACAGTCCTTGTTTTCTCACCACAAGGTCAATAAACTAAAGACACCATTTCACATTTTTAACTTCCTGTATATTAGGAATATCTGGAGAGGAAATCTTCAATTACATTCTTAATCCTAAAAATATTCTGCCCCAATTCAAGCACTTCAGAGTTGCACTGTTAGTGATAATTAAGTGTCTACAACCAGTTAAATGAAAGGACCTGAGTACGCACCACACTGGGCCATACATTCCATTCACTCCTCCTAACAGCCTCAGAGTAAGTTACTACTCACCTGTAAGCTAAGTATTGGCACCCTCTTTCAAGAAAAGTAAGGCTCAGGAAATGAAGTGCTTGGCCTGGTTCAGAACCATCAGCACTGGGAGGCTCATGGATACACTGGGTTGGTCTGCAAGTTCATTCCCTTCCCTCCCTCATCTTATTACCCATACTGTACACTGTATGGTACTACCTGCTTCAGTCCTCACCATCCTCCCTCTGACCTCAGGTACTTAGCATGCAAAGCCTGGTAAGTCTCAAAACGAAATGAAGGAACAGTAAGCACCAATTTACAAAATAACCGACTTGTCACACAGCACATGTGAAAAACGTTGAAATGTAAAACTTTCAAAGTATAGAAAAGTTAAAACAGTATTAATATTTATCGCATATCTCAACAAAGCAGCTGAAGCAGTCAGAGTAACATCATTAAATTTAAACAAATGAATAAAACTGTATTTTGAATACCTTCTTCCATAATAGGTCCACAATTAAACAAAAGGTACATGCCTCAAAAGATTATCATAGTAAATGGCAATTAATATTCTGATTACATAAAGTATTCACACAATTTTTTAAAAATTTATGATTGAAATGATTAAATAGGCAAAGACTATCAAATGGACACAAAGATATAAAATCAAACATCTAAAAAATAATGTACTCTAACAAAATATGTGGAAATGTGTCTTTTTAAAAATATTCAATTAGAAATTTATCTTTAAACAGCAACACTCAGTGTCAGCAAGGTTACAGTAAAAAAGTATTAATTTCTTTTGGAACATAACAAGAGAAAACAGTCTTAAGCTATTTGTACTTTTGACCCAGTAATTTTACTATGAGATTAACCCTAAATATGGTAGAAGCTTATGTCCAAAGACAAGCACTGTTCTGTAATGAGAGAAAGGGACCCACCCTAGGTAAGAGAACGACAAAATAGTTCTCTCATTGGTATCTTTCCTTTCCTAGTATATGAACAACCTCAAAGTATTTATAAGGACTATAAGTCATATGGGGAACGGAACTGATTATAATATTAAGGAAAGAGTGAAATTCAAAATTGTACATATAAAATTCAAAGTTTTTTTTAAAAAAACGCTCATAATACTACAGCTAGCAAATAAACATGCATACAAATTGTTATGAAGAATTCTGAAATATAACACTGGTTGCCTTTTGATATTTTCTGAATTTTCTTATTGGAACACTCATTGCTTGGATAATGAAAATGAAAAATATCATATACATTTTAAATTTTTTTAATGTTCAATGGATAGAAACAATTTTGTGGGAAAAGGAAAACATTATACAATTTGAATATTTTTGAAAGTTTCAAAATTCTTACCTAAGTAAATAGAAATGTGGTATGGTATACTGTAAGAACAGACTTGGGAACAATACTGGGCTAAATCCTGGCTCTATTACTTACTAACCATATGACCTGATAAAACAGAGAAAAATAACAGTGTTGACCTTACAGAGTTTTTGTGTGTATTCAATAACATATGTAAAGCACTTAAAAAAATGCTTCATGGGGCCAGGGATTTAGCTCAGTGGTTTCGCCACCTGCTGCGCACGCGCAAGGACCCAAATTTGATCCCTGGTACCAAAAAAAAAAAAATGCTTCATACATATGAGGCATTCAAGTGTCTGTTTATCTTACAAATAAACAAATATATTGGAAATGAATTTTTCTGTTTTGCTAGAAAACTGAGTGCATGACTGTATAAAATTCAGTTCACCAGAGCCACTAATCAAGTCAATGACTTTTCCTTATGAATACAAGCCCTGAAAATACATGCATAAAAATATTTTTCCCATACCAAGATCTATTTCCCAAATTCCAAATCTGAAACTATTCCTAAAATATTTAAATATAAAAACATTACCTTGTTGATATCATCTGATGTAAATCCACTTTGATCTAAGAGATCTCGGATTGCGTCTATACATTTATTAAAAAGTGAAGAACAGAGAAGTTCAAATCTTGCTCTGTACATAACACATGCAAACACAAACACCCATACAAACAGAAGAGAAAAACATAGAAAAAAGGCTTAGTACATCAAACAAATTTCTTTTTCTTATAAAGATTATGCCAACACTTAATGTGCTATTCTCTCAGTTACAGCGATACATCACAGAGCTATTAAACAGGATACTATTAAACAATGTGGTATCACGGAGGGAGGGCATCTTGAGTTATTCATCTCTCTATGTATGAAGAAGATATTTAATATCAAATTCAGGTGGAAAGCTGTCTTGACCATGGTCTACAAATAAGCTTTCCAAAAAACCTAATAATACACGTCCAATATAAGGCATTCCCAACAATAAAAGACCCTAATCGAATCATTTGAAATTTTTTGCTATTTTTGTATGTTAAAGCTTTCAAAATTATTACTTTTCATTTAGTTTGAGACTATATTGCATCTAAATTTAGTCATTTAGCACTACCTGAGAAGCTTGAATTGTGGCATATAATAAAATTTTAAGAAGTTTATGTTCATGAAAATATTGAATGATTTAAAAATCTGTTATAGATATTCATACATATATATAGATAGATAGATATTAATACATTTTTGGCTGAAATCTTTGAAAGGAAAATTTCCTTAATGAACAATTATAGGTACAGGCATGGTAATACATGCCTGTAATACCAACTACTTGGGAGGCTGAGGCAGGAAGACTGAAAATTTGAGGCCAGCCAGAGTAACTCTAAGACCCTGCTCACAATTTTAAAAAGATCTGGGGATATAACTGAGTGGTACAGTGGCCCTAGTACTGGGCGGGGGGCGCACTACTGATCACCAGTACTGGGGGAAAAAATAAATACTTCATTTTCTTCTTATTTACTGATACTAACAACACAGACTGAGCACTCAGACAAACAGAAAGGTATGCAGTGTAATAAAAAAATACAGTGAATGCTACTGCTGTGTACCAACCAACACAAAGGCACACTGAACCTCAGTAACAGTGTGTGGTAAGTTTCAACTTGTTTGGTGCAATCTGTGAGCTATGATTGAGAGAAGGTGTGTTTTAAAATGTGCCATAAAACATGCATCATTAACAATGTAATAATTTGGGCCGGGGATTTAGCTCAGTGGTTCTGGTGCCTGCCTTGCAAGCGCAAGGTCCCGAGTTCGATCCCCGGTACCAAACAAAAAACAAAAAACAATGTAATAACTTGAGGGCCGGGGATTTAGCTTAGTGGTTTCGCCACCCGCTGCGCAAGCACAAGGACACGAGTTCGATCCCCAGTACCAAAAAAAAAAAAAGAAAAGAAAAACAATGCAATAAACATGATTATTTTTTCAGTTTCACAGGAGCTGTACAATTGTGCCACTTGAGATTCCAGCTTCTTAAGAAAAGTCATCAGAGGACTTCTGGGAAGATGTCAGAGTGGTGAACACTGTCTCTGAGATTTTGTGTCCACATACTGGAACATAACATGAAGAAGTGGACGGAAGTGGGTACCCGAGACCCAGCAAGGATCTGAAGCGAGAAATGAAGCCTATGGGGACAGTGAAGAGAGACCTCAATGCAAAAGGAGGTGGCAAGTGGCGCTTTTTTCCTGAGCTTTGATTCGCTGGATAGGAGGGGCCTTGAACCTGGAGATGCACAGTAACTACTGGTGACCCCAGAGGCCTCCACAGAGAAATGCACCAGTGGAACGTAGCAGTGAATGCAGCAGTCTGCAGTGGCTGGTCATTTCCTCAGACATCCTCCAGGAGAGGGTTATTGGCTGGTAGGCATCTTGGACAGGGGCCAACTGTGCTTGGAACTGACAGCAGCTGCCGGTAGGCTCCATCTAGCGGCTTCCCATGTTAGAGTAGGGAGGAACTGATTTCAAATCAGGGGGAGGTCAAGGAGCTGAGTTCAAGCAGGGAGCCAAATTCAAGCCAGCAGGAGGCACACAAGGAGTGTTGCAGGCGGAACAAATCAAATTCCAGCCTCACAGCCAGAAATCAGCCTAAACTTTAGTGGAACTAAAAGCACAGGCTTGCTGGGATTATCCCCTACCCTGCCATACAGCTAGCTTACTGAGATTAATAAACACAGATCTGGGCTCTGTCTGCCCACTCTACCAGTGACAGCAGAGACATATCCTAAAGTGGACATTTTCTTCTTTTTATTTTCCTTGGTTTTGTTTTTTTCTTGACTGTTGTTTTTATATGAGTGTGAACATTGTTTCCAGTTTTTTTTATCATTGTTCTATTCTTGTTTTTATTTTTTCCTTCTCTTTTTCCTTCCTGTCTTCTTCACCAGTTTCCAAAAGTTCATGTAATATCCTTTTGTCCTCCAGCTTTGCTTTTAATTTCTTCATCTTCTATTTCTCCCCTCAACCCCTTTTACATTTTCTCCACTAAGGGTAAAAGTGATATATTGAGGGCATATTTACTGTATCCAATTTTCTGGTTCATTTGAGATTTTGTTATATAACCATAAAGATAGTTTATACAGTTAAAGGTGACAAATAGTTACCACAGTTTGTCACTTTCTAGGTTGTTTGATGCTATTATGGCTGCTTGAACTACTTTAGCCATGGTGACATAATTATTTTAATCAGTTGTTCTTCCTGGTATCCCAAGACTAAGACTGCCTAAGGGTCATAAACGATACTATAAGCCAGCGCCAAAGAATCACGGGCTAAACCAAATAGCCAGCAACTTCTCATCCCCAATAAATTGAAGAGGTGGAATCGTGCAACCGACTCAAAACCAAAAAGCCAGCTACACCTGGAAGATATATCTGAGAACCAGTCATTTCCTAAGAGTTTTCAATACTAGCAATAAAGCTACCTGTCATAAGCAATTTATAAGCATCAACCCAAACTAAAACAAAACAAAACAAAACAGAAAATGAGAAAATACTTAAGCAAGATGCATTCTCACACTTTCAGCTCATCAAAGGCAAACCCAGAGGGCAATGAGGTGGAATAATTAAAAAGCTACCCATCTGGTCTTTTTTTTTTTAATTCATTAATTTTATTGGCACATTGTAAGTATACATTATGATTGCATTCATCATTGAGAATGTGTACGTGGTACATCTTGGTTCTTGCTTTTTCCAATTCCCCTTCCCTCCCTTCTACCCCTCCACCCCTCCCTATTTAGAAAAGATGCTTCCTTTTCATTTTGTTGCTAGTACCATGCTGTTTTATCACAGTAGCTTTGTAGTATAACTTCAAATCGGGGATTGTGAGGCCTCCTGCCTTGCTTGTGCCCTTGGTGCCCAGAATTACTTTTGCTATTCTAGGTCTCTTCTGGTTCCAAATGAATTTTAGAAATGTTTTCTCTAGTCCTGTGAGGTATGCTATTGATATTTTGATTGAGATTGCATTAAATCTGTCAACAGTTTTGGAAGTATGGCCATTTTTACTATATTGGTTTTGCCTATCCAAGAACAAAGGATGTCTTTCCATTTTCTGATATCCTCTTCAATCTCCTTTTCAGAGTACTGTAGTTTTCAATGTAAAGGTCTATTTTTCCCTCCTTTTCTCATTTTTTTCTTTCTCTTCTTTCCTTTCCCCCAACCCCTCTTCCTAGTTCCCCTTCCCCTTTGAACCTTTACTTCCTATTTCACAATATCAATTATACATTTTGGTCCTCATTTACACTTTCAGTTTCTCACACTAGAGAAACTATTCGGTATTTTACATGTTTGTCCTATTTATTTCACTTGAGAGTTTGGTCTCACGGTCCATCCATTTAGCTATAAGTATCTCTAGTTTATCATTCTTTATGGTTGAGTAGTACTCCATTTTATATAAAAAACAGAAATGGATCAAAGATCTAAATATTAAAACAAAAACACCAAGAATAGGTAGGGCTCTTGGAGACATTGTGTAGGCAAAGACTTTATGAACAAAACCCTGACTGCACGGGAAATATCACAAAGAATCAACAACTGGGATCTCATCTTATTAAAAAGCTTTTGTACAGCAAAAGAAACCACCAACAGAGTAAAGACACAAGCCACAGAATGGGAAAAAACTTTTTGGCCAGCTCTTCCTCAGACAAAGGACTAATGTCTAGAATCTATAAAGAACTCAAAAAAATCAGACCTCCCCCAAATTTAAAGACTCAATCCAAACATGGGCATCTGAAATGAACAGACATTTCTCAGATGAAAAAGTAGAAATGGCCAATAAATATATTAAAAAATGTTCAACATCACTAGTCATATGAGAGATGTAAATTGAAACAACAGTGAGATTGCACCTCACTCCAGAAAGAATGGCTGCTATCAAGAAATCAACCACTCACAAATGCTGGAGGGGCTGTGGGGAAAGAGGAACCCTGCTCCACTGTTTGTGGGAAGTGTAGAATGGTGTAACCACTATGGAAATCAGTGTGGAGATTCCTCAAAAACTAAAACAGGTTCCATCTGACCCAGCTATTCCCCTTCTTCAAATCTTCCTCAAAGAATTAAAAGCATGATACCCCACAGCAATATGTGCACACTCATGTTTACTGTGGAAGTTTGTTAATAGGTAAATCTTGGAAATAGCCCAAATGTCCACAAACCAATGAATGGATAAAGAAGATGTGTTTTTTAAAAAACTACACTGGAGTACTACTCTGCCATAAAGAAGGATAAACTGGAGACATTTCTAGCTAAATAGATACACCTTGAGACCATACTCTTAAGTGAACTAAATTGGACACACATGTAAATACTGCATTATTTCTCTGATGTGAGAAAAAAACAGTGTAAATAAGGACCAAAATGTATAACAGACATTGGGAAATGGAAGAAAACGTTCAAATGAGAAGGGAAACAAGGGAGGGGGGGGAGGGGCAAAGAAAGGAAGGGACAAGAAAAACAAAAGAATAAAAGGGAAAAAATGGAAACAAGCTTTTGTAAATCAGGGGAAGAGGGGTTGAAGGGAGTGGAGGAGAATGGGGAAAAAAGGAAGATATATCATGTATGAGTTCCCTATGATGAATGTTATGTATTGCTAAAATGTACCAATTAAAAGAAAAAAAAATGTCATCATGCTCCTGAATCTTTCATCTATGGTCATGATGCTGAGATCAATGTTCAGTTCTCAAGGGAAATCACCCCATCTTCCTCGTGGAAAAACCACACCAATGTTGTCGACCTGTTTTTTTTGCCTTGATGGAACTGTGCAAGCTGAGCTTGTACTCAGGAACACAACGGTGAGCTCTGGCACAAAAATCTCTGTAATATAAAAATATGGTGTGGTTTCATCCACCGTATTGGATCTTGCACTGTGCAACTTCTGGCTTTTCCCCAAGGTGAAAATGACCATGGAAGGGAAACATTTTTGTCATTTCTGGACATCAGGGCAACCACAAAAGCGCACCTAAAGGCACTCACTAAACAAGCCTTCCAGAACTGCTTGAGAAAGCAAAAAGAAATGATGGGATAAGTGTGCTCAAAGTGAGGGGGAGTATTTTAAGGGGAATTAGCGGCACTTTGTCTTTTACTGTAATCAATTTTTCCAATTTAAACCTTCACTGTACTTTCTGATCATACAACATATTCTAGAAATAGAAAAATATAAAGATACACTGCCCAGCAAGAGATTTCAATTCACCTTTTCTATCTTTGGGACTGGAGCTTCAAGTACTTTCTTTAAAGAGATAGAACAGCTGTTCAACAGAACTTTCTGTCAGTTACCTAAGACTACTAGAGTACAGTATTTAAACTGCCTTTTTAATGTTATGCTAATTTAAATTTGAATAGCCCCTGGTAACTAGTGGCTACTGTACTGGGCAGCTGCAGATCTAGACACCTCAGAAAGCCCCGGGAAACTGATGAAGTTCATTTAGGAGAAAGATGGAAAGAGAAGGTAGCCCAATAGAACAGAGTCCTAAAAATAATGTAATTCTGCAATGCTAGAAAGTTTGGCTGTTTCAAATTTACCTGGAAGATTGTTGGGAAGCTTTAATTGGCTAAATACAGTTGTTTTTATTCTTAGTAAATATGAAACAAAAGCCCAAGGCAATGTTCAGCTGTCCTGTCTTTGTACTTTCTGGGGAACAGCGCAGCAATACTGTATATCTTGTAAGCAGTATCTTGAATCATGTAAAAGGTAAGGATATTAAAAACTATTTTCTGCATATGAATCTGTTATGGAAGTTTTTAAAACATAAAATATTAATCATGGTGGACAGAACAAACAAAAACAAGTTAGATGTCAATCTTTAGTGAAGTGCAATAGTTAAAGAGGATGTATTATGAAATCAAACTGCCTGGATTTACCTGAAGGTCCATCACTTACTACCTGTGTGACCTCAGGCAAGTAATGAAACCTCCATTTCTACTTGTTTGTGTATAAAATGAGGATGACACTAGTACTTACCTCAGGGAAGATAATAGGATTCAATCAGAAAATAGAAAAAAAATACTTAAAATACGACCTGCCACACAGTGTGAACTACTGTATTAAGTGATATGGAAACTTGAGCATCAAACCTATGCAACAAGAACTAGGAGCTTAGAAGTAGGACTGCAATTTAGAAAAAGAAATCAAATCCCATCTCATCTTTCTTTAAGACTGCTAACTGTAGCCTAACTTAAGGCAAGCAATCATAACTAATTATTTGAGGGAACAATTAGTATGACAAAAATGTGGAACCCAAAAGTAAAGACAGTAAAATTCCCCTTTTACATATTTACTAAATCTCAAACAATCCTAAGACAAGAAAATTGCACTTATATAAGGTTCTCTTGGAATATTTTAGTATTTTTTGAATTTCAGTTTTACCTGGATACATTGCAATCAAAATCTTGACCTTCATATAATGAATCAAGGAAACAGTTGGCACTTCCCAAGGTTGACAAAGAATGTTTTGCAACTTCAGCACTGTTCATCAATTTCATCATGGCTCGGGCATTTCGCCTGACATCATGTTTGAAGGATCTAAATGAAAAAATACAACTTCTGAAGTTTAAAATTACTGGGTTACTTAGAAATTCACGTAACTAAAATCTGAATAATTATTATTAAGACAATAATAAATTCATGCATCAATACTATACCAGATGTTAGCATGTGGCTTTCTAGTCCTTCTAAATTTTCGTAAGAATATTCTCTGCAATTAAAAGGACAGTCCTTTCGAGAAAAATGAATAACTAATTTACTTATTACTTTCAATTGCCGAACTATATAGCCATAATAATAGATTGTACTTTGAAGAACATACAATAGCTATCATCTCTTTGCAAGTGAGATAAACACAGACTACAGGAGACTTATGGAACTGAGGCAGACTCTCAGCTCAGTCTTTACAATCATAGCATAATCACTGTTCAAAGGTCTAAAATTATCTGTTGAGCACTAAAAAATAAATAAATAGATAAAAACCTAAAGGTGCTTCTTCATTGACACATACAAAATACATAAAATTAAAGTTCTATCTCTGATGTGAGTTAATTTTTAAAACTGTTGGCTAAGTAATGATCATTTGCTTTGTTAAAACACCTCTGTAATAAAAAGCAGTATAGGTCTTTCTTAAACAAGTGAGAAAATACCAGTTTTTCAAGATTTTTTTAATCAAAACATTTGATCAACCTTGTAAAAACAGTATTATTTCAACTACATTATTTTAGCCTAAAGGGCAAAACACTAGGTTACAACAACCTATCCCATACTTTTCTACTAAAAATTTGCACTTCAGCACAATAGTAGCCAGCTGTGCATCTCAGTAGCTGCACCTGGAGGATACAAGAAGCAATCTTTGTGTTTATCCACTTGGTATGATGAACAGAAAGGTGTGTGCACGTTTGTAAAAGTGTCAAACCAGGGGCCGGGGATTTAGCTCAGTGGTTTCGCTGCCTGCTGTGCAAGTGCAAGGACCGTAATTCAATCCCCAGTTCCTAAAAAAAAAGTGTCAAACCAGGATTTTTACCTACATAATGCTCCATCTAACAAGTTTTGTGTACCTGAGCATTACAGGGGGTAAAATACACCCACACCACTCTTCTGTTGTGAAAACATGTATTTTATCATAATGGAATATGGGTGTGACTCATAGTAGCTGCACCTGGGAAAAGCAAAAACCCATCTGCGCCTTTACTCACTGGGCAGATGAACAGCAAGGTATGTACAGAAGCTCCAAAGCATCAACACATGAGTTTTACATACTCAGTGCTAAATTTGGGATGTTTTTAAAAAAGTTTTGATATTTCTAGTAAAAGTGGCCCAATTCAGTACAATGGCACACAAAAAACTAGATTTGCAAGTTTTGGAGGAGGTCAAAAGTGAATAATCAGATAACTCATGCATGGATAATGAAAATAATGACTTTGATGTTGGCCATGTGAGCCAAATTTTCTTGTGACAGTGAAATGGAGCAAGAATCAACTGATACAGACACAGGGAATGCAGACCTCGATTCAGATGATAAAGAAAACGGCAATGTGAGTCCACATTTGACTAGTCAAAATGTTGCAAAATAGTCATGCAACCAAATGGAATGATCCAATGTTAGAACTAGGTCTGAAAATATAGTAAGGATCTTGCCAGGGGTGAAAGCTATTGGACAGAATGCCAGCACTGGCAATCAACGTTAGAAACTGTAAAAGACAAAATGCTACAAGATGTTGTGAAATACAAAAGGCTGAAATACAAGTAAAATGTTCTGTATGCACCAACAGCCATAATTATGACATCTCACTAGCCGGGCTAAAAGCATTCACAGGTCTGCTGTACTTAGCAGGGATTTCCATGATAATCGCAGGAATGTAAGACTTAAAAGCAATGGGTCAAAATATGGCATACAAATCTATGTCCTTGCAGATTCAAAGACTTATGGTTTCAATTTAGAAATTTATCCTGGAACTCAGTCACCAGGTCCTTATTAGTACAGTAATAAACCAAATGATGTTGTGAACAGACTTGTTGCTCCCATCTCCAAAACTAATCAGAATGTGACATTTCATTTGACAATTGGTTTACCAGTTCCTAATCAATGTTTCATTTGTTAACACAGCAAAGTTGACCAGAGTAGGAACTGTACACAATAACAAAGCAAAAATTCCAAGTGAAATGTTGTGATTTCAAAACAGAATTGTACAGTACAATTTTTGGATTTCAGAAAGATATACATTGGCCTCGTATATGGCAAAGAAAAACTGGTACTGCTGATGTCAACATTGCATGATGGAAATATTGATACGGAAACCTCAACAAAATGGAAGCCTGAGATGGAAACTTTCTACAGCAAAACCAAAGGCGGAGGAGATGTTGATGAGTTATGCAGCAACTATGATGTCACTCAAAACACAAAGAGTTGGCCAATGGATGTGTTTTACTTGATCCTAAACATGTGTGGCATAAACAGTTTGATAGTTTACAAAGAAAATAACAAGTGGAAAATATCATGGAGAAATTTTCTTAGAGGATTGGGACTGGAACACATAAGAGATCATTTACAGCAGAGGAAAAAGAAAATCTTTCTGCCCAGAGAACTACACAAAAAAATTGTGGAGCTCACTAGTGAATTGACTGGTGAACAAGCAGGCGCAGCATCACAAAGACCTACTATGACAACAGGAAAACCAAAAAGATGTCAACTGTGCCCAACCAGAAAGGACAGGAAAACAAAGCATATGTGCTATCAGTGTAAGCGATACTTGTTTGTGGAGCATGCAGTTTTCATGTGTGAAAACTGCTATGGGTGTGACAATTGAAGCAAAAGTTATTTCTGTGGTAGACTTTTGTTTGTATTTACATTGTAGTTCACATAGGTTTGTTTCTGACGGTATCTTTTAGGTTTTCTAAGCAAGAACACAGCTCTTATGAAAATGTTGATGTTTATTCTAAACGCACAGTACATAAGTACATAAGAAGTTAATACTTTATTTTATTGGTATTTTATGTCTGTTAATATCACTTTGTATAATATAATAAGAACCTGCTGACAAAACAGCAAGACCAGCAAGGTATCAACCATGTCCTACGAAAAGACCAGGAAAGCCAAACACATGTGGTGTCAGTGTAAGTGATACAGGTATTTGGAATGTGTTAATGTCATGTGAAGACTGCTGTAGGTGTGATAACTGAAATCAACACTTTTTTTCTAGAGTGCTATTGGTATTTTCATTGTAGTTCATATAGGAATTTGTTATCTTTTAGACTTTGTACACCAAGAAACAGTTGGATGTTGAAAAGTGATGCTTTTTTATAAACACTCAATAAATTTTAAAAATTCGATACTTTTTTGATATTTTTCCTGTTAAGTACCCATTGTTTAATATAAACTCATAAATTTATCAATAGAAATATTCTAAATAATAAACCCAAGTTTCTCTGCCTTTATGACAAAATTTACATTATGCCCTTCGCAAGGTCTACAATATAATCTTTATGTATTGGATTCTTGATTATGTCCAAGTAGAATTAAGATTTTAAATGGAGTAAATATAACCAGTAATAAGACTAAAGTATTTCTTATTGTAGATTAATAATTATAATAAATATTCCATAAGACATGAACTCACTGGGCCTGGTGGCGCGCAGCTACAATCCCAGCACTTGGGAGGCTGAGGCAGGAGGATTGCTTCAGGTTCAAGGCCAGCCTGGGCTACCCAGTAAGTTCAAGGCCAGTCTGAACTATACAGCGAGACCTTGTCTCAGGAAAACCAAAAGCAAAACAAAACAAAACAGACATTAACTCACTGGAACAAGATGATAGCATAACTCCATCAGGTCCAAAATTTTAAAAACTGTTCAGAAGACAGTGAGGTCCCAATGCCTATACCTCCTCTTTACGTAGACAGACAAGAAACCCACCACCAGGCATAGTGGTTCATGCTCATATCCCAGCACTCTGGGAGGCAGAGGCCAGAGGATTACAAGTTCAAGCCTAGTCAGGGAAACTTACTAAGACCTTGTCTCAAAGATTTAAAAAGGGGCCAAGAATATTGTGCAAAGGCCCTGCGTTCAATTCTCTGTACCATGAAAAAAAAACAACACAGAAAGAGCAACCCGTGATGATTAAAAAAAAAAAAGCACTGAGCTCCTAGTTCACATAGTTCAGTGGCTGACGAACCCACTGCACTAAGGGAAAATTCCACCCACTGTCTGGGCAACCTGGCCTCTGCTTCCCAGGACATTATAACTTCAGAGGTAAAAATAACCAGTTTCCATGCAAAGAAGAAACACATGTTCCTTTGCAGCAGAGGAATTTAAAATAAATTAGGAAAAAAGCAAAAAGAAAACTTCACAGGAAGCTTCAATCAAAATGCATTGCCCAGGCCACCAATACTCACCTCTGGAACTCTGAAGCCAGGTACTGTGCTAAGGCGTCTGTGAAATGTGCACCTCCGATATTATCGTCAGTGTTTGTTGAGAGAACCCGATACATCCCACTGTTAACTTCCATGACACTGAGAGATAAGGATGTCCCTCCAAGCTTGAACACCAGAATATTGCTGGAAGGGAAAGAGAAAGTGTGTAATTTATTGCAGAATCACATTTTAAGCTAGGTTGCACATTAGAAATCATTTAATCCTTTTAAATTACAAATGAGGAAACTCAAAACTCTCAAACAAATGACTTAATTGTCTATAGTGACTTGGTGATGAATTCAGCCTTGAACCTAGATATTTTGAATCCAAGTTCTTTTTTTTATCTTGTCATGGTAAAAATACATGTAAAACTGTAGTCTAAGTAATGAGTTCAAAACATTAACTTTCAAAGTAAACCAGGAAGCGATCAGTGATAATAAATTTTAAGAGAACTGAATATAGAAATTCTAATATGAAATTATTCTGTTAAATATTATATATTTTACTATATTCTGTAGTATTCATGAGTTAATATCATGCAAGTTACTACATGTTCTGTAAGTGCAAAACTAGAAACTAATTCCCTACTTCCTGTGTATTAAAATTCATATCTGGTATTTCTGTATCTATTTATCTACAAATAATTTCCCAAGAAACTGATATATATTAATTTCTTTAACTGTGAGAAACTGAGCAAGATAAAATAATTAGAGAAAGTTAACACAATATCTGAATTAATTTCTCCAAATTTTCGTGGCCATCGATCTATACAGCAGTGTTGATGGCCAAATTAAGGCTAAGCAGATCTGAAGTCTCGAATCTTCATGCAGGATTTCTGCTCATCTCCTGCCAAGTCAAATGCACACAAAATAGTAAGCTAAACATGTGTCATCACTGGAAATGCTGGCAACATCAAGTGTTCCAGCTTGTGTTGGAAGTGGATCAGACCTATAACCTTCCGATCTTCCTCTAGTAAAGGGACAAAATGAAGGAAGTAAGAAAAGGTCAGAAAAGCTCAATCTTCCTTCCTGTGATGTCCTTTCTCTGCTTTCATAGCACTTTTTTCTCAACTATGTAAAAAACTCTAGGTGAGAATTTCAGTATCTTTCATCCTTAAAGGTTGGGAACCACTGCACTATACAACAACCACTACCGACCTAACTGCTATAATCTACAATGCTTCTGCACTGAAAAAGCCTTAAAACTGCAAACATAGATTTTACCTTTTTCCAGTAGGGGAGTCTTGTCCAATTCCATAAGCAAGAAGAGCTGCAGATGGCTCATGTATTAACCGTAAAACATTAAATCCAGCTGTTCTAGCTGCTTCACTGTGAACGATTTGCTTTTAGTGAATTTAATTAATATCACAACATGTTAAATCTGATACTTTGGGAAATGCTGTGCTAAAAAATACACGAATAGCAGATAGGATCTCACAAGTAGATAAGAAGAGTAATGATTTTTGGAAGGAAGAAAACAGAACATGTGAAACAGAAGTTATTCTGTAACAGTTCACTTTCTGTTTAACATCACAATGTTCAGAGTCCATTTTCTTGAGGAAGAAAACACATGCTTTACTGAGTAAGGAAAATAAAGTTCTTAAAAAATCTCCATGCTGGGCCGGGGATTTAGCTCAGGGGTTTCCCGCCTGCTGCGCAAGCGCAAGGACCTGAGTTCAATCCCTGGTACAAAGAAAAAAAAATGTCCATACTGTAAAAAGGTTCACTTTTCCTTGCAGGGTCTTTTTGGGCTCTTAAAATCTAGGAGGGGTGCCCTTCCTCATTACCCAGAATTTCCCATTCAAAACATTTACCATGCCCTACCATAACTGTCCTGCTAATTCTGCAAGATCAGAAGCGTATTTTATCTCTGAACTCTTGTACTCAAATTTGAATACAAAGTGGCTTAATTAGTAAAGACAGTCAATAAATATTAGTTGAATGAGAAAAAAATGTTCAGGGAGAGAGTAAGATAAATTTAGGAAACACTTTAGAATTTTTCCAATTTCTCTACTCTAAGGTCACAATTTTTAAACTCTGACAATTCTCTCTCAGAAGCAAGGTACAGTGGCACACAACTATAATCCTAGTATTCTGGGAGGCTGAGCCAGGAAGGTCACAAGCTTGAGCCCAGCCTGAGCAGTTTAGCAACTTGGTGAGACCTTATCTCAAAATAAAAAATAAAAAAGGGCTGGGGATGTAGTTCAAGGCAAAGGCCCTGGGCTCAAGAACAGGTAATACAAGAAAAAAAAAAAGGAAAGAAAAGAAAAAAGAAAAAAAGACATTACTTCAATGCTTGCCAAAATCCCAAATGGAACCCTATTCAGCAAAGCAAAGGCATGCATGCTCAATAACTGCATATGCCTGATGACCAGTAAAAACAATGTAACTTTTTGTTTTAGATCTTATGATTTAAGATGAAGAAATAATTAAATATTTTCTATGATTGAATATTCTTATATAATTCTCCATAAACCTTTATTACATGAAGCAAGCAATGATTCGTAAATATCAATTTAACCTGATAATTATGAAAATTTCCCATGAAAACAGCTAAGAGTAAATCATAGCTCATCTTATATTTTCTTGGTATTTCATAAAAGGAAATAATGATTATCACCATATTAAGGTATTTACAATACAACTTTATTATCCTATGGTATTTTCAAATATAATTTTATAGTGATACTGTGAAATATACTGATATTGTGAAATTTTCATTTCTTTTAAACAAGATAAACTCCATATTATACTTACCCAAGAGCCTTTTTCTGCTTTTCTCCAAAATCAAATGGAACAGTAATAACTACATCATTTGCATCTGAGCCCAAGACAGAATGTGCTGTTTCTGTACATTAAAATATAAAAATACATTTTTTTGTTTTGTTTTTTTGAGACAAGGTCTTGCTGTGTAGTTCAGGCTGACCTGAACTCACTACACAGCCCAGGCTGGCCTCAAACTACTGGCAATCTTCCTGCCTCAGCCTCCCAAGTTTTGGGATTATCAGCATGTGCCACCATGCCTAGCAAAAATATAAAAATTCTAATGATGAAAAAGGATGTCAAGCAATACTTTCTGACGTTTCTCAATTTACACCAAAGATCTCATGAAACAAATGTTCGATTCACTTGATTTCCCCACCCTACTAATTTCTTCTCTTGGATTCTTAAATCATGCAATATTTCCTGTACTTCATGATGGTTGTGGTAAGAGATGTGGACCTAGAACTAGGAACTGTCCAAAGAACAACAGTTAAGTCTCAACTACAACCATTTTCATTTTAAATTAGCTGCCAGAGAACAAGCTCTGGTGAGCCAATGTGGAGACACATCACGTTAGCTCAGCAGGTTAAAGGGCTGCCTTCCATCTCACAGATTCCTAACCCAGGTCAGAAATGAGCCTCGGAAATAATCTACTGAAGAATTTCTCAAATTGTTCCACAGAACACTGCTCAACTCACTGCACCTTGTCTGAAGTGGTGATAAAACCAGATTTACTTCATCTGCCTAAATTACTGTTGAGAGTTTATTACTAATCTTGAAGAAAGATATTCACTATTTCCCATGTATGTTTGGCTGCTAAATTTCAAAAATTTCAAAGTGTTAATCTGGCCCAATCCATTTATGTTACAGGTTGAACACATCTAATCTGAAAATCTGAACTCTGAAATGCTCCAAATCAATGCTCAAAAAGGTTTAGATTCTGGAGTATTTCAGATTTCAGAGTTTTGGATTAGGGATGTTCAACCAGTAAAATGTATATAAAAATGCCTAAATCCAAAAAAAAAAAAAAAAACCAAAAAACCACCCCCAGTCATAAGGCCAAAAAGTGGCCAAACCAAGCATGTATTTTAGCTCTCTTTATTGCTAATTTGCTCAGTCACTTCTCCCAAGATCCAAAATTACCCCTACATTGTTAAGGCCAATTTTTAAAATGTCACTTAAAGTTAACTGCCCTTTTGCTCATTACCTTTCATTTTACTAAATATCAGCCTGGCAACGTCTTCTGGGTTAACAAATTTTGTTTCTTCTCCAGTATCTATTTCATATCGTAATTTCCCATTTTTTTCAATGACCTATAAAAGAAATAATTGGGCTAAATAAGGAATAATTTTTAAAAACATTCAAAGTTTAAAATCAACATTACCTGTCATGACCTTTGGCAGTCACTCTGTATAAAACAAGGAAGCAGTAACAGAATCATACTCACTAAACATTTACTTTCCGTGATGTATTTCTGAACTTGCGGGTCATCAGAGCTGTTCAGAAAGAAAGATATGGATAGCTAGGTATTAAAATAAGTATCACAGTCATATAAAGTTTAAAGACTATACTTTTCAATGTCAACAAATATTAAAATACAAACAAAATTCTGAGACTATTCAGTAAGTCTTCAAATATTACAGAAATTAAAATTAAATGGAATATTTATGAGGTTATAGTAATTCTCCTAAAGTGCTAATCTTCACATTTGAAAATACTGTGCCGACCATGCTGTATGTGACTTTTCATCATATTACTGATTTTATGCCACACACTTAAACATTATGATCCTGAAGACCCAACCACTAAGATGGAAAGGACAAAAGGAGGTTAAGACTGCAAATGGAGATTTCATTACACCTTTTCTTTTTGATAAAGGGGATCAAACTCAGGACCTTGTGCTTGCAAGGCAGGTGCCAGAACCACTGAGCTAAATCCCCAGCCCTCATTACCACCTTTGTTTCTTGGTTTCTAAACAGAATCAACATCCAAAAGCAAAAGATTGAGCACAAATATGAACACTGTATACAGTGCACAGTACTACAGTATCCATATATAGACAGATCTACAATGTCCCATACCAGGTACTAAAAGTATATGGCAAGGAAAAATTTAAAGCAATAAGCCCTGCTTTAAGACAGCAATACCAATTCATGCATACTACAGAACATTTCACCTATTTGATCCTCACCACACCTAAATGGGGTAAGTTTGGTGGTTATTATTTTAGATAAATAAATTCAGAGAGGGGCAACGATTCATACTAAGGGGCAGAGCTTACTGACCGGAGGTCTTATTTACCAGACAACTTTGTTTATAACTTTTCACTTGTTTATACTTTAATACACTGCCTCCCACTAAGACTGTAAATGACCACTGCACTTCTGCCTCTGAAGGAATAGGAATCTCTGATATTTGGCTTAATTTTACCTAGAAATAAAGATGAAATGAACCAGTGTCCTTCCTAGTAGGCTTCCAAAGAGCTGGGGATACAGATGAAAATTAATAGTGGCTAATTGTGGAAGGGTTACAGAGCATCTTGACAATCTTAATCTGTATAAATAAAAGGCAGACAAAATGGACTAACTGGGCCTAGAATTGTAGAATACTTTCAGGTCCTTTTTACTTTTCTATCACCTTAAAATAGCAATTAATGAGAGGAGCTTGCTGAAAAGTGACACAGCTAATTAATGGCATGGCAGGCTGGTATCTAGGTGTTCATTACAAAAGTTAAGCATTTTTCCCATTAAATCTTTTGCTCCTCCCTTTAAAGCACTTAAGACTGCATCTCAGATGAGTATTTTAAGATTAGGAAAAAAAAGATAGAAGTGTGTCTATAATTTCAAACACGACACAGGTTTCTTTAGGATAGAATTTAAGGTAACCAGGACAATTTATCCTATTGTGTGGGTTATCTACTACTCAGATGGGTTAACTTTTAAGCAAAGATATTTTATTGGACTTATAGAACTCTTTAGAAATGGAAAACTACTTCTCAACTGCCATTCAAAAAGGGTCTCTCTCGTCTGAGGACAGAAAGCACATGTAGCTCTTAGGACCATACAGTGGAGACTCAAAAGCAGAGAAATAGAAAGCAGAGAATGGAGGTGACAAAGCAGCACAGATATCATCAGAAAGTAGCGGACGAACCCACAACTACATATAAGTAAAAACTTTATTTGTCCATACCAGGATTAAATTACTTAACAAAAACACAAAGATGGTGGGAGGCTGATACACACAAGCACTGCATTCACATCACGGTCTTCAGGAAACAGTATCAATCCTACCATTGCATCAGTGTTCCCAGCATACGGTTCTCTTCCTCCTGAACACCTGATAGTCATCATGGTATTCTTAACACATGGAGTCTTTCCCCACTCCTATTACATTCAGTGCCTACACTTCAGTGTCTAACAACGCTTTGCATTCATCTGCTCGTGGGTCCTCACAACACCCCTGCGAGGTAGGTGGGACAATGACTTTGTCCCATGTAGGGGTAACCTGAGCCAGGCACTGGTGAAAAGTCTTGTGTGAGGCTTTCCAGGTAGCAGGGCTGGACTTGGAGCTTAGGTGGGCCTCTCTGCTTACTTCCCAGTACATGGTCCTCTCTTACTGCAATCTTTCTCCCCTTGATATTCTTAGCATATTTTTCTGTTTACTTCATTAGGACCCTTTTCGAGTTTTATTCTCATACTGTAGCACTTCATCCATTAGATTTTCACAACAGTACCTCCAAACTTTTAACCCCACTTCTGCTCTTCAGCACTTTACTTATTTTAAATAAATCCTTGCCTATGTACTTTCCTACCATTGGATTTACACTGTACAGGTCTAACGCTAACTTACCTGTTTTCCCAGAAAATCTATTCAATCTCTATTAGTGATTTCTAGTTATAACTGACCCAAATCCTTCCATACAATGGCCTAAAACAATTAAGATGTGTTTATATTTGTCTTTCAATACCTTAGCATATACTTCTTGAAAGCAAGGAATCTTTATGTCTGGCCTGGTGCTCAAAAGTTTATGGGTATATTAACATTAATACTGTAGAAGGCTCCCTTAAAACACAACTGTTACCAGAATTTCCAACATATACTAATATGCTGCTGTGACTGAAAATGTTACAAGTGAAATTTCAGTTTCATTTTGTATTTTTAAATCATACTATTTAAAATATTTTTAGAATTGAAAGATACTAGAAAAAAGCATCTGGTACAAATCTGTCATTTTAGAGGTAGAAACTGAGGCATAAAAAGGGCAAGTGATTTCCCCAATGAAGTGTGCTAGGATTAGAGTCCAGCAGTTCTAACCAGATTCCAGTGCACTACATGGCCAGCCTGCATTCACCCTGCTGGCTGGCTTGCTTGCCACCTGTGGTATTCATGGTAGGCCCACTGTGGTTGACACTTCTTCACCTATATACATTTCCAGCGTTCACGTAAGCATCCAGCCTGGGATATATAAAACATAACCCCTTCCAACACGCCTGTTGTTTTTTCCCTCAGTGTCTTGACTGCAGGAAAACCTTTTAAATTCCAAACACTGTTTGTATTTCCCGAAAGTACTTCTCTTAAATCCCGAAGATTTCTGAAAGTACTAAGAAAACCTCTAAAAGCTTTAAGTTAGTTTAGTGATGGCCAGAAATAGCTTTCTTTCTAAGTTAACTGGAAATGTTGCTTCATCTCTTCCGAAGTTTGTGTGTTTAGGTGGAGGGTATATCTGCTGAGAGTTGTGCTTAAAAGTTTATCACAGGTGGTCTTCATTTACACCACCCTCTAGTGTTCTCAAAGCTAAAGGGAAAACAAAGTTCATCTTTTCTTCCACGTTTTGTTGTTACCTAGATGAACTTTTGTCTATACCACCTGAGAAAAAGTGACCTTGGAAAGTTTTCTAAAGGTTGTCCTCTTTAACACACTAGACCAAAACAACCAAAACCAAAACCACTTAAAAGAATGAAATTAACTAAAAGCATATTGTAAAAATGATACAATCCAAACTGTTTCCACAATGTTCAAATGGCAACCACAATTTAAAGATATACCATATGCATAAAAAGGAACCTAAGTAATATAAAATGCAAAGAATTTACTTACATTTACTGTCTTATGAAAGAGCCAATATTTCATATCAAAGGCTATCAATATGAACTACAACATACTATTAATTCTGGTTGCCTGTCAGTTCTTAATTATATCCTTGACAGGAGACAAGAACTAGTAAAATGAAGGAGAGAATGGTCATTTGACTAATAATGAGTGCTTAGTAGGAGACCTGTCAGAGCCATGGCAGTGAAACTAAAAGAGATAAAGGTAAAATATTGTGCCTATACTAGGCTAGTGAGTCACAGAGGGATTTGAAAAATTAAGATCCGAAACTCCATGAAGCTGTCAAATTAAGCTAGTAAAGATTCAAGCAATGAGGTCAGTATGCAACCGTACTTCTATGTCTTGTGAACTAATGTGCTCATCCCAGCCTTGCCTTAGCCACAGTCACGCGCATTAATAACTTAAATATGTAGAGTGCTTTTAAACTTTCACATCTATTAGCCATTTGATCCTCACAACAACCCTGTGAGGTAGGCAGGGCAGGAGTTACTTATCTGTCCCCCATTTTACAGATGAGGAAACTGTCATGGAGAGGTGAAGGAGATTGCCTCATATAAGCGACAAAGCCAGGACAAACTGGCTCTTGTACTCGGCTCCATCTGCTTTCTATTAGGCCACCCTTCACAGTTTGGGAAGATCTTTCAATCAGTGGAGGGTCTTGGGAAAAGGAACTCACAAGTGAACTCCTACCACTCTATCAATGACTCATCTCTCTTCTGAGGACACAGAAAAAGTGAAGGTACCAGAAGGCAGATGTTGGAAGTGGACTTCTACCAGTTTAGGCAATGTATCCTTCTGTAATCAATTCTTGCATTTGGTATTTGAAATCAGCCTCTGAAGCAATTTTTCAAGCCCTAGCTGAAAAGCACCAGCTGCCTCTTCCACTGCGGTCGCCAAGCGTCTGACTGCCATGACAGCGTCCCTGCGCAGCTCGTTGGCAGTGTCTTGCTGCGCACTGGCCTCCTCACCAATAGCAATTAGCCTGTCCAGTTTTTCTTCCTCCCGCTTTGAAAGTTCTCGTGCCAATCTCCTGTTTTCTGCCAACTCAGCTGCAATAGTCCTGGCCACTGACCGCCTTCTTCGCCTTGCCCACCTTGGTGGGGACTCACTGGCCAAAGGCCTATCCCCACCAGAGACAAAACCAAGACTGGAAGAGAAGACTGGAGGCTGCAGTGTGGAGGCTGCACCAGGAGGGTTTCTGCTGGTGCTGGTGGAAGGACTGGTCTCACCCGACATGCCCAGTCTGGTCATGGGGCTGCTCTGACAGGGAGCAACTGCACCTCTGAAAAGGCTGTGGAAGCTGCTGTAGCTGGGGGTCCCTTGAGAGCACCCTGAAAAACAAAGCAACAATGCTGCAAAGAGGACATTCCTGCCAAGGATACAAAGAGCCAGAACCAGAGTTGAGAGTCACAAAACTAGGGCTGTTCTTGGCAAGGTCTCTTTCCACAAGGGGTTGGAAAAAACTCATCCTGTACCCTGAACATTTTGCCTATTGTAATCTCTTCTCCAAAACTTCCCCTTTGCTTTCCAAAATCCCTTTCCACCTAGCTATTCAACCCACTCTTTTCCCACATATTCCTAACTACTCAGTACCAAAACTAGTTTATTTCTAAGGTATGGCTTCTAGGTTTCAAGAGTTCTAACACCTCATTCATATACCTGGGGCTATAGCTTTTTAAATCTAGAGCCATTTACTATTAGGTTTGGAAAAAAAGGGTGGGGAGGGCAGAAATGGGCTGTGCTGAAGAGGGCACTATCCCAATGCTGACTGTCGTTTAGAATCAAGCAACCCTGAGACCCCAATCCTACACATGCTTGGGAATTACCTGCACCTGAGGAGTCATCCCAGGAGTCCTCGAGGTCACTGGTTTCTCCAATCTGTTCACTGATTTTCAGCTGACAATCCTCATCTGATTCCTTCACTGTTTTCAAGATAGGCTGATGATCAGCTACCTGAGTCCTTTTCGCTTTCAGAATGCTGGTTCTCTCTTCCTCTGGTGTGCCAGAGGCCACTAAGTTCTGATCACAGTGCTTGGCCCAAGCAGCAGCCTCCATTAAGTTGTCTGGGTCAGTCACTATCTGATTTCGAAGAAGCTGATCCAGCGTATCATAAAACGGACAGTGTGGTGGGTCACCCATACTCGTGGCATGAGCAACATAAGCCTTTAAATACAATGCCTTCAGAACTTTAAACTTGGAGCGGCACTGACGTTCCGTGCGGCGGAAGCCTTCCTGTTGCATTCGCTTAGATACAGCCTGATAGACATCTGCATTGTGATGCACAGTCTGGAGGCGCTGAATATACTCTGCCTCGCCTAGTATGGAGAGAAGAGTTCGTGTCTCCTGTCTGGACCACCGGATGCCTGCACTGCTATTAGCAGTGGCCATAGTGGGCTGGGAAGGCTACTGAAGCAAGTGCCTGGGCAGCAAGGTGCAAATGTGAAGGTGTGGGGAACCTCTGTGTGCTCTCAGCGTATTCCCAGGAGCCAGCTGATTCTTCCCTCTCAGGGCTAATTGCTGAGAAGTCAGGTCCAAGGACCGCATTTCTGGCTGGAAGGCCACAGGGAACGAGAGTTACAGGAAGGGTGTAAGGATCATTTTGGCAGCAAGTTAAGCAGTGCTACCTGAGAGTAGTTCATAAATAGGCATAAGCTGGAGACTGAGAAAGCCCACCCAAGGTGGGCACTGGACCAAGGGTTCAACAGCTTGGTAAAAAAAGGACCGGCTCCTCCACAAAGGGCCAAACACTTCCAAGGGTGACAACTGGTACAATATGTGTCTGTGAAAACCAGTACTGTCTGGTGAGTAGACAGGTGAATGGGAAAATAACCTGAACCACAAGGAAACTAACTCTAGGCCCTATGGTAGGAATCAGGCTGTGGCTATTATTTACCTGACTCCCATTCTTGTGCTTCTTTGCTAAAAAGTAATTCTCAGGGCCAGAAAAGCAAGCTTAAGCCATTGTGCTAATACAAAGTTTTGAGCATAAGGCAGAAGATAGCTGCATCATTACTCTAGCCATCTGCCCCCAAATAGCAGCATAAAAGACAAATACACGTTGGCTACCAGGAGACAGTCATACAAATGTTTTGTATCTTGAGTATAACCACGTCAGTTTCCTACTTGTGATGTTGAACTACAGTTTTGTAACCAATAAGGGAAGTGGAAAATCAATAATCTACTAGATGCCTCTATTTTTTCTTAAATAGCATGTGAAACTACAATTACCTCAAAATAAAGTTCAATTAAAAAACAGCCATCCAGTGATTCTGATTTCAAGAATTGAAATCAACTTTTCTTTTTTTTAGAATGCATGATTTCAAAACATCTGATACCAAATATATTATTTTTAGTATGCTTTGTATTAAGTTTTACCAACAGGTACAAGATATAGAAATATATTTATCACCACAAAAACCTTCAATTTTCTCCAAAATACTAGTTTCTAGAAATACCACGAGGAAAAAAACACTAATAAAATATCTGTATGTGTAAAAGAAATGAGTATTAAATTTAATTCATAATCTCCAAATCCTAAAATCAATACAAGGAAATGATTTGCAATCAAATGAAACAGAGGGGCTTGGGGATAGTTCAGTGGTAAAGCAACTGCCTAGCAAGCACAAGGATCCGGAGGGGAGGTATTAGAAAGGACAGAAACTAGGGGTGAGGGTTAAGAGACCTGAGCTGTAGTCTATTAATTTTATTTCTCCAATTAATTTAGAAATGCCACAATTTCCATGTACCTTGATCTTCTCATTTATAAGGGGACAGACATTACCTGCCTACCAATTTTTACAGGGAGGTTGAGAGGCTTAAATAAAATAACAGATGTGAAAGCACTTTGAAAATTTAAAATCACTCTATCAAGTAGTACTATTGTAGTGAAAATGAAAACCCTTAATTATTATGGTAATCTATAATTTGAAGAGACAGAAGTCTGGAGAAGCAAGCCTCTTTAATTTTCTAATTAAAGTTGCAACAGATGATTAACCTGATTCTTACATAAGACATTAATTAAGCTACTTCTCTAATGATTAAATCTGTAAGGCAACTGGAAAAGTCAGTTCCCAGAAATCGTCACAAAGGACATGGAGGAAGAAAATCAACATTACAAGATTTTGTAAAATTCAATCACCATACAAGGAAGTCTTCAAATTTACACCAACTCTACCAAGTTCCTTCAGTTAAAAATGTGAAAATTACCACCGAATTACCACCCCTAAATGAGACAAATTATCAAAAATAAATGGGTGTTGGTATTTCTCAATAGTGACTTGTAAGGAAGAATCAAATACCTGAGTAAATCCCATCCTTGGTTAAGATGTGACAAAAGTCAAAACAACCTAGTGGAGTATTCTCTGAAATGATTCAGTCATAAAACCAACAAAATAACAAGTTGTGGTGTTTCTAGTTTTCCTTCATATTCTACTTAAGATTAATAAATGAATGCATCTTAGATACCATATTGTAAAGTATCATTTTATTTCATACCTTCTGCCAAGGATCTGCTTGACTTTCATGACAGTACTTGCAATATTTCTTATTCTACTTTGCTTTGCTGCCAGCCCAACCACCTGGAAAAGAGCAACCCGTTATAATGCATGTAATTGTGAAACTATTTCCAAGTACAAAAAGGAGAATAGTACCTCTTCGCTTTCTGAGAAGGCGACAACAGCTGGAGTAACTCTATCACCTGCATCGTTTGCAACAACACCAGCCCGGCCGTCCTAGGGAAAAACAAGCGCCCGTGTTAGTGTTTAGTGAGACGCACGGCCTCGTTAGACGTGAGCCGAACGTGGGCAGTGCTACTTCGCCATCCACGCGGGGAGAGAATCACTATAGGAACACCTTAAGCCTCGCAGATCTGGTCACCACTGTTAACGTCCCAGATCTTACGGAAGGCCCGCATTCCGCGAAGGCTGCCTCGTTTACTGAGAGCGCCGTGAGTCGGCAGCTGGTTCAGACCCGCGTTTCCGCACGCGGCGGCAGCGGGCGTCAGTCCGTCACCCGGCCGCGCTCCTCTCCACGCGTCTTCCTTCCCTCGCCTCCTCCACGCAACCCGCCCCACACCGCCGACGCGGGCCAGGGACGGCGCGAACGCCCGGAGCCCCGAGGGCCCAGCCACCGCTCCGGACCCGCCACCCAGGCCTCGCCGACGCCGCCCGCAGCTCCGGCCGGGACCCTCGGGGGCCTGCGACCGCAACGCCCCGCCCGGCGTGAGGCCGCGGCCCAGCCCTCAGGCCCTCACCTTATAGACGGCCACGCAGGCTGAGGTGCAGCCCAGGTGGACGCCGATGGCCGCCATGAGGCGGCAGCGACAAGCCGCTCCCCAGCGCCGAAGGCTACGAGCCGCCGAAAAGCCTCCTCAGCCAACGCGGAGACCTCACGTTCCCGCCCGCCCACTGCCGTCCGCATCGCCGCCAATCGGCGTGAAGGTCCCGCCTTTCCTCCCGACCAGCCAGCGAATAGCGTTAATGAGTCTCTCCGTGCTTCCCTGAAGCCTCACGACGCGTGTGTAGTGCGCACGCGCCAAGAGTGGAGGGACGGGAAGAGGCTCTTTCGTTCCACCCCTTTCGGTGTCTCTTTCGTGAGAGCCAATGCAAACGCTCGGTTGAGTTGCGTCATTGGTTCTAGCAACTCCGGGCAGATTCTTCCGAGGCTCTGGGCTGTGCTCCAGAGGTCTCTGTGGTAGCCTCGGGTCACGGCGGAGTGGGCGGCGCGGCGGCTCTGCTGCGGCTCAGCATGCGGGGATCGAGCCCGGCCACCCTGCTGGCCCTCTGCGCTGGGCTGTGGGTCTCGAACCCGGCGCCGGCGCAGGACCAGGACGCAGCTAACATTGCTCAGGACTTGGCAGGTCCAGGTGGCTGCTCGGCGGAGGACTCGAGCTCCGCGAGGAGCAGGGCTGGGCCAGAACGACGAGTTTCTCCCCGGCGCCTGCAGGCGCAGCTCGTGGGGCTGCCCCGCCTCGCCTCCTGGGGCTTGGACCTGTGTTTTGCAAAATCGGCGTACGTCACTTAGAGGGCTGTTGACCAGAGCAAAGAAGAGAATTAGCTGTGCCAGCCCCTACCTTTTAGACGTCCGGATACTTAATTTAAATAGACCTTTGAACTTGGGAATCTCTCCACTGAACAGGAAATTGTGGGCTCACAGCATATGTTGAACGAATGAACTGATATAGTCTGTCTTATGAAATAAAGTCTTAATAATTGGAGTCAGCTTTCTATCAGCAATAATTAAACTTTTCTCCAGAAATTGAAGAGATCTACCTGATGTTATTTTACAAACTTCCTATGAAGTCTCACTAAATTACCGTTTTGCTTAAAGATACTGTGTCCTATACATTTAAAACAGCATTTGTAAAGTATGCACAATTGATTTCATGAGTCATTGGAAATTAATTTCTTGGAAGTTCTATCTAAAAACATTTCAAGGGGCCAGGGATTTAGTTCAGTGGTTCCGCTGCCTGACTCGCAAGCGCAAGGTCCCGAGTTCAATCCCCGGTACCAAAAATAAATAAATAACATTTCAGACGAGAAAGAGCATCTGTATTAAGTGTGAAGTTTGTCTTTCCTAAATTTATTACTACCTGTTGTGATTATTAACTTGTTTGTCTGGCAAACCTTTGTACATATTTTAGTAAGTAAAGAGCCTGTATAATCACAGAGAATGAAATTTTTGAAGCAACTAGATTCTAGATCTTGCTTTATTACTGCTTATGAACTTTTTTGCCCACTTAATTTCTCTTCAATGTAACGCTTGAAGTGCTATATTATCCTTTATTTAATAGAACAAAAGTAAAACACGTCTATGAGCTTAGAACTACCGAAGTATCTCCTAACAATCACAAAGTATTTTGAAAGAAAAATTTTAAGTGCCTACATTTTAAAATTACATATAAAAGATTACATATAAAAATTGAGAGTTCTGGCTTTTCATGAAAACATGGTAAGACTGGCCCATATGACCATTCAGTGAGAAATGGCTTAGCTGCTCTTTTGCAGGAAAGACATGTTCTGTTGTGTGTTTGTGTGTGGTTTTCCCACTTAGAATTAATGCTTGTACTCATTTATTTGGCTTGTCTAGTCCCTGTAGGTATTTAAGTTTGTGAGCTCCGCATTTAGGTCATGTGAGGCTTACTGGAAAACAAATATTTCTGGATCACTAAAAGCATTATATTATTGGGAGTGTTCTAAAATAGTATTTATTTTATAATAATTGAAGGTTCATGTATGGGACTGTTTTTAATAAACAAAAATTCACAACATAAAGGAATGTAGTTATTTGAAGTTATTTTAGCAAAAGATACATGCCAGAAACCTGGAGTTCCTAATTTGTTAGGTGATTCATGGTGAGGTTATTCTCACCATGTGAGTTCAGGCAATGAACTTGCACTTCCTTGTGGCATGTAGGAATGTTGTAGAATTCCGAGAGACCAATGGGACTTAGGATGCCAGGTCTAAGATGTACACCAGCTCAATGGACTCCTGTCCAAAGGAAGAGTATTGAACAAAGAAAAGTTGCAGCTTTTATACATTTTGTTGAAGGGGGTGGTTTTTCTAGTGGTGGAGCAAGTGAGTTTACCAGAACAGGACGAGGAAGGGCAGACAGTTTTGTAACTTTGTCTTGAAAGAACACAGTGTCTTACGAATCATATGAGAACAGAGTGTCATAAACTGTTTGCAGGACAGTTGTCCATTTTATCTGTACCAGAAGAAAGAGTTACAGCTACAGGGGAGAAAGGGTAAAGGGGGGGGGGGGGGGGGACGGGACTGCCCCAGGCTGGGAAGGACTTGTTTTTCTTTAAGTCCTTCTTCAACACCATTGACTTATTTCCCTTCAGCAACTCTTCCCTTGATGGTCCCGATACTGCTCTTCCCTTTTTCTTTGTTTCCTGTCTTTGTGCCTGCTTGTTCAAGGTATCTTCGTGGAATTCTAATCCTCTAGCTATGGCTACACTTTTTAGTGCAATCAGAATCAACCTACCTAACAATCTGGTAAATCCAAAATCTATCCAAACCATCTTCTTTCTAGAGGTTCCAGACCTTTCTACTGCACTACTAAATATCTTCATACCTCAAATGCAACACAGCCAAAACTCAAGTCATCATCTCCCCCATTTTCATCCCCCTCAAGCCTGTTACCCTTACAGTGTCAACATGGGACAGCCACCTGGTCAACCAGCTGGAATTCTAGTTTTCTCCGCTCTCCCTCACAGGCAGTCAATCACTGAATCCATCCCCTCTACCTGCTGATGGACTCTCTGCTTCTTTCTCCTTCCTTGGGTCCAGTGCCTTGTCATGTGGGACTGTGTGATTCAAAAGTTAATTACTCCCCTAGATTCTGTTGCAAATTTGATGGTTGGAGTGTGTTTGCCTCGGGACAATGGACAATCAGTAATAGGGCGAGGTTACTCAGCCATCTGTTTGCCCTAAATCCAAATGTCCCGGGGCCCAGTATCTATAGGACAATCTGTAAACAGGGTGGTCATAACTGTCAGTCAGGATGTCTGCTGAACATCAGCATGTGACAATGAGCCACTAACCTTTGTTCTTTTTTTTTTCTGTGAATCCACTTGTTAACCCCCCCCCCTTAACCCCCTATAAAACAACCTCGGACTCTGAGCCAGGTGCCTCTCTGAGCTATTTTGCTTCGGGAGTGCCGTCTGGCCAGACTAGTAAAGGTCTGTTTCCCAACATGGCCGGTGTGTTCCTTCCCGGGTGTGCTCCACTCCAGCTCCTTGGAGCGTTTGGTAAGGCCCTAGGTCTTACAGTCAGACTCACCATTTTGCCTCCTTACTGTCATATACCATCCTTCTTCCCTGCACCTTCCCTCCTCGCTATCCCTCTGGGAGAGTCATCATGTTCTTTCTTCGTTTAGTGTCCCTAAGTAATTTCCCAGTGTCTTCTAGGTAGCTTCCTGCCCCTTGTCTGACCGTAGTATCTAGCGCCCTTCTCATACGGTTCAGTAATTGCTTTGGTCTCCTCCAAACTGGGCAGTCTTTCGAACTCCAGACTGCGGCTCTCACCAGATCATTTCCAGCAGCTACTACAGTCCATGGCATACAGTGGGCACTCTGGCTGCTGGACAAATGGATGCATACGTGCTATGTGGAATTTCACATATCTTTTGGAAAATCAACTCTTTAGACAAGTTAAAAGCACAAGTTAGAAGTCCTGGCTCATCTTCTAGATGAAACTTAGCAGAATGACAGTTGAGGTACATAAATCATATAAAAATACACTGAGGGAACAGGACAAGAGCTACATGGCACTGGGCTACTGGGGTTCCTTTGCAGGAAGACAAGAATGAGAGGTGGCTGTTAGTCTTAGTTTCTGATGTAGAGCATTGATCACAACAGCAGGCATCTTTACATACTTAATATATTTGCTAATTTAATTTCACAGCAAAATATACGTTGAGAGCGATCTCATTTTTCACACTCCTGTCGATAGCATTTAATGCCGTGGATGACACAGCATTTCTTTCAACATTTTCCTCTTTTGCCTTTAGCATTAACATTGGCCCTCTGTTCTCAGCCCGCCTCACTGGCTGCTGCTTTCAGTCTTTTCCTGTTTCTTCCCATCTTCGGAACGTTAGAGTTTCATGAGAAAGAGACCTGAGGCCATGAGTCTTCACTATCTCCCCCTACTCTGGGTCTCATATCATTGGGAGGGTGATGAATTACAAATTTAGGTGTCATCCTAGACCTCACCCTTATCTCTAGATTTATAGTCTAGTGCCACTTAAGGACATTTCAGTCAAGGATGGCTGCAAACATGACAACAATTCCATGAGAGTGTAATGCAGTAAGATTTCCTGTCACACTGGATGATTTCCTGTCATGGTCACACTAGGCATTACATTTGCATGTTTGTGCTGGTGCTGGTGTGAACACACCTGCTGCACTGCCCATCCTGTAGAAGTTTCGGTGCATAGGATTACGTACAGTATATAATATTTGATAATGAATGGCTATGTTGCTAGTTTATGTATTTACTATACTATAATTTCTACCATTATTTTAGAGTTCCTGCTTTCTACTTGTTAAAAGTTAACTGTAAAACAGCCTCAGGAAGGTCCTTGAGGAGGTTCCAGAGGAAAACATTGTCATCACAGGAGCTGACCACTCCATGCATGCCATTGTCTTTAGAGAACTTCCAAGGGACAAGATATTGAGGTGGATGGCACTAATATTGATGATTCTGACCCCGTGTAGTCTTTGGAAAACGTGTGTAGTTGCATCTTAGTTTTTAATGAAGAAGTTTAAAAAATAAAAACAAATTTAATAGAATAAAAACTTATAAAATAAGGATCTAAAGGAAAAGGTCAAATATGTGTTTTCTCTAGTATGAAACAAATGTGATATATAAATAACTTAAAGAGCAAAATAAAAGAGGTGGTAGGAAACAGGAAAGTAGACTCTGGAGATGGGAGCCTGGAGGGAAGGTGGAGAGGTGATATGATATGTAGAGAATCTATTTTTGTATAGCTATACAATGTTTTGTTTTTGTTTTTTTCTGGTACTGGGAATCAAACTCAGGACCTTGCACTTGCCAGGCAGGTGAGGCGCCACTGAGCTAAGTCCCCAGCCCTCTGTACAATATGTTTTAAACTAAGTGCTACTACAAAAGAGTCAAATAGTTTTTGAAAAAATGTAAATAATAAAAATAACAGTAAGCTAAGGTTATTGTATTATTGAGGAGAGAATGATGATTTTTCAAGTACTTAGCCTAACCATAGAGTTTCTATAGCCCAGAGCAATGCGCAGCCCTGTCCTGGGTTCCGACCTTCCCCCCTCAGTCACTCACCCCGAGCTGCTCCCAGTCTTGAGTGCTGCATCAATGGTGTGATATTTTAAAAATATTTTGTATCATTATTGTGCTTTGTCTGTGGTTAGATGTGTTGGATAAATATTTAGCATTGTGTTAAAGTTGCCTGCAGAATTTAGTATAGTTAATAATCTACATGCTTGTAGCCCAGCAGCGCTACCGGCAGGCAATGCCAAAGAGCCTCAGGAGGCTGTACCTTGTAAATTTGTATACGTACCCTCTATAATGTTCCCACAACAATGAAATCACATAATGACAACTTTCTCAGAATGTGTACTGTCATGCATATATCTTAATTCTTTTTTCCCATTCCCCTCCCTTCCCTCCAAACCTTCTTGTCCTTCCCATTTACACAAGTTCTGTTTCCATTTTTCCCTCCTTCCCTCCCCTCACCCCCTTCCTTTGCTCCCCTTCACATGTGAGTGTGTTCTTCCTACTTCCCAAGAGCTATCTTCTGCAGGAGACCAGATAACGAAGATCAAGGCCCAAATGACCTTTTCTGTGAGCAGAATACCAAACTCTTCAGAGGCTGAGTCCCCTATACAAAATGGCATAGAATTTGGGTAGAACCTGGGCACATCCTCCCATATTCCTCAAATCATAGATCATGCCACATTGCTTACAATACTTCACTCAATGTAAATGTTATGTAAATAGTTGTATTATTTAGAGACAGTAACAGGACAAAGTCTGTACATGTTCAGTGCAGATGCACTTTTGTTTGCATCAACAGTAGTTCTGATCTGTGGTTGGTTGCATCTGTAGAACCCACCAGAAGGGAGGGTTTAGTGTACACTAGGTTTTCCTTGGATAGGTCTTAGTTTCCATGGAAACTGGAACTGTCCCAGGTTGGAGCACAGAGAAGCTGGAACACGTGCCTTCAAAGCGTTTCGTAGAGTTTCTTTTTTGTTTTCTTTTGCAGTGCTGGGGATTGAGTGCAAGGTCTGTGTGTGCTAGGTAAGTACACACCTCTGTGGTACATCCTCAGCCTTGGTTTTGTGTTTCAATTGTGCCTTTTCCTTTTTGGTGTTTAGAAAAGCAACTGGACTTGGTTTCCGTGGGTCTTTGGAAGATGAGAATAGCAGAGCTGAAACGGATTCTGAACGGCTGGGGGTAGGGGTTCAGGGCTGCGCGAAAAAGACCGACTACGTGAATCTGATCAAAGAACTGGCCCCCAAATATGCGGGGATGCCCCCCAAAACAGACCTGTGACTTGGCTGCTGGGACACTGGGCTATTACTGAGGAGAGAATGACACTGCAGGGTATGGGCATGTTGGGTCAGCGTGAACCAGGAATCGCATCACGCTGGGTCTCCGCCTTTTCTTAATAAAGTACCTCAGAATTCTGATAGGTTTGTGAGTAAAACGACGACTATTATTGCTACTTTACCCTTGCAGGGCACTAAAACCTCAGAGTGCCTTTCTCATAATTTTCTTGTAAGGACTGTGTGAGTTGCCATTGCCTACCTCCTCAACTTGAGGAAAGTGAGTTATTGAAAATTGACAGAGGAAACCGATTCTAAGAGTGGAGACAATGCTCACAAACTCCTTGTTTGTACAGTTCTAACATTAAACACATTATTTGAAGACAAAAGAAACAATAGTTAATAGTTAGCTTATTTAAATAATTACCTAACGTAATAAAAATGTTTTGTTTTTTAAAAATAAACTTTCTGCCAGGCGTGGTGGCAGACTCCTGTGATCCCAGCACCTGGGAGGCTGAGGCAGGAGGGTCAAGAGTTGGGGCGACTTAGTGACCTACCAAGGCCTTGTCTCAAAAAATAATAGGGCTTGGGGATGTGGCTCAGTGCAAAGGCCCTGGGTTAATCTCTTGTACTACAACAAGACCCTAAGAAAGCCATGGTAGAGTGGTCTTCGCTGTGTGGTAAGTGGAGGCAGGGATGACCCCAGAGTGGTGTGCCCTTGGAACTTTCCGGAGTGGCAGGAATGCCCTAAATCTGGAGTGGGTGGAGATCAGTGCAACTGTCACACTCATCCAGGAGTCCAAGTAAGAGCTGGGCATTTTATTGCATGTGAATCATCTAAAATATCTCCGGAAAGTCATTGGAAAAGTAGCTAAGGTTGACCGATGCCAAATACCTTGTTTGTTGAAAAGACTGACTGCACTGAGGGGGATCCACTCTGGGAGCGGAGAAAAGCTTTCCAGACCACAAGCATACACTGAAAGTAATATACAGTGTTCACGTTTAGCAGGGCGCGGTGGCACATGCTTGTAACCTCAGCCCTTGGGAGGCTGAGGCAGGAGGGTTGTGGATTCAAGGCCAGCATGGTCAATTTAGAGAGAGCCTGTGTTAAAGAAAAGAAAAGTTAGTCTACTTTTCAATGCTGCGGAGGTGAATGAATTTTCAACTGGGAAGTTAGGATGTAACCAAACTTGTCAGAAAATTAGTGGTTCTGAAGGAGATAATGCATATTAGGGTATGTAACTGGAAATGAGAATAAAAAGCTTTGCGGTAATCAGTGGCCCAAAATAGTTATTCTTTGCGGATTCTGGCCCCTTGGTCATCATGTGTAAAGCACCTAGTTCATTTTGAATTATATCTTTAAAAAGTCCAAAATTAGTTCCCCCTCAAATTTATGTAACCTTTCTGTTTGTTTTTATTTTTGCATTTTGAGTATTACCAAGAAACTTGTCATTTGAAAATAATAGATTAGCTGTCTGATCTCAAAATTGGGCCATATTTCTGTGTCATTCTTTTTTCGGTTTATAAATCTAGGTAACGGGAATACTGCTTGGCAGTCATTCAAATCAACGACGTTTAGTCTGGTGTTTCAGAGAATTTCCATCAGTGCTTCTCAAACGTCTTAAGTTGCACGTAGAAAGCACAGGGTGAGCGGGAGAAGACGCCTGCTGCTCCTCTGGGAGCCGCGGTTCAGCTGCAAGGTGCTGGGTCCAGCGAGAGACACCAGCTGCCTCCCGCCAGTCTCGGCCGGCTCGGCTCGGCTCGGAGAGACCTGAAGGCAGCAAGAGAAACGCAGTCTCTTCTCCCCAGCCCCGCAGATCACTGGAGAAGGATTTCCCCAGGGGCCCTGGCAGCTCCACAAAGCCTTTCAGGACCCAGCCCTGCAGTCTGCTTCGCACCCCAGCAGGGGCGTCCTGATCCAGCCCAAGCCGGTTGCTGGGACTGCTCAGCCCGGAAGGGAGGCTGCAGGGAAGCGGCTGCCGCAGCCTCAGGCCGGCACCACGCGCGCCCACTAACCCCGGCTGCGGCCGCCAGGGATCCGGCGAGCAGCAGCTTTCGGTTGGGATCACTGCTGCCCAGACAGGATCAGGATGGTTTGCCGGGGAAGAGGGGGACAGTCTGTGACCGCAAACCTTGCCCGCCACAGGGGTGCGTTTCTCCCTCCGTGAAGGCAGGCGAAGCCCAGGCCATCAGAGCCGGAGTGACCTCCTGCCCTCTTGCCACCTGCGCCCTCCAGGCGTGGGCCATGCTTTTCCTTCTTTTTCTGGCTTGACACGAAGCAGCTCCTGTTTTCCTACTTCGGATTCATTTTAAATCTCGTTTCCCTTCATTGTGCACTTGTTTGTCCGTTTATGCATTATTCATGGTTTTTACCCCACGTGCGTAAATATAGAGGATTTAGAAGCCAGACATTCTGTCAAAAGTGACAAAAATGAGAGCTAAAAAAAAAAGAAAAAAGCAAACAACAAAGAACATCACCATGTAAACGGTAGTATTCTGGGACAGACATTATTCCTGATGTAGTCTAGATTTCAGAAATTCCAAGCAGGAGAGCCTTTAATTAGCTTCTTAAATACGCACGGGAGATGAGTAGAACATTTACAGCACACCTGGAAAGCTGTAATGCTTTATCTCAGTGTGGATAATTTGTAATCCACATTCCACTAAAGTTTTAAATTTAGACCAAATCAGCTTGGCCTATAAAGTAAGAAAATATGTGGGCCGGCGATTTAGCTCAGTGGTTTCCACCGCCTGCTGCGCAAGCGCAAGGACCCGAGTTCGATCCCCGGTACCAAAAAAAAAAAAAAAGTAAGAAAATGCTTAATTAGTAGCTCTATAAAAAAAGTAGAGAATTTTGTGATCCAAAGTTTCTATATATGGGCTTGTGTAGCTCTTGATGCAGTCTTTTCTATGGAGATATCTATGAGTTTTCCTTCTGCATCTTATTCAAAAGAAGTGATTGTCAGGTAGCCACTATTTCACGATGTGTTTGAAATAAAACAGTTCTACCCAAAGAAAAATCTCCTTTGATATGTTATCATTTTGAGTTTAGGAAATTTTTATGATTATCAATTATTTTCATTTTTTCCTTTTTTGTTTCCATTTGGGGATTTTAAATTTGTAGTGTCAACAAAAGGTTACAGTTAGGAACTTAATTGCATCATTATTTTTCTTCACAAAGTAATGTTTTTCTAGTAACACAAAACATATAAACTCTCCAAGACCAGGCTGCACCTGGACCAGTTCCTTCTGGGAGTAGGAGGGAGAAAGAGTCCAGGTTTTCAAAGCTTCCCAGGTGATTTCAATGTGAAGCCAAACTTGGGGACCATTGTCCTAGGTCCTCTGTGTAGACTTCTGACAGCTGCCTGCCAGGGTCACGGTGACCTGGTGTGCGAGACTCAGCCTATGCGGTGTGGTTTTCCAAAGCTTGATGTTCACCTTTGAAAGCTAACAGACCTGGAGTGGTAAGTAGTGTCTTTCTACATCTGCCCGTGAAGATTCTCTAAACTCACTGTGCACACTGACTAATAGGTAGATTAACCTACAATGAGGACAAAGGAAGAAAGAAAAAACCCCACAAAGACAGGATTTGGGCTCACAATCCATCGCCAAGTTTCGTGCCACAAGATATTCTGAAATTCATAATTTTGCAAGAAAGGTGCTGGGAAGGTGTGATACTGTGCACACAATGCCCCCCAGCCAGGAGTGTGAGGTGGTAGCCCTGAAACACTTTCTTATAAATCTGGGCAAGTTTTGTGACCAGAGGAATTCATGTCACATTAAGCTTGCTGTCAAATGAGTTACCTGGATGAACATACAGTTTTCCAAACTTTTGGATGTCAGCATCGTGGATGAGTGATTGTGGATGACTCTGGCCTATGCATTACTGTCATTCATGAGGACTTCCGGCCTTGTTTTCTGAAACCTCTACCTCCCACAGGCTCCTAGACATTGAAAAGATCCAGGGAGCCTCAGAATCAGGACTCAGGGTGTTTTGCTTCCGTGTGCGTGTGTGTGTGTGTGCATGCGTGTGCATGCGTGTGTGTGAATGCGCGTGTGCGTATGTGTGCCCCTTGTCTTCCCAGAGCACAGGCCAAGGTAGCACTAAATATTCACAGAGGAAATGTGCTCACCGAGTTGCCTTCCTTCTCCAAAGAGATGCCTCCGCTGTGGCTTCTCTCCAGGTCCTAAGAGCCAAGACACCCAAGGGAGCAGCTCTTCCTCCTTCCTGCAGCCCTGCCCACAAGCCCCCAGGATCTGCCTGCTTGGACTTTGCAACCAGAATGACAGTTAGCTTTCCTCTGGCTGCAGGCCACAATCAATTGCAGAAGATGTTGTTTGCAGGGCGCTTGCCCTTTTTCCTTTTGAATTTTTAAAAACCTATTTTGGAAAGAGCAGATCAAATGTTGGCTTCTTAGTGACGGAGTGGCTATAAATACATTCTGAGGGATCTTGGGCTGTGTAATTTCTGGCAGGCAGTAAATTTGCTCACCTCCTAGATGCTAAGATGTGAGCCTACATCCCAGGAACTCAGGTGTTCCCCTTGCCTCTAAGTCTTCCCCTGGCAGCTAAACACTTACACATCTCTAGCCTTCCTTAATCCTGATGAATAGGTGCCTTGTTTTTTTCAGAAAGGAACCCAGAGTTTTCTCCTTTCCAGATTTCATTTATATGAGCATCATTTTGCTCACCGGAGCAGTTCATAGTGTTAAAGCACTTTGACCTTGAACAGCATATATTGAAAAGCCTGGTTCAGACTCAGATTTTGAAAATGATGCTTTGAGTCTGCTTTCTCTGATTCAGCTTGCCAGTTATTCCCGAAAGTTTCATTCCACTGGAAAATCCTAGTAGTATTATAGCCTCCCGTATATACGTATATATCAGTGAGTATAAGAAAATGGAAAGAGTGGCAAATTGAAATTTGAGTCTTATTCTACTTATGGTCAGTTGTGCTGTCTGAGAATCACACAGCTTCTCGGCCCTTGGTGTTTAATTCTGAGAATGTAGCTAGTAATTGTCTATTTACTAGGGTTATTGTGAGGATTAAATTTTTAAAATGCAAGTAAAATACACAGGAAAGTGCCTAGCATAGGGGAAACATGTCTGCAGATATTAGTTGAACCTGAATGGTGCTTTTTTTTAAAAAAGATTTTTTATTCTTATAGAAGTTTACAGAAGGCATGATAAGTATTGGCCCATTTGTACCATAGGTGAGGAAATGGGCAGCAGTGACATTTAGTGATTTTTCCACAGAAACAGGGATGATTCAGATTCACTGACTCCTGGATTTGATGTAATATTTAGGCTGAGAAATTCAGAGCCAACTGTTTGTTTTGGAAATCAGTGCTTTAAGTGACCTCTGGGAAGCAGGCACATTTACCCTCTATGCCTTTCGGTTTTTAAAGGAATTATAAAAAATAATCAAACAAAAATGACCTAAGCTGACTGGAATTCAGTAAACACAGTGAGTGCAGTGTGTCCTGGGATGGCAGCTATGGACAGTGATAGGGCATCTCTTTCATTGGGTGACTCAGTATCTCCGGAGGACCCTTTAATTCCACACAGCTTCGAGATGCTGTTGAGTCAGGTGAGATGCAGGAGGATGTAGGTCAACTCTTTGTCCAGCAGCACAAAGAGTAATGGATGTGTTTTTGGATCTTTTAATTGCAGTCACAGAGATCAGTTCTCTGGAAATCCCTGGGAAATGCAGTCCTCAGCACTTACCTCTAGAGTGCCTCAGGCATCTAGAATGCAGCAGCTGTGAATTGTGCTTTCTTGAAACTAGTTTGACTATTAGCAATGTTCTAATCCATCTTCTTTCTCTGTAAGGCAAAAATATATAGTATACTGAACTAGAATGTGATACTTTATTGTTGTATTTTGAAGAGTTCTTTTTCACTTGTTTATGGTTGGAAAATACACAAGTTGACTTTCTTTTCCTGTTTTTATAGTAGTATTAATTATTTGAATCTAACTTATACTTATGGGTGCTCCCTAAATTATAGCTCTTCCTTCTGGAGGCAGGGAAATTATGCACTATAATGCTTGGAAAAAAGCAATGAACATCTATGATGTGCTTTGGTTAAATGCCTTTATTTTAAACCTAAGCCTTCATGAGGAAATACCATATTGAAAAAACAAAAGGCCACTTAAATGGTTTTATTGGTCACTGGGGTAAGAATGAAGATGAATGGATGATTTCATATTTTTAATCTGACTGTCACATATGACTTAACTGGAAGAATGACTGTGGTTATGCTATTTATAAATTTTCTCTCCAAAGATTTGACTCTTTGGTGACTGTGTCACTTCCTTCAGGAAGGACTCCAGGACACCTTTGTTCTTGGCATCACTGGCCCTATCATAAAAAAATCAAAAACCTCATAAAAATAACCACATACAAGCTTACTTTTTGTTCATGCCTGTCAATTACACCTTGTATTTCCATTCATTCTCAGGGTGGCTTGTGCAAGGGCAATATCCAAGGCTTTGGATGCTTGTCCTGGCCAACTGCTGCTCTTGCTGTAGTTCAGATATGCCCTAGATGTTGGCAGGGTGATGGCACGACTTGTACCCTTGGCCCAGCCCATCTTGTTTGGACCACTTAAATTCTTCCAGGGACGACCTCTCCCACTGTCAGTCTCGAATTGAGAATAATGACATGCAAAGGCAGGTCAAAAAGCACGGTGTATGTTTAAATAAAAAAATTGATTACAGTACCCCGTCACTTTGAACACACTTATCCCATTGTTCTTGCCATTTTCTGAAGCAGTTCTGGAAATGCTCTTTCATGAGCGTCTCTCTGCGGTGCAATAGAAATGCAGAGAACACTGCCTCCGAGTGCCATGCAAAGGAAAGGCAGGCTTGTCACAACTTGGTGTGTTCTCATCCACCTTATTCACCTGATCTATCACTCTGTGGCCGTGGGCTCTGTCCCAGAGTTAAATAACTGTGAAATGTGAACATTTTGAATTGATTCAGGACTTAGAGGCAGCCAGGACACTCATTCAAATATATGTATATATTTACTTAAGTGAATAAAGCAAGCCACAGAAAGGCTTGTACAAAGCACCTTTCCATTAAAAAAAAAAACCTACAACTCCCTGTACATAATCTTAGAGAAATGTCTCAATGCCTCTCTCTGTCCAAAACATGTATTATTTAAATTTGCTAAAAGTTGGTGTTGAACTTGAGTGTGTGCTTTTTTGAATAAATTTATTTAAAAATAACTTTAAACTTATTTAAATTTTATTTTATTTTTGCTTAAATTCTTTTATTGGTACATTTTAGGGATACAATTTGTTTATATTTATCCCTGGGTGCTTGTACCTGTACACGATGCATCTTGGTTCTTATTTTTTCCCCATTCCCTGTGCGCCCTTCACCCCCTCCACCCTTCCCTATTTACACAGACTTTGTTTCCATTTTTTCCTTTTCTCATAATTTTTCCTTTCCCTTCTTTCCTTTCCCCTCCTCCCTTTCCCTCCCCCTTTGGATCTTTTCTTCCTATTTCAAATTATCGATTATTCATTTTAATCATTTTAACCCTTATTTACACTTTCAGTTTCTCACACTAGAGAAACTATTTGCTATTTACACACGTGTGTCCTCTTTATTTCACTTAAGAGTATGGCCTCAATATGCATCCATTTAGCTATAAATGTCTCTAATTTCTCATTCTTTATGGCTGAGTAGTACTCCATTTCATAAGAAAACCCCACATTTTCTTTATCCAGTCTCCAGCTGATGGACATTTGGGCTCTTTCCAAGTTTTAGCTATTACAAACTGTGCTGCTGTGAACATGGGTGAACATATATCACTGTGGTATGATTCTTTTAATTCTTTTGGGAAGATCCCCAGCAGTGGAATAGCGGGGTCAAATGGGACTTCCAGTCCTACTTCTTTGAGGTATCTCCATACTGATTTCCACAGTGCTTGCACCAGTCTACACTCCCACCAGCAGTGCAGCAGGGTTCCTCTTTCCCCACAGCCCCACCAGCATTTGTTATTGCTTGATTTCATGATAGCAACCATTCTTTCTGGAGTGAGGTGGAATCTCAGTGTTGTTTTCATCTGCAGCTCTCAAATAAGCAGTGATGTTGAACACTTTTTCATATGTTTATTTGCTGCTTTTACTTCTTCATCTGAGAAATGTCTGTTCATTTCAGATGCCCATTTTTGAATTGGGAATTTGGAGGTCTGATTTTTTTTCATTTGTTTATATATTCTAGATAGTAGTCCTTTCCTTTGTCTGAGGTACAGCTGCTAAAATTTTTTTCCCACATTGACAGTTGTCTGTTAGCTCTGTTGGTGGTTTCTCTTGCAGTGCAGAAGCTTTTTAGTAAGATGAGATCCCAGTTGTTGATTCTTTGTGCTAGTTCCTGTGCTACTGAGGTTTTGTTCATAGTCTTTTCCTATAATTTCAGTATATAATTTTAAATTTACTAAAAATTTGCAGTTTCCAGAATAGCACACAGAAGTCCCCAGATTCACCATTGCCAGTTGTCTAGTGTAAACCCTTTAGCTCTTTTTCTACCTTTACGTTTTTTTCTCTAATCTGGGGAAAAATTGCAAAAGGCACAATGCCTCACTTCTTCTAAAATCCTTAGTGTGTGTTTTCTCAAAACAAGGACACTCCCAACATAACTACTGGATGCCCATCGAAATCATAAAATTAACATTGATACCAAGGTATTTTCCAACCTACAGATTCCTGCTCAAATTTCGCTGATGATCTCAACAATGATTCTATGGTCTAGATAGCGGGTGTGTTTTCTTTGCTCAATGAAATGGTTGAAGAAATAGATATGTTTGCTCTGATTTGAAAACTACACAATGTATGCATGTATCAAGATATCACATGGGACTCCATTAAAATGTTTAAATAGGGCCGGGGACTTAGCTCAGTGGTTCCGGTGCCTGCCTCTCAAGCGCAAGGTCCCGAGTTCAATACCCGGTACCAAGAAAACCCCAAACAAAATGTCTAAGTATGTTATTCCTCATTTCCTCAGTTTTCTGGAATGTGCAATGTAACCCATATTTTCCCTTTCCAAGGTGCATTTGTTAAAGGCCTGGTTCCCAGGTTGTGTAGAAGTAGTGGAACCTGTAGGAGGCAAGGCCTAGTGGGGCGTTCCTCAGGGTGTCCTCCCAAGGAGGCAGGGGCCCTGGTCCGTCCTTTGACTCTCTTTGTGCTTCTTGGCCATGGAGAGAGCAGTCTGCAACACCACGTGCCCCCTGCCATTTCCACCCAGCATCCACATCAGAGGCTCAAAGCAATGGGTCCACCTGATCTTGGACTGGAAACTCCAAGACCATCGTGAGCCAAAACAAAACTTTGCTCTTTATAAGCTAAATGTCTCAGATATTTTGTTGTAGTAACCCAAAACTGATGATACAAATGAACTTTCGGGTCCAGGATCTAATCTAGGATCATGCTTTGCATGTAGATTGCATGTTTCTTTAGTCATTTTCAATCTGGAATAGTTATTTAGTTTTTCTTTATCTTTTGTAGCCTTGACAGTTTGAAGTACAGGCCAGTTTCTTGGTGAAATGTCTCTCAATTTGAGGTTGCCTGAGGTTTTGTCAAGACTGGATTCTAATATGCTGCAGGAACATCATAGAGACGATGGTGTGTTCTTCTCAGTGCTGATTATCAAAGCACCCAATGTTGATTTAACCCATTTCTGCTGATATTACCTTTTATAGTTTGGTTAAGATGGTGCTATCAGGTTTCTTCACAGGAAAGATAACTGATTAGTACTTTGTGAAGGGATTATAATAAGTATCAGTAAGTGTTGATAATTATCCTTCAAGATGTTAATAAGTGTTTTGGCTATAGAAGATTTCAGATCATACAAATATGCTTCCTTAATCAAACATCATCCATTAGTTTTGACATCCACAGATGTTTCTTACCTGAGACAATTATTAGGATGATTGATAAGTAATTATAGAATGCTATCATTCCTTCTATAATTTTTACTTGGGATTTGACTATAAGGTAGAGTGTTCCCTTCTTATTTATTTAAACCAGTATGGATTCATGGCTCCCTATTTTGTTGAATCATAATCCACTATGAACGCTATTTGCTTGGCTGCCTAAATCGGCCTAGATCTGGCCAATGAGAACGTTGTGAAGCTGGCTTCTGTGGCACTGGTTGCATCGTTTTGGGAGAAGTTCTTAACTTTCTTGCAGGCTCATTGCATACTTTTCTTGCCCTGGCACTGGAATCAGCCATGTCTCCAAGGAGTTCTAGTAGCTTTTGGCTGAAAATTGTGTTTAGAAAACAAGACTTTAGCATTCACAGTCCTTCATGCTGTGAGAGCACCACTGATTCCAGGCTTGCTCAGTGGGCAGAGCTGTATACCCATAGGCGTGCTTCGTCGATCTCCATATCCACAGATTTTGGAAACTGTATTTACAGCAGTGCCTCCTACTACAGCCCAACATCACCTAAGTTATTCTAGTTCTCCTCTCTCTGTAGCCAGACCTCCTTTCTTTGCCAGTGAGAAAGCTGAGTCCCAGGATCTTCAATATTTGATGACTTCTTTTGGACGCAGCCCCTCTCCCATCCACCGGGCCGTCTTCTCAGCCTAGTGCTTCCACTTCACAGCAGCTGGGATAGGTTAGGAGTCACAAGGCTCCTCAGTTCTTAAAACACACCCACAATGTTTTAAATGAATCTTGGCTATTTTACTGAGGGGTGCTTCACTTATAAAGTGCAAGGTGTCTATAGTCAGAATGTCAGGTTCATATAACAGCCATGCCTCTCACTGGCTGTGAAATGTTGGGCAAATTAGTTAACGTCTTCCTGGATCTAGAAGAGGCCATAGTAGGGAGAAAGTGGGACATCTTGTTGACTCTTGCTATTTGCGTTTAGATCCTGGGACTTAGGATGAAGGACCTGCCTTCACCAAACAGCGATTGATTGAACAATGTGCAGCAACATTCAGTGACAGACTGAGGGGACTTTAGGGCAGAGGTACCAGCTGGGTGGGAGGGAAGCATCAGCAGAAGACTCACGTATCTCATCAACGCACCTGGGATAACTGCAGATCACTATAACGTAAATATGCATAGTAACAAATCCGAGGCCTCAGTTTCTTGTAAACTGTGGATGGTGATGTGAACTAAGGCAGGGAATTCTACCTTGGAGAATTATGTGAAGATCAAATGCACTAAAATTTCCTGGTGGATGAAATAAGAGACATAAGGAACACTTTCAACTTTCACACCTACTCCTTTCCAAAAGAAATGCATACTTATGGTTGGAAATACAGGAACCCTAGACAAGCAGAAATAAGGTGACGGCATACTGGAAATACCATCAGGAAGGATAACAATTGATTACATTTTGGTCCAGGTCCTTTTTGCCTATTGCTGTGCACATCAGGGATGAGGCATTAATCGGATGGATTCTTCACTCTGCTCTCTGCTTTCTGAGCAAAGAACACCAGATTCCCCATGACTCTCTCATTTCCCAAGTCTCCTACACCCCTTTGGCTGGACCCAGCAGTACAACATCCCCACGCAGCAGCCGGGAAACAGGCCAGGTCTGTGTGAGCTTGGTGTGGACAATGCACGTGCTCTCTCCTGGTGGGCACTGCTGTCTGGCTGCTCTCTCACGGTGCCCCTCTTCCTTTCCAGGCGCAGAAGGCCAGCGAACAGGTCTCCTCACTCTTTCATCATAACAAGTCCCTCCTGTCAAAGCTGGTTGGCGTCCAGGTCCCAGAGGAAACAGCAGCACAAACCTTTTCTATCCAGCTGTGCCAGGCAGTGAAGCTTCTCTGGCAGATGTGGCCCTAGAATAGATGCAGAGGGTGTGTGGGTGTGCGCGTGCGTGTGCACCTGTGGTGTATCTGCGAACTCCAGACAGGAGGTCACAGCTCTCTTCCTATCCCTTCTGCCTTGCCCTTGCAGTTGGCCAGCTTGTCTGCTGAAGCAGAGGGAGAAGAATGCACAAGTTAGCTCCCTCGTCTCAGGACTGCCCCTGCCTCTCAGACGGCGGGATGGCAGTCCAAGTTTGCTTTGTTCTCTCTGAATATCTCCTCTAAGGGCTCATGGACGTTCTCGTCACATACGTCTATGAAGGGTCATCAAGGTGAGGGCTTTCTCTTTGCACCACCATCTTTAGGTTTTTATTCATTCAAAAAGCATATCAGTGTGCCCAGGCATTCCGCCCCAAACTGGTTATTTACTGTCTGCTAATGGTTTGAAATTTCATCCTTAGAGATTTGCGACTTCTGAGTTTGGAAGGTTTATTCATCAAATAGAAAGGGTCTGTTTAAAACGCAGCCCTAGAGCTTTGTCAGAGGTTGTGTTGCTCTGTATTGGTTGGTGTCAGTCCAGAGTTAACGCTTGGGTGCAGGGAGCGCAAGTGCAGCCGACAAGAGAGAGGAACGAATGCCCACCGCCATCTCAGCCGTGGGCAAAGCTTGCTGCTTCCACCATTCAGCAAGCCTCTGGATACTTCATTTTGTTCCAATCCTTTGCCCGCCCCCAGCATGTCTTTATGTCCCTTCTCACTCTGCTGAGCAATGCCAAAGTCATTGCTTTGTATATATCCCAACTCCTTTGACCCCAGCCCAGTACTCTCATGGCAAACTCTGGCAGGATTCATCTCTGGCCAGCTCGACTCTGCACCTGAGCAACTGAATGTGGCTGGAGAAAGCCAACAACCACAAGGATTTCCCACATCAGCTCTGACTGTCAACCCCAGGAAGTCCTCAGAGCCCCTGGCAATCCTACCTCATTTCCCTAGTTATTTAGCTCTTCTTCTAAGCACAGGAAAGACTGTCTCACTCCTCTGTCCTTTCCTGAAACCCCAGCACCTCCTCACTGCCCTCCCCATTAGCTGAGGGCCTTGACTTAACTGAGAGAACAGAAGACTACGTCCTCAACGTTCCCCAGTGAATCCGCGAAGCTTCTTGGTTTTGGATCCATCTACCTCGCTTTCCGTGGTGTTACAAATAGCGACCAGTTCACTCTGGTCCCTTCCCTCCTCCCCCAGGTCCTTGCTCCTGCATCTTTCTCTCTCATGCATCCTGGCTTCCTCTCTCTTTTGGAGTCTTCACATTAGCATCCTAATATGCTGGATTTCTTCTCACTCACCAGCAAAACAAAATGAAACAAACAGCGCCCAACCCAAATCCCAGCTACTGCATCATCTTTCTCCTCTCCTTACAGTGAAATATCTTGAAAGAGTTCTCTATCTCTTTAGCTCCAATTTCCTGTGCTGTGAGACAGTGATAGTGCTATCTTAACTAAATACATACATCTAAACATATTTTTTTTCCTGTGAGCTTCAAAAACCTTTGAAGTAAAGATTGAGGTATAAAGAGTTTGAAGGAGGACTGTAGGGTATGGAAAGATTTTACTTTTTTATATTGCATGGCTTCTGTGCACGTTGATTTTCTAAATATGTATATTCTAAATAGATATACATTATATATAGTTTTCACTAGAATATGTGGACAACAATAATCTAAACAGGTAAATTATGGGTTAATATTGCTTGTTTATTTTCCCTTTATATCACTGTGAGTTAAAAAATCCTAATACACATATTAATATTTTAATAAAAATGCATTAATTGAAACATCATGCCTGTTTAAAAACAGCTACCTCACCTGACTCCCAGACAACTAGCTTTCCACCATCTCCTACTAGAATTTTTTTTTTTTTTTGGTACCGGGAATCGAACTCAGGTCCATGTGCCTGCACAGCAGGCGGCGAAACCACTGAGCTAAATCCCCGGCCCTCCTATTCGAATATTTTAAATACTCTGTGCAGGGACATCATGCGGCATTTGCCTTCTGTGATTGGCCTATTTCACTTAGCAGAATGGCCTCCAGGCTCATTCACGTCTGTCTTGTTTGGCAAGATTTTCTTCTTTTTAGAGAAGAGGTCTTTAATTTCTTTTGTTAGGTTGATTCCTAGGAATTTCAGTGTTTTGGATGCTATTGTGAAAGGAATTGTTTGCCCTATTTCTCTCTCAGTGAGTCTGTAGTGAAGACTTGATACCATAATATCCTTGTTACGGTTTAGATCTAGACTGTCCCCCACATTTCCTGTGTTCAGAGGTGAGGCTTCTGTCAGACGATTGGATCACGGGGGCGCTGACGCTGCTGCGCGGGGCTGGGGCCTGGTCAGAGGTGGCCACTTGGCGAGTGACCTGGAGGGTGCATCTCTGCCGCGGGTCCTCCTTTCTCTGCGTGCTGGCTGCCCTGAGCTGAGCGGCGGCTCTTCTGCCCAGGCCCTTCCACTGTGCCACTAGATTCAGCGGGCCATGGCTGAAACAAGAGAAGGTGACTAAGAAAATCCATTGCACGCACACAGCACAGTTCTTGTCCATTCATCCATCAGAGGACTTTTTGTCCATGTATTGGCTACCGTGAATAGCGCAGTGAACATGGAGTGCAGATATCTTTGCAGAATCCCGATTCCAGCTCCTCTGGATACATGACCAGGAACGGGGTGCACAATCCTATGTTTTTGGAAGGCTTCTATGCTGTTTTTCAGGGTAGCTGCACTGTTTACATCCCAATCGATAGTGTAGGAGGATTCTTTTTTCTCCACATTCTCAGTAATCCCACACATACAAGGTGTGATCAAAACACTGTACATAGCTAATGTTTACATTTTAAACTTTATTCTAGTAATAGGCACATTGCCATGAAGCCCTGTGGAGACCAGATGGGGAGAACAAGGCCTAATCGGCCTCCTCGGTCAGCGCTGAGAAGAAAGAGGGCAGGCAAGCTGCCGACACGCTTCACGCAAAAGTAGAGCAGCTGAGAGCCTGGTGTTCACCTGGACAAGCACCGCGGGGCGGGGAGACAGGTGAGTCCTGTGGAACTCTAATTGCTTGTGCTCGCGTCTGAGTGCATAAAGCCGAGGTGCGCCAGTCACTTGGGGCTGTATGTCAAAGGGAGACGAGAACCGCCTGGCCCTCCAGATTTGAACCCGATTCTGTGTCTCTTTTTCATTTGTCACTCCTTGGTCAGGTTCAAGCTCATTGGCTGGCTCCTACACACCTCCCTCAAAATACCGCTCCCCTCACTTCAAACCCTCCTCCCATCATTCTTGCCACTGAAGTCCTCTTTCCTGTCTTCACCAGGCATGATCAAAACTGTAGTTGCATGCTGCTGCCGGGTGCACCCTCATAAATACAGCAGAGCTGCCCAGTCCCAAAGTGTTCCTCTGTCCTGCTTTGATTTTCCTGCGGACACCTGTAATCCAGTCCTTCTCTGTCTCCTCACCTCCTGCCTGCACAGCGTGCCAGGCCCCTGCCTCTGGGACCTGTGGATATAGACTTTGCTTTCCTGAGCTCTCTTCTGTCCCTTCTGTGGTCACATCATACCAGAATCACAAAACAAATTCCAATCAAAATCCTGGAATTTTGGGGGGAAGAAATGGACAAGCTGATTGTAGATTTACATACAATTACAAAAGATCTAGAATGGACAGAACAATTTTGCAAATAAAGAAGAAAGATGGAAGCCTCATGCTACCTGATTTCAAGATACTATAAATCTACAGTCCTCAGGTCAATGGTATTGGCACGAATTTAGACATACAGATTAAGGGAACCAAACTGAGAGCACAGATAGGTTCACATATGTATGGTCAATTGAGCTTCTAAAAGACACTAAGATGATTGGATGAAAATTGGTGAGTGTCTAACTATAGCCATTTGTCACAACTCAACAAAATGAACATTCCAAACTAGCAAGTGTTATTGAATGTAAATTGTAACTCAGTAGGTCTAATTTTCTACAAAAACTGCCAGGGCTTGGATAATATTCTGTATGTTTACCCATCAGTTCCTTTCTCTTCTTGTGATATTAAACTCACATGATTCATTCCTACTTGTTGCCTAGGGGTTTATGTTTGGCATAGATCAAAGTCTTTTAAAAATACTATCACTCTAATTATAGCAATTTTAAAATGTTCCACTTGCTGCAGTATAAGTCTTGGTAAACTCTATATACGCAGTTGTTTGAAAAGTGTCTGGGGACAGCAGTCCCTGAGGCCTGGGTGCCCAGGGATCGACCTAATCCTGCTGCCATCAGGACCAGAGGAGGGGGCCGGCCACCCCTAGTTCGCACAATGTTGGGCTCAGGGTTCACAAGACCTTCTACTTTTGAGGCTGCCTTACGCATCCAGTGCTTCCCTGGAGCCCTCAGGATAAAGCTAGTATTTTCAACATGCAAAGTAGGCCCACCTTTATCTTCCCTCCGCTTACCTCCATGAACGTTATTTCTGTCCTCTTCTACCTTTCAGCCAAAGAAAGGGCTGCCTGGGTCTTAAGGAGCTTTGCTTTCTCTTGCTCTCAGACCTAACCGTGTGCTGGCAAAGCCCTTCTACCTGCAAAGCCCTTTGCTTTTCCTGCCTGCGATGTCCTCCTTTCCCTGCATGACACATCACTTGTCTTACAGAGCTCAGTTTAGGTATCACCTGCTCCAGGAACAATGGGCCCTTCAGGGTCGTACTGGATGTTTCTCTTGAGTGTGTTAGTGGCGCTGTTTATGCTCCTAGTCTGCAGGTCCCAGGTGTAACCTTGCCCAAGCCTTTTCCGTGCTACTTTAGGTGAGCCAACGACCTGCTTGTTTTTCTAAAACCATTTTGTCTTGAGCTGTCTTTCTCTTACTGCTATGATCAGTACAGAAGATGGTTATGAAACAGGCACAACAACCTTCCAGTTGATGGGGGCGGGGGGGGGGGGCCTGTAAAGAAGGCGGTAAAGAATGGGATTTTGGAAACCAGTAATGGAAACCAGGAGAAAAATCTAATAGCTGCTAGCTGAGTCTACTTACAATCTGTGTCTGGTAGCCTCAGACCACAAGAATCTTCAAGGTCCCTGAATATGCTTTTGATTACTATAATTAATGCAGATGGAAGTAGATAAAACCAAGGCTATTGAGATAAAAATAAAAAAGCAAGACAGTGTCTGTTATTGCATTCTGAGCTCGAATCTTGAAGGCGATCTGAACAGAGTCTTAGAGAAGCCGATTGAGCCATTGGCAGCCTATTCCTAGGCAAGAGAAATTGGAACTTTTTCAGTTACTTTTTGTGTTGCCGAGACAAAATCCCCAACACCCACAAGTTAAGGGAGGAAGGGTTTATTTAGCTCACAGTTTGTAAAGTTTCAGTCTATAGTCAGTAGACTCCAAGGCAGGGCAGCACGGCAGAAGGACATTGCAGAGCAGGCAGGAGGCAGCAGAAGACAACCAGTAGCAGCAGCAGTAAGCAACAAGTGGACAGCCACAGCTCTCTCGCTCTCCCTTCTGTCTTATCCAGGCTAACCACCCTTAGGGTGTGTAGTAGCACACACACCCTTGATCCCAGCATCACACGCTCTAGATCCAGCCACCTCCAAAAAGCCCCACCGATGACTGCATGAGGCTTTGGGAGACATCTGGATACAGCTGTGACAGGAGCCCCAGCTTTTCCCAGCAGAGAGGCTCCTGGAAAAATTAAGAACTTTCCCAGACAAGGCACCCTTCAGTGATCCTACACGTGGAGTGGAGTCTCCTGCTCACTCTGAGTCATTTGTGAGCTTACATTTATTTTTTCGGTACCAGGGATCGAACTTGGGATCGAGGCAGGTGGTGGAACCACTGAGCTAAATCCCTGTCTGAGTCATTTGTTAAACATCTGATAAGAATACACAGGAATTTCTCAAATTTCTCATATACCACTACAACTGAGGGGTATGGGTTTACAGATCAAAAATTTTGATATCATTTTATTAACTAAAAGTTATTTAATAATATACTATAACTCATCGCTATCTGACAGAGAAACTCCAAGAATAGTCTGAAAGGAGCAGGCTTTAGGCTTTTGTTTTCCATCTAAACAAATGGAAGCCGAGGGAGCACTATAATTTGCCCAAGGTCACACAGCTCTAGAGTGACTGAAGTTGGAATTAGGAGGTAGGACTTCTGGCTTGTAATTCATTGTATTTTTGAATGTGTCAGGATGGCTGCAAAACAAAACAAAGCAAAACACTCCTGCATAGGTGTGACCTTCCAATCAGCAGATGATAATGTGTTAAGAAATCTACTTGGTCCTCTCCAGATTGGTAGGATTTTTACTCTCCATAGGTAGGGGATGAAGTCTGAGATGGTTTAGTTCTCTACAAGTTGTTTCCTTTGAGCCACCCTATCAGGAATCATAGGAATGCAGTGGATAATAAAAGTAATACATCATTAGAGAAAGGGTAAGGAGAACTGTGATATAATGAGAATAAACTCCTGCTTGAGAAATGTTTAAACATTTTAATATTCTGGTTTACTGTAAATAAACATGAAAAGCTATTCTACTTCTATTTCTTACTCGCTGAGATTTTTAACACAGTTATCAGTCCATTTCTTGTACAGTGAATGAAGTAATGAAGCCTAATTTGCTCTTAGAAGCAAAGGGTTCTGTGATGAATGTTCTGTGTCAACATCAATTCTCATTATATAGTATTGACGATCACACACAAAAACCTAGGAGATGATATGGTTTTAAATCCTTGCAATTAAAAAAAAATGCTGCTGTCCTAAAAGTGGAAAATTGTGCGCTTCGTGATCTAAATTTTCCTGCTATATATCAGAAATTAAAACTGGTGGTTTCCCCCTGGTTCCTGTGAGCACGTCTCCCATTTGCTCCTCTCGAACCACCCTCCGTGCTTCTTGGCCTGCTGTGCAGCCCCGGAGGCTGACCTCTGTCACTGCACCAACGCAAATCCCTGCCCCTTGCTTCTTGTTGGGTTTGACAGTGAGAAGCATCAACAGTTCAGAGGGCAGAGGGAGAAGCTGGGTGTTTTTCTGCCCACTCCTTGCTTGCGTGCCTGCAGTTCTGGTGCAGGATGCTTTTCTCTACGGTGCTCCCTGTGAGGGTCTACCCAGCAGCCTTGTCTCGACGGCCGCAGCTCTCTCCCTTCCAGGCCTCCCTTGACCTCTCAGACCTGTGAGTGAGGATCCTTTGCCTCTCCTGCTGGTCCTCTTACTCAGGCCCACACCTCTGTGCAGAGCCCTCATTAGGCTGTCTCTGATATGACACTCTGAACCATTTGTTGCCTGCTTGGACCCTGGGAAAATATGAATGTTGCAGTGGCTAGTGACTTTCTTTGGGGAATTATGATTCTTTATTCAATCTTAACTCTCCTGAGTCCATGTGGTATTTTAATAGTGAATTCTATTTCTCTTACGTACATGTACATATTTATTAGTTTGGACTCTTCTATAAGGAAGGATTTTTTCTTTTCTCCCATGTACTTATTTAATCCTTTGTTTATATCAGTATACTCTTGTGGATATTGATTTTATTCTTGGGAGTATAATCTAATTTATTATATTATTGTTATTTGTTTTATTCCCTAATTTGTTCCAGCTCTGGCCACTGTGTGCTCTTTCAGGTTGCTTTGAACCTTCTACCAACTTTCTCCCTTTTTTTTTGTTTTTTTTTTTGCTTCTCTTCCAGTATTTCCACAAGATGCCTCCTGGCTCATCTGTGTTTTGTTTGTCCCAACCACTTCTCCAAAGAGCCCTGTTTCCTTTCAGGGAATGGTGTTTAGAAACTAAGGTGCAGGAATTAGGTATGCTCATTGCTGCTGGGTCCCCTCAAGGTAGAACTAAGAAATGTATGTATGCATGGGTTAGTATAAATACATACGCGTGCACACACACACACACACACACACACTTCTGGAAGTCTTTTTAAAATTTTTGTCAGTACGCATTTGCTATACATAGTGCTCGCATTCATCATGAGGAATTTCAATCTTAGTTCTTCTTTTTTCCCCATTCCCTTCCTCTCTCCATTTACAGAAGCTTTGTTTCCACTTTTTCCTTCCACTCTTTGTTTTCCCTTTTCTCTTCCTTCCCTTCCTCCTCTCCTGCCCTCGTTCTGCTTCCCATTTGAACAGATTCTTCCTACTTCCCAGTATCTATCCTCCATTTTGCTTCTTGTTTATATCTAGGGTTTCTCACACAAGAGAAGCAATGCAATATTTATTGTGTGTCTGATTAATTTCACTTAAGATTATGTTCTGGAGGTCATCCACTTACCTAAGAGTTTATCCTTCTTTGTGGCAGAGTAGTACTCCATTCTATATAAATATCACATTGCTTTATCCAGTCATCCATTGATGGGCATCTGGGCTGTTTCCAAGGTTTAGCTATTACAAGTTGTGCTTCTATAAACATGGCGATGGATAGATCGCTGTGGCATGATGCTTTTAACTCTTTTGGGAAGATGCCTAGAAGGGGAGTAGATGGGTCAAATGGAACCTCCAGTTTTAACTTTTTGAGAAATCTCCATACTGATTTCCCACAGTGGTTGTACCAGTTTACACTCCCACCAACAATGGAGAAGGGTTCTTTTCCCCTACAGCTTTGCCAGCATTTGTTACTGGTTGATTTCTTGATGACAGCCATTCTTTCTGGAGTGAGATGAAATTTCAGTGGTGTTTTAATTTTCATTTCTCAAATGACCAGTGATGTTGAGCATTTTTTCATGTACTTATTTTCTGTTTGTACTTCATCATCTGAGAAGTGTCTATTCATTTCAGATTGGGTCTTTAAATTTGTGGGGTCTGATTTCTTTGAGTTATTTATATATTCTAGATATTAGTCCTTTTTCTGGGGAATAGCTGCTAATTTTTCCCCCACCATTCTATAGGTTGTCTCTTCATTGTATTGGTGGGGTTTTTTTGCTGTGCAAAAGCTTTTTAATAAGATGTATACATTCTATTGGGATTATTGGAATTTTCTAGAATATCCTTCAGAACTTTTTAGAGTGCTGGCTTGGGGGTCACGAATTTCTTCAAGTGTTCTTTATAAGTATCTTATTTCTCCATCAATTTTGAAAGATAATTTTGTGGGTACATTGATCTGGATCAGAGATTGTTTTCTTTTAGGGCTTGAAATACTTCACTCCAAGCTCTGCTTGACTTAAGGTTTTGCATTGAGAAGTCTGCTGTGATTCTGATGAGTTTCCTTTATAGGTGATGTGTTTATTTTTAATAGCTTTTAATATTCTGTTCTTGCGTTTAATTTCTGGAATCTTGAGTATATATGCCTTGGTGTAGTTTTTGTTCTGATAGTGGCTAACTGGAGTTCTATATGCCTCACTTATCTATATGTCAAATTCTTTTTCTATGCTTGGGAAGTTTTTTTCTATTACTCCTGTGAACAAGTTTGTTTTTTTTTTTAATGTTATTTGCACTATCTGCTGCTTTTTCATTGACTGTGACCAGTCTTATGTTATTCTTCTTTGCATTATCTGGCAACTGTTGTATTGATTTTTCATGATGCCTTGCTACTTTTAAGAAGTCTTCAATTTGATGATTCCTAACCACAAATCTGTTTCCTAGATCTGATATTCTATCTTCACATTGGTTGATTCTGCTATGTATACTTTCAATAGAAATTTTAATCTTCTGGATATCTGGAATCTCCTGATATTTCTAATCTCTTGGAATTTTTAATCTCCAGGAATCTTTTTAAATGGAATCCAGTAGTTTCTTATGTTGGGCATTCATGGTTTTCATAACTTTCCTAAGCTCCTCTATTTATCTGTGTTTACTCTAGATTCACTAACCCTGTCCTTCATTATGGTCATCATCGCTTTAGATATCTGCATAATTACTTCTGGTTTGTTTTCTAGAGACTCATACATCTGCTTTGTTACTTCCACGGCCACCATTTCAGAAAGTTTAGGGTGGATTTGATTTCTTCCACCTCAGTGTCCTCTGGATTTGCCTTGGGTGATCTGGAGGTTTGGGGTTGCATCTTGCTTCTGTGTTTTGTCATTTTTTATATTTTTGTTTATTTGTTTTCTGTGTTGATGTTGCAAATTACTTATGGTAGGTAGCTTTATTACTAATATTGAGACCTCCTTAGGAAATGACTACTTTTCAGAGGTGTCTTCTAGACATAGCTGGCTCTTTGCCTTTGAGTCTGTCCTGGGATCCTGCCACTTCTGTTTATTAGGGATGAGAGGTTGCAGCCTGTCTGGCCTGCCACCCAGTTCTTTGGTATGGGACTGTGGTATTGTTTATGTCCCCCAGTCAGCTGTTGTATTGAGCAGCATCCATTGCTCTCTTCCACTGGTTCCTTTCTCCCTGGAGTACGCTGCAGTCACCTACTTTCACTGTGTCTCTGTAGATTCAATCTTCCTTTCTCAAGCCATAACCCAGGAGCTGGGGAGGAAGTGCAGGTTTCCCCTTCCTTTTTCTGTGCTGTGGTCTGTCTTTTCAATTTCTCTGTAGGCTTGGAAGTCTTCTTTCATAAATATCCTTATGAGGTGTCATCAAATACATGGTGAATGCTGCTGTGAAGTTTCATCCAGTGGAAAAGCAGGCTTATTAAAATGTATGGTGTGTCTGAATAAACCTTATTCATCAGATCCTGTACTGCATGACTTCTAGCTTTTATCCAAAGACAAAGTGTTCGCAAAAGGTAAACGGTTTGAATCAATGCAGGACACTGAGGCAGCCACAACAGCACAACTAAAGACACTCTTGAGAGAGGACTCCAGATCTGCCTTAGAAAGTGGGCAAAGACAATGGGATAAGTACGTTTGAAATAAAGAGGAGTATTTTAAAGGGGACTAATGGCAACACATCTTTCACTGTACTAATTTTAAAATTTAAACATTCACTGTATTCTTTGATCGCACCTCTTACACATTTATTTCCTATCTGTTTGTGTATAGGTATGTGGGTATATATAGATATAAATTATATGTTTGTGTGTGTATATATATGAATCTATCTATCCATCTATTTGACTATATTACATACATACATACATACATTTTAAAAGCCATGAGTTGGATCAGTAGGAAATGAGGTAAAGAAGTACATACTATTTCAGATATATTCTAGTAAAGTTAGTAAAAGACATCATTCTTTTAACTTGGGAAGCAATTTTAATATTCAATAAGATACTATTAAAGCCAAGAAAACATCTTAAGGAATAAAGAAGAGTTTATATACTGATAAAAGAATAAATAGAGGAAGAAGATGTAACAAGAACATGTAGATACCAAACAACATATCATCAAGGTATAAAAGACAATTGAGGGCCGGGGATTTAGCTTAGTGGTTCCAGCACCTGCCGTGCACAAGCGCAAGGTCCCGAGTTCAATCCCCAGTACCAAAAACAAACAAACAAACAAAAAACAAAAAATACTTTGGCTGGGGATTTAGCTCAGTGATTCTGCCACTGCCTTGCAAGTTCAAGGACCCGAGTTCGATCCCGGGTACCACAAGAAAAAAAAAGACAATTGATGTAGTACAGTGGGGTGATAAACATATGTCCCAAGAGTAGAGGTTTTAATATAATTACTTCAGAATTTAATGAAAGAAGTTGAGTATAAGTAAGCAAAGATATAGATCAGAATTCCACAGTTAAGAAGCTTAATATTTTACATGTCTAGCCCTTAAGAATCATAACAATCACATCTATGAAGATCTTTCCATCACATATAAAACATTCACAGGTTCTGGAAATTATAGCAGGCTACTGCATTAGTCACTTTTCCATTTCTGGGACAAAATATCTGACATCCACACCTTAAAGGAGGAAGGTTGAATTTTGGCTCACAGTTTCAGAAGGTTTAGTCCATGGCTGGCTGGCTCCAACACAGAAAGACTGGCAGAGGAAAGCAACTCACTCTGGGGCAAACAGGAAGCAGCAAGAGAAAGGAGGAGTTGGAGACAAGACCGTTATGAAAAATGCTTAGACTTCTTGATACAAGGATATACAGTGGGTGGTACCTCAGTTCATAAACTTAATTCATTCCATAATTCTGGGGAAGATGGCCACATTTGTGTTTGTGCAGGGAAGATGGCCACAGCTGTGTTCATTACCTGATGTGGGATTCGCAACTGGAAGGAAAAATTTCCCAAATGCTTCTGTGAATGAACTGAATTATTCATGAAAAGAAGTGTTCATGAACCAAGGTATTGCTGTATGAAACAAATAAGCCTCCTATGTAAAGAAATTAAATAATATATTGCCTATAACAATGCAAAGAGGAAACATAAGGGAAATAATAAAATACTTAGAACTGAAAATTTCAGGGACATATTTAAAGCAGTAGTTAGAACAGTGTGCTGTGTGATAGTCTCACATTTTCATTATGAAAAGTTCTTATTTGCTCTGTTCAGTGCAGTAGACGCTAGCCTCAGTTCACTTTTAAGCACCTGAAATGTGGTTAGCATGACAAAGAAATTACATTTTATACTGTAGTTTTAACTAACTTAAAGTTAAATAGGCATGTGTGGCTTGTGGCTTCCATATTGTACAGTAGAAGTCAAAGAGAAACTTGTACTTTTAAATATTAGACTTTTTTTAACTGGGAAAAGTGAACTTTTGTAGAGTTGGAAAAATCAACAGTACAAACCCCTTATCATATAGAGATAAAAACAGGAATTAATGGACCAGAGAACAAGGATGATAAAGGAGTTGAATGAAATCAAAAGTGAGTTATTTTAGTAGAATAATGAGATTGAAAGAACTCTCATAAAATTGATGGAGAATAAAAGAGGATGTAAATAAATAAAAGTCAGAAACGCAGGGATAAATATCATGGAGCAGAAGTGGTGGCAGAGGTTGGTGTTGATTGGACCTCTGTAAACGGTGTGAGCTGATGCACTTTGCTCGGGACAGCTGCAGTAGGGTCTGCAGGGGAGGCTGATGACCTCTTAATGTTCTTTCTAGCTGGACAGGCTTAAAGTCTGGTATTTCTGGCTTTCTTGGAGATATATGAACTTCTTAAGTCAGGTTTATGAAGTATAATTTACATACAATAAATTCACCCTTTAAAATATATGATTCTGGGCCGGGGATTCAGCTCAGTGGTTTCGCCACCTGCTGTGCAAGCGCAAGGACCCGAGTTTGATCCCCAGTACCAAAAAAATATATATATATATATACACGATTCTGTGAGTTTTGGCAAATTGACATATACCATATCCATCACCACTATAGTCCCCTTATGCTTTTCTACAAACTTCTACAATCCTCCTCTTCCTTTCCCAAGTTCTTGGGAACCAGTGACAGTAAATTCTGCTGTACTTTAGGACCTAGGGACTAATAAATTACAGCATTGTTAATAAACTCGCATCACGTTTGTGTTTTTCACCCTATTTTATTTTCCTAAGCACATTTTCCTTGGCAGACTCCTTTGCAGCTGTTTCTCTTTAGGGTTATTCTGTATCCTATGTCCTGGACAACCAAAAGCAAGTAGAAGGGATATAAGATGCTTGCAAAAATGGCCCTAAAAGGCTCCGGGGTATGCCTCCAGCCGCTCTTTCACTTCATCCTCTGCCTTGGAGATCACACATTTCAGAGGGTGCAGTTCCAAGATGGAAGCACGCCTGTACTGCTGAGTCCCCACTTAGAGCAGATCTGCGCAGAATAGCTACACTGTACTGTAACAAGAAAGAGAAATGAACCACTACTGGGCTAAGCATTTGAGATACTAGAGCTTATATATTTCTGCAGCATAGCTTAGCCTGACCTAACCTAACCTGATTAACTGCTTCTTTTCATCTTACTATCTTTACCTGGACTTTTATTTCCCTCAGCCCTAGTCTGTCACTGATTGTTTTGCTTTTAGGCTTCTATTTTCATGTGGAGTATCTTTCCTATACCTCTCATGAAAATATAACTTGCTAATTGCTTAAAAAATTATTCTAGAGGTGGGGTGATGTGTGTAGGTTTTCTAGAAATACTTGTCAAGCTAAGACTATAACTGCTTTACCATTCTTTACAAAGAATCTTCTGAAAGTTACAATTTCAAATTTTCCTCTTTTAAGAAATATGTCAGCAACAATAAGAAAGTAAAATGTTTATTCCATTTTTATAGTTAAAAAACCACAAAGAAAACCCTCAACATCACATGATATGCAGGGGTAGGGAACTTCCAAACTTTGATTCCTGCCAAACAGTTCCAGCATCAGCCATACTACTTCCCAAATTGGTTCTGAATCATGACAAAGCCATGCAGTTCTAGGGAAGTGCATTGTTGAGTTTATATTAGGGTGAGAAACATTTCACACAGTCTGTAGGCTGGAAGTCCAAGCTCAAGGCACTGGCAGATACCATGTCTGACAAGAACCCATCTCCTTGTTCATAGAGGACACCTTCACATCCATGCTTCCCGTGGGCCTCCTTTATAAAGGCATCAATCCTATCCAGGAGGGCTCCACCCTCCTGGCCTAATCACTTCCCAAAGTCCCACTTCTTCATACCGTCACTTTGAAGGGTAGAATTTCAACATATGAATTTTGGGGCATACAAATATTCTGACCATAGTAGGTTCTAACTGCTATTTTAGCAAAACTTCAAAGGATCCTCCAATCTTTCTGACTTCCAGATCACCCTGTGCCTCCAATTTCTAAGCTTTCTGGAGACATTAGGAGTGTAGAATCTGTCAGATTCAGTGATGGGCTTCTCATAGTGTGTTCTTTGCAGATAATGATGTTTCAATCAGCTAGATCTGTTTCCTTTTCCCCTTGTCTTTTCTATTGCTCATCTTCTATTGTCTCTTCTATTGTCTTTCTCTTTATTGATTTAAATGCTATAAATTATTTTACTGTCATTTTAGTGAAATTCTTTTTACTGTTCTTACTATTTTTTACTCATTTAGATCTTGCATTATTCTTTGAACTGTACCAGGAATCACACCCTATTTTTATTTAAAATTTGGTTTTCCTTTATTTAACAAATGAGATGATAGATGACACTTTATAATCTGCATTTAAAAACTAACTTGGTATGAAAACTTTTTTATGTGGGTCCATTTGGCATTTCCTTTATCACCATCTGCCCATAGTGTGTCACGCAGGACAACAGTATGTGTCTTAGTTACTTTTCTTGTTGCTGAGACAAAATACCTGACACTCACACATTAAAGGAGGGAAGATTTATTTTGTCTCACAGTTTGTAGAGGTTTCAGTCCATAGGTGGCTCCAAGGCAGGGAAGCATGGCAGAGGGCCCTCACAGAGGAGAAACAGTCCATGGCAGGGCAGGGAGAAGCAGCAGCAAGCAGCAGCAGCCTGTCTGCCTTCTCTCTCTCTCTCTCTCTCTCTCTCTCTCTCTTTCTCAGCTCACACATTTAATGAGATAATATCAGGGTGTCTTTCCATCCTTCTTCCCTGGAGTCAGTGCAGTGTCCCAGTGTGGACATAGCAGCCTCTATCAAGAGTTTGAGTCCTATCTGCAGAGGGCAGGCTCTTTGCAGCTGTGTCCACAGTCTGTGCTGTGTCAGGGGCATCATTGGGGTCATCTGATACACTGTGCCCTTGACCTGATGCTAGGACATCACCCAGTGACAATCCAGTCAGGACTCCTCATTGCCAGGGTCAATGTCAGCCATGGAGGGGAAAGCACGTGACCTCTGGTGGCCCGGGCTGTCCTAAGACTTTGTGCTTTGTTCCCTGGCCTCTCTGTCTCCCTGGTAGCCCCAGGTGGTCATGGAGGCCATGGTGAAGTTCCTGGGTGAAGATGTCTCACAATCAAATGTACAGAATCACACCCTGCAGTAGCCCATGTTGCCTGTGGCTCCTGCTTTGAAGGCCTACAGGCAAGAGGCTACATCTTGTCCAGGCAGCTATGTCTGAAGCAGGGTGAAGGCCACGAGCTCCACAGCACCTGAGGGACCGCAACTCCAACAGCGTCTCTGCCAGCTGTAGGTAGCCAGCAGCCACCAGAGAACCATTCTCTTCCAAGCACCCGGGAACCTGAAGCATGTTGCTCTGCCTTCTAACTGGCCACATGGACCACTGACCATGTGTGTCCCTCTCTCCCTTTATATCTTGTTCAGGCTACAAGACTATTGATTGGTGCCACCCATACTCAGGGTGGGGCTTCCATTGTCCACACCCAGAACTATGCTAATTCCAATCAGTGGACTAATTGAATACCACACACCCTTAATCCCAGTATCACACACTATCACATACCATAGATCCAGACCGCTCTGAAAAAGCCCCACCTATGACCACAGGTGGCTTTGGGAGGACATCTAGGGACACAACATTCCACCCTTGGTCCCCAAAAGACTCATGCACATGCCTTTATGCAAAAGGCAGTTAGTCCGTCTCCAAGAGCTGCCAAAGTCCTAACAGTTTCTGCACTGCTGAAAAGTCCAAGTCCCAAGTCTCCACTGAGATTTAAGGAAAACTCTGAGCTGTGAGCCCTGTGCACATGAAAAAGTCAAACACGTCCAACCTTCAATGGCACAAGATAAACACTTCCATTCCAAAAGGTACAAACAGGGGAATAGAAAGGAATGGGAATCAAAGCAAGGCCAGAATCCAGCAAGGCAAAGGATAAATCCCGTAGTACAATGTCCAATGTCTGGGGCAATCTATAGCAAGATGTCAACTCTGAAGGGCTTGGAGAGCTCTAACCTATGGCACTGCAAGTGGTTGTAGCTCCCATGGCTTCTCTCTTGGGCTAGTTCTGCTCACACCTCAGAGTTTTCCTCAGACCACCCATGTTCCTGGATTCTCCAGCCTTCTAGGATCTCCGCTGCACCTTCAGCTTCACACTATTATCTTCACACACTGCTCTCTCAGGAGCACGCTGCCCGGCCTCCCAGGCCTTCTTCCAAAATCTGGGTGGGAGCCCTCCTGATCCCACAATTCTTGCATTCTGCATTCACCTAAACCCAGCACCACACAGATGATGCCAAGTCTGCTGCCAGCTGGAGCAGTAGCCAGGCTTCCTTCTCTCAAGACTGTAGGAGTTGAGTGCCTGGATTGCTGACCACTATGAACCAAATCTGGAGGAACAAATTCTCTAGGACACTGCCATTCTGGAACATGGTGCTCTGGGGTTCCCTTCTCAAAGCAAAGTCTTTCACTTTTGTCATTTTGAGGATGCAAAGAATGGAGTCCATCATTCTTATGATGTCCTCAGGCCATCTTTTCTATTTGCCTGTTCCTTTTCAGCAACCAAGTTTTCCCCTGCTTCATCTTGCAGGCCATAACTTTACTGGAGCTTTCTTTCTGGCTAAACTCAAAAATTTTAAAATCATTGTTCTGGGCCCTTTGCTCTTCATCCTCAGGGTACAGCTGGCTAAAAGGCCCCCCACCCCACGGTAACCATGCCACCACCTCATTTTGACTGGCTTGACATTTCTTCTGTATGATTAGTCTGCCACCCTTAATCTTAGTCTGAGGCAAAGACTCTGGACATGAGAAAAATGCAGACAAGTTTTCTGCCAAAGCATAACACACATGGTCTGGAGTTCAACAGCCAATGGAGTCCTTGTTCCTAATTGGAACCTCCTGAGTCTAGTCTTTACCAGCTGGATTTCTTTTCTTTCTTTCTTTCTTTCTTTCTTTCTTTCTTTCTTTCTTTCATTTTTTGACAAGGTCTTGCTATGCATTTCAGGCTGATCTTTTTTTTTTGGTACCGGGAATTGAACTCAGGTCCTTCCACTTGTGCAGCAGGCGATGAAACCACTGAGCTAAATCCCTGGCCCTCAGGCTGATCTTGAACTCACTATGTAGCCCAGGCTGGCCTCAAACTTACGGCAATCCTCCTGCCTCAGCCTCTTGAGTGCTGAGATTACAGATGTGCACCACCACGCCTGACTTACCAACTGCATTTCTATCAGCATTCTGGTCTTCTGAACTCTGGCCAGAATTTCCCACCAACTTTGGCTTATAGCACTCCAGGGCAGCTTTAGTCAGCATCTTCAAACCTTTCCAAACTCTTACCACAAGACAGTTCCAAAGGCTCCTGAACCATATGGCCCAGTAGTGTCACAGCAATGACCCCACTTCTCTGGTACCAAAATTTATCTTAGTTACTTTTCTCATCGCTGAGACAAAATACCCAACACCCCAAGTTAAAGGAGGAAAAGTTTATTTCAGCCCACAGTAGTGGTTTCAGTCCATAGTGGTCTGGCTCTAAGGCAGGTGGCATGCCAGAGGGGATCACAGAGGAGAAACAGTCCATGGTGTAGCAAGCAAAAGGCAGCAAGCAGCAAGCAACAGCAGCCTGCCTTCTCTCTCTTCTTTTATATCCCATCCAGGCTATATGCCTATTGACTGCTGCCACTCCCACCCAGGGTGGGGCTTCCATTATCCACATGCAGATCTATGCTAATTCCACTCAGACTGATTTAGTAGCACAAACCCTTAATCCCAGTATCATATACCTTAGATTGAGCCAGCTCCAGAAAGCTCCACCTATGAGCACATGAGGCTTTTGGGGGAGAGCATCTAGATATAAGCCACAAGAGCATGGTTGGAACACCTGCCTTGGGGAGGGTGGAGACTGCAGGGGGCGCATTGTGTGGACAACCATTGGCCCACTAGGAAACAATTCAGGGCAGAGCTGGGATTTAGCTCAGTGGGGCCACTGCCTGCCTTGCAACAAGGTCCCAAGTTCAATCCCAGGTTAAAAAAAAAAAGAGTGGCTGGGAAACAATTCAGGGCATGTGGGCTTTCAGGAAGATGTTTTTTCAGTCTGAAACCACTAGAGCAAAAATCCATGTCTTAGAGAGCTGGATGCTCTTTACAGGTACAAAATCACACTGTCATGTGAGAGCTACTGTTCTGAAGCTATGATTCATCTGGTCCTCGTTTGTTGACTCAGTAGCACTCCCCTGACTTTTACTACCTATTCCCATTGCCGCCCCAAGGGGCTGAGTAACTCCCAATGGCAAGCCATGGAACAAAAGGCACGATGAAAGAAGCTGGAGACAGATATATCTGGGGCCCTCTGAATCCAGAGGCCCAGAGTCCACTGAAGGAAGCTAATTAGGACCCTGACAGGTTATTGTTCACCCAGAAATACTGGCAGAGACTGTAATGGTGTAAATATAATCCCAAAGCTTGGGGCTTTGCTGAACATCAAATAGAAAATGTCTGGTTTTTTCAGTCTATCTGATTCACCAGCTTTGAGTAGAATGTGGCACAGGTTTTGCTTTTTCCCCAGAGGAGGAAGACCTTGTGATCAGCTGGGATTCTGTCGAAAGGAAAGGTGAGGAGAATTCCAGCAAGTGGATGTAAGGCAGGCAAATCCTGTGTGCTCATCAGATCTAGGTTTGCAGCACATAAGGGCATTTTCAACAATCTCAGAAACGTTTCAGAAATTCTTAATTAAAAATACAAAGAAGCATCACTTCATTTTAAATTTACTTTAACTTTAAAATAGACACGAGGAGGGGGAGGATGTGAAATCAAACAACGCCGTAGTTACTGGCCTCACTGAGGCCACAACTGTGTTTCTGGGTCTGATTCTCCAGTCCCTGGCTTCCTGCCCCTGCCCCTCCTGTCCTGGTTGGGAGACCTTCCATCCACCTTTCCCCACAGGAAGTGACTCTTCCTGTCTCTCAGGGACTGGTGCCGCACTGCTGAATACTGCTGTGTATTTTGTCCCCTGGGACAAGGCCTAGGGCCTGGGCTGAAGGGAGGTCTTCCCCAGGGCAAAGGGTATTCCCAGCATGCATTGTCCAGGGGCAGGAAAATGCCAGAGAGGAGGGAGGGGGAACTCAGGGCCGGATCTCTTGAGCATCTGCAGCACTCAGGAGTCAGGCTGGGCTTGAGGAGTGAGATGGTCGATTCCTCCAAGAGGCTGGACAGGAACCAGGCAGGGAGAGAACCCTCCAGGATAATGGGGACTCTGGGCACTGACAGTGACATGTCTGGCACCAAAACAAACAAACAAGTAAGTAAAAATTTACAAAAAGAAGAAGAAAAAGAAACTTTTTTTGGAGAAGTGTAACTTCCTTTTGTGATCAGTGAAGTCTGCTCAAACACCACAGACTAATGCTAGTTGAATTGTGGAGAAGAAAGGGGAACAGGGATTTATCTTTCCTTGGGCTGGGTTTGTGAAAGAGAGACCCAGAGGCAGCCCCGGAGAACACGGACTCGGGACGAGGTCATGGTCTGCGAGGTCAGTGAGCCTTCCCAGCTCGAGTCTGTGCTTTCTTTCCACTGGGCTTCCTGAAAGGCACTTTCCACACTGTGTCATGTGTTCCACTGGCCTCCAGGCGCCAGGGAAACAGAATCCTGTCTGGTTTGATCCATCTCCTTCTAGCAACCCTAACACAGAACTTGCTTCCTCATATTGTTTGAAGGCAGGGGTCTGAGTGTCAGCTTTCACATCTGCATTCCCTGTGGAAGACGACCAGGCTTGAGCAGCCTGAGGATAGTACAGAAGGACTCACTTGGGTGGCTCAGGTGTGCCGTCAGTCTCCTCTTTGGAGGGATCACGTGAGCCCAAGCCTTGCAATTTCTGAGACCCTGCTTAGAACTGGTCATTTTGGTGCTGAGTCACTTTGGAACACATTCAGGCTAGCTTTTTCAAGTGGAAAAGTTAGTATTTGCATATGCTTTTTAAAAGTCAAATTGTACATCAGGAATATGATAAAGAGTGTCTTTTTTCAAGACTACACTTGTAATGTCCCCTGTCCAGAAGTAGATAATAACTTCTTGGGCATTCTTTCATAAATTTTCTACAGAAATGTAAACACATACATGTATATATTTATATGAGCATATTTATAGGTATGCTTACATGGTTAGTTTAATTGGGAGCATGCTCTGTTTTTAATTTACTTTTGTCATTCCAAATATTTCTTGATGATTTTCCATATTGTCTGATATAAATTGACCTTATTTATTTACTTATTTATTTTGATTTATTTATTTATTTTTTGTACCAGGGATCGAACTTGGGGCCTTACACTTCTGAGGCAAGCACCAGAACCACTGAGCTAAATCCCTGGCCCTAATCCTAGTTCTCTGAGGTATCTCCATACGGATTTCCACAGTGGTTGCACCAGTCTGTACTCCCACCAGCAGTGGAGCAGTGTTCCTCTTTCCCCACAGCCCTGCCAGCATTTGTTATTGGTTGATTTCTTGATAGCAGCCATTCTTTCTGGGGTGAGGCGGAATCTCAGTGTTGTTTTCATTTGCATTTCTTGAATGACCAGTGATGTTGAACATTTTTTCATATGTTTATTTGCTATTCTACTTCTTCCTCTGAGAAATGCCTGTTCATTTCAGATGCCCATTTTTGGATTGGGTCCTTAAATTTGGGAGGTCTGATTTTTTTTAAGTTCTTTGTAGATTCTAGATAGTAGTCCTTTTTTCTGAGGAAAAGCTGGTAAAAATTTTTTCCCACACTGTAGGTTGTCTCTTAGCTCTGTTGGTGGATTCTCTTGCTCTATAAAAGCTTTTTAATAAGATGAGAAACCAGTTGTTGACTCTTTCTGCTAGTTCCCATGCGATTGAGGTTTTGTTCATAAAGTCTTTTCCCATGCCAATGTCTTCAAGAGTTCTACCTAACCTATCTTCCTACAGGTTTAGTGTTTCTGTTTTAATATTTAGATCTTTGATCCATTTCAATTTTAGTTTAGCGCATGGTGAAAGATATGGGTCTAGTCTTAATATTTGGCAAGTTGAAACCCAGTTTTTCCAGCACCATTTATTGAAGAGGCTATCTTTCCCTCCAGTGAGGGTGTTTGGCTCCTTTGTCAAAGATGAGGTGGCTGCGTGTGTCTGGAGTTGTTTCTGCATCTTCTAATCTGTTCCACTGATCCTTGGGTCTGTTTCTTTGCCAGTACCATGCTGTTTTTATCACAGTAGCTTTGTAGTGTAGTTTCAAGTTGTGGGTTGTGATACTCCCCCTGCTTTGGCTTTGCTGCCTAGAATTGCTTTTGATATTCTAGGTCTCTTCTGATTCCAAATGAATTTTGGGATTGTTTTCTCTAGTTCTGTGAAATATGTTGTTGACAATTCAATTGGGATTGCATTGAATCTATATAGAAGTTTGGGAAGTATGGCCATTTTCACTATATTGGTTCTTCCTACCCAGGAGCAAGGGATGTCTTTCCATTTTCTGATATCATCTTCAATCTCTTTTTTCAGAGTGCTGTAGTTTTCAAAGCAGAAGCCTTTTACTTCCTTCATTAGATTGATTTCTAGGTATTTCATTTTGGGGATGATATTGTGAATGGAGTTGTTTCCCCAATTCCTCTTTCAATGAGTCTGTTATTCCTGTACAGGAAGGCTATTGATTTTTGTGTATTTGCCTTGTATCCAGCTACTCTACTGAATTTGGTTATTAAGTCTAGAAGACTTTTGGTGGAGTTTTTGGTGTCTTCTATATAGAGTGTCATGTCATCTGCAAATAATGACAATTTAAGTTTTTCATTTCCTATCTTTATTCTTTTTATTTCTTTCTGTTGTCTAATTGTTGTGGCTGATGTTTCCAGAACTATATTGATCAAAAGTGGTGATAGTGGACATCCTTGTCTTGTTCTTGATTTTAGCATGAAAGATTTCAGTCTAGTATGATGTTGGCTGTTGATTTTTCATAGATGTCTTTTATCAGGCTGGGATAAAGACCATTTATTCCAATATTTCTGGATTTTTATCATGAATGGGTGTTGGATTTTGTCAAATACTTTTTCTGCATCTATTCAGATAATCATATGGTTTTGTCCTTGACTCTGCTAATATAGTGTATTACATTTATTGATTTACATATGTCGAGCCATCCTTGCATCCCTGGGATGAATACCACATGATCAGGGTGTATGATCTTCTTGATGATCTTCTGCATTCTGTTTGTGAGTATCTTATTGAGGATTTTTGTATCTATGTTCATTAGTGAGATTGACCTATAGGTCTCTTTTATTCGTTGGGTCTTTCTCTGCTTTTGGAATCAAAGTAATGCTTGCTTTTAGGAATGAATCTGGGAGTATTGCTTCCCTTTCAACTTCTATAAAGAGTATGAGAAGTTGAGCCGGGGATTTAGCTCAGTGGTTTCACCGCCTGCTACGCAAGCACAAAGACCAGAGTTCAATCCCCAGTACCAAAAAAAAAAAGAGTATGAGAAGTAGTGGCATTAGCTCCTCTCTAAATTTCTTGTAGAGTTCAGGAGTGAATCCATCAGGACCTGGGCTTTTCTTTGTTGGTAAGTTTTTAATCACATTTTCAATTTCATTGATTTATACTGCATTGTTTAGAATTTTTGTATTTTCTTGGCTCAACTTTGATAATTCATACGTATCTAGGAACCTGTCCATTTCCTCTGTGTTTTCCATCTTATTGGCGTAAAGGTTCTGTAAGTAGGTATTGATGATCCTCTGGATTTCTGCTGGGTCCATTGTAATTTCACCCTTTGCATTCCTACTTGCATGGATTTGGGCCTTTTCTTTCCTTTTTTCTGATAAGGCTGGCTAAGGGTTTGTCAATTTTGTTCATTCTTTCAAAGAAACAACTCTTTGCTTTGTTGATTATTTGTATCATTCTCTTAGTCTCCATTGCATTGATTTCTCCTCTGTTCTTTATAATTTCCTCCCTTGTATGAGCTTTGGGGTTTGCTGTGCTCTTCTTTTGCTAGAAGCTTGAGGTTCAGCTTCAGGTTGTTTAATTGGGCTTGTTCTGTTTTCCTAATATGAGTATTCACTGCTATGAATTTCCCTTGTAAGACTGCTTTCATTGTGTCCAATACATTCCAATATGTTGTACTGGCATTGTCATTTAATTGAAGGAACTGTCTGATTTCTTCTTTAATTTCCTCAGTGACCCATTGGTTATTCAGAAATGTGTTGTTCAATTTCCATGTGTTTATGAAGTTCTTGTGATTTCTTTTGCTATGGATCTCCAATTTCATCGCACTATGGTCTAATAATATACAGGGGATAACTTCAATTCCTTTGCACTTACTTAAACATGTTCTGTGAGCGAGTATGTGGTCTATTTTGGAGACCTGTGTGCCGCTGAAAAGAATGTGTGTTCTGGTTTTCTGGGGTGGAACACACTGTAAACATCTGTTAAGTCCATTTATTCAAGAGTTTGAGTTCTAGCATTTTGTTGTTTATTTTTTGTCTAGTTGATTTATCTATTTGTGACAATGGAGTATTGAGGTCCCCCACTACTACTGTCTTAGTGCTTATTTCATTTTTCATGTCAGTTAGTATTTGTTTTATATAGTTGGGCCCACTAGTGTTTGGTGCATATATGTTTATGATTGTCATCTCTCCCTCTTGGATTGTTCCCTTTACAAGGATGTAATGGCCTTCTTTGTCTCTCTTAATTAGTGTTGGTTTGAAATCCATTTGATCTGCAAAGAGGATAGCTACTTCTGCTTTTTATTTATTTATTTTTTTGGTTCCTGTTGCATGGAGTATTGTTTTCCACCCTTTAACTTTCAGTCTATGAGTTTCTTTTTGAATTAAGTGTGTTTCTTGTATGCAA
>NW_004624805.1:719439-753664 GCF_000247695.1 Heterocephalus glaber
TTTTCAGTTTTTGACCATTTAGTATGATGTTGGCTGTTGGTTTTTCATAGATAGCCTTAATCAGGTTGAGAGAAAGACCTTCTATGCCAGTTTTCTGTAGGGTTTTTTTAAAATCATGAATGGGTGTTGGATTTTGTCGAATGCCTTTTCTGCATCTATTGAGATGATCATATGTTTTTTGTCCTTGACTCTGTTAATACAGTGTATTACATTTATTGATTTATGTATGTGGAACCATCCTTTCATCCCTGGAAGAAAATTCATTTTTTAAATCCCTTGTACTAATTCACTGTGTTAGCTCTCTATTACTGTGACAAGATACCTGAAACGGTCAACTTAAAACGAAGAATGGTTTGTTTAGCTTAGTTTTAGAGACTTTCATCTGTGGTTGGTCAGCCCCATTGCTTTTGGGCCTGAGGAGAGATAACACATCATGGTGGGAGCACATGGCAGAGGAGGCTGTTCACCTCACCACCACCAAGGAGCTAAAGAAGCGAGGAAGAAGAGACCAGAATCCCACACACTCCTTCGAGGGCATGCCTCCAATGACATAAGCACCCACTAAGCCCTCTGCTTAGTGGCACCACTGAGTGGGGACCACGCTGTTGACATACGAGCCTTTGGGAGACACTTCAAATCCCACAGACAGCAGTCACAAGCCCTCAGGCCCAGGTCTAGCTGGCTGCATTTGAATCACTTGCTATGACCACCATGACGAGGGTCCTTCAGCCACTACCTGATCACCTGTGAGTGGAGACTCCACAATGTCCTCTGCTCTCCAGAGGGATACAAGGAAAATGGTGCTTGAATGTGGGCCTCGGACATTGTTGGATGAAACCAGAGCACTTGATGCTGCTGGAGCCACCCTGAGCACCTGGGAGCACAAGTGTCTAGGATGACAGCAGAAGGGCAGGAGGAACTAGGGTTTTTGACAATGCTGTGAGCCACTTCTGGTGGGACTGACTGTCCCGCAGATGTACATACTCATGAGTACACATAAAAATATTTTAAAGTAACTAAAGACTATTCCAACAGATGTGATACAGACCCAGTAATCTCCAGGAAATTGTTAGGTGGTCCTACAGCCATCTCAAATTCAACCACACCTCCTCCTATATCCCTCACCTTGCTTTTAGCTGCAACATCCAAAGAAGCTTCCTCCGGCTCAGTGGGCAGGTGTGTTATCTCACACATCTTTAGAAAGACTTCCAGCACAAAGAATGTTTAGGGCATGGATGTGGTCGTCACCTTGATTTCATCATTACATATCGCACACATATATTGACATTATCACACTGCACCGTATAAATATGAACAATTACTATGTGTCAACTAAAAATAAAAATTGGGCAGTGTGGCCTTAGGGCGGTCCAGTGGGCCCACGGAGCCTCTGGGGTTTTTCATCTCTGTTCTGCCGTCTGCAGCCTTGGTTTCAGCCCACATGTCGCTCCCTCTGTGGCTGTTAGAAAACTACCAGGAGCAGCCAGGCTGGCAGGCTTCCCCTTGTCCCCGCTGCTGCCTAAATGGCTTCGACAAACCTTCCCCAACACCCAGTTCCAGTTTGGTGTCCCCTGCTGGGCAACTTTGGTACTGAGTCTTAATTTAGATTTAAGCACTTAACTAAAACACAGTGTTTGTTCCCGTATCTGACTCTCCCACTAGTCTACGATGAACGTGAGAGCAGGGACTGCCTCTTGTCTGCTCTTTATCCATTATATTTAATGCGCAGAACAGTAACTGGCTCATAGAAGGCATTCTATATTCTTGAATAGTTGGATAAGTCAATAAAATCCAGGTTAATGGATAAGTCAATAAAATCAAAATCAGAGAAGAGGTTTGTGGTGAACATTAAGCTGAGAGTGTTCACGCCTAGCCCTCTGAGTCCACAAGCCCTGTGTCCACGGTTCTCCAGCCAAGGATCCTTGGCCATGAAGTTAGGCCTGTGATGGCTGCGTCTGCACTGAAGGTGTACAGACTTCTGTTCTTGTCATTCCCTAAGTGATACAGCACAGCAACTGTGGTACTTACACTGTACTATAAGTGATGTAGAGGTGACTTAAGGGCCACAGGCGGATTGCATAGCTTATATGCAAATACTACCTCATGTTACATGAGGGACTTGAGCATCCCCGGGTTTTGATATCTTGGAGCCAACCTTTCATAGACACTGAAGGATGACTGTAATGAGGAAAGAATTTGACTTAATGAGAAGGAAATAATTCAAATAAAGCATTCAACACACGATTTCTTTTGTGCTTTCAGTAATTCATGTGAAGTCTAAGTTTGCAGCGTGGAAGTCTGCTTTCGTTCCTTAGGTCAGCATACTTTGGTGGTGACCTAATGCCTGCTCTGTCAGGTGCTGGGAGACTGTGAAGAACCAGCACTGGTTTTGCCTTTGAGTTGCTTGCTGTTAGGACAGGAGCAAAGAAGCAGCTGCAGTATAAGGTAAAAAATGCTAAAGTGGCATTGTGCATTGAACTCATCTCTAGGCTGTGGTTGAAAGCATTTATATAATTATAGACATTTTTTTCTTCCTTGCCTAGCAAGATTCCCATGCATGCTACCTTAATCGCGTATCCGTGTCTTGCAGCCGCAGAGTGAAATGTGCCCCATTTTCCTGTTTCATAACCCCCATTCCCACGCTGACTATTAGTGTTCTTATCTCTTTTTCCTCCTGACTCATAGTTAAGCTTCAAATTTCTGCTGCCACAGAGTCTCTGTCTCTCAAGGCCACTCTTTGTCGCTTGCTATCTCCCATCCATCCATTCATTCTTCACTCTTTCCGCTGTGACAGGAGCTCTGCTATCCATCATCTCTTCCCAGCTTACACTCTGGCCCACAGAGACAGGAGCATCGCTCAGAGGATGGCTGCCACAGAGCAGTGGGGACAGGGAGAAGGTGACAGTGGACCAGTGCCAGGCAAGGGCTGGGTCTCTCACATGGGGAGCTAGCAGAGGGAGAACCCGCCTCCCACTGGCCGCGACAGGAGAGACACTTTTATCTCCTGCAACCACAAGTCCAGAGGCTGACCGCCTTCACTGCTGCTGAGTGCAGCAAGGGAGAGAGAATCGTGGTAAGGTGCACTCTGGTGGCCCTTGCTGGCCCAGGCAGAGCTGACACTGCCACGGCCCCTCTAGCCCCTCAAGCGAATAGGTTTTCTGGATGAAGTCTTCACTAAGAGGAAGTAAAAGCAAACAGGGAGCATTGACAGTGTTTAAAGAACACAGGTTGAAAACTCCATCCGCTGCCTTGTTTGCTGCATTCCTCTCGCACCTGACCGAGAATGCGAACCAGCAGCTCCACACCCAGGCCAGACTTTTGACTTTAGATACAAGCTTTGAACTCTCCATTTTCCCAGGGATGGGTTGCTGGCACCTGCTCCAGATGCGGACCCCAGGTGGGTGTCTGGGCAGCCTGTGCTACCCTTTGTCCTACCCTGCAGGCCTGTCCTGTGGGCCTTGAAAAGCCATCTCCTAGGTGGCCCTGAGAATGCTTGTGCCAGCTTTGAGGCCCTAGGCCTAGCCTATGCCTCTTTGGTTGTAGGTTTTTGAAAAATCATCCTCTGTCTTGGAGCCTGCATTCAAATCCGTGTTTGCCCAAGTTGTTCACCAGTCAGTGGCTGTGCTCGGTTCTTTAATCTAGACTGAGTTTCTGTGCCCGTCTTAATGCATTTTCTGTTGCTATAACTGCATGTGTAAGATTGAGTAATTTATAGAGCAAACATATTTATTTCTTAAAGGTCTGCAGGAGGCAAGTCCAAGTTTGAAGGCCTCGTCTGGCGAGGGTCTTGTTGCCAGTGGGGAGTCCCAAGATGGAACAGTGTATTGCATGGTGGGCTGGGCACATGCAAGAGGAAGAGCCGAGTGGGCTTCCATAACAGATCCACTCTTGAGGCAACCTATGGCCCATGAATCACCCAACTGCCTGGTCCCATCTTAGTGCCGCACAATGGGGATCCGATTCCAACAGGAGCTTTGGAGGGACTTTGAGACCACAGCGCTCCCTCGGTGCCAGTGCCGTGTCTCTGCATGACCCTGAGGTTGCACCGCCTGTCCTGCTGGCCGTGTAAATTACACTCGCTCCCTCCAGAGACCCCCGCAAACCCTCCTGTTGTGAGTTTCAAAGGCTTTCTGTTGTGCAGCCCACTAGGTGGCGTGTATCTCTGCCAGAGGGAGCGTCCAAGTCTTGGCTCATTTGCAGAAAAGCATGGTGGACAAGCCCCACACCGGGCTGGACAGCTCCCCCACGCACATTACAGCACCCGCGGTCCCCGTGAAGGTCCATATGAATGACATAGGAATGAAGGTCCACACGAAGGACTCATCTTTAGGAAACTAATTGCTAAGTTTCACCGTAGCAGGATTGCATTACTTGGACAGTACCCAAACTGACATGATTACCGTCTAACAAATATTTATAGAGAATATACAGCATGACCAGGTACTCCTGTAGGAGCTGGGTATCCATTCAGCTGTGGCAAAAATAGTGCATAGAGAGCTTCTAGCCTGACAAGGAAGGCGGACAATACATGCGTTAGTAGCATGTTCTGGACAGTGACGACTGCAGGAGAAAGGAAGGAAGGGAGCTTGGGGGAGAGCGGCTAGAGGCTGCCAGTCTCTCACCTTGGACTGATGTACACCTTGTGGTTGTTGCTACCCGTATCCCTCATGCTGTTTAACTGATAAATAACAGTTTGAGTGGTAACAAGATTTACCTTCTTCTCTCTCTGTTGTTCTCAAATCTGGCTGCATCTAGCGGAAGTTTTTAAAAACTACTACTACTATACCATATTAGTCATTTCCCTATTGCTGGGACAAAATATCTGACTCTTGCAACTGAAAGAGGTTTATTTTGGCTCACGGTCCAGAGTGTTCAGTCCATGGTTGCCTGGTGGCTTCACGGCAGAAACAGCATGGTGAAGGGTCTGGCAGGAGAAAGCCGCTCAGCGCATAGCAGCCAGGAAGCAGGAGAGAGGGGAGCCAGGGACGAGACAGCATCCTTCCAGGTCACAGCCCAGTGACCTCCTCTCTCCAGCAGTGCTCGCCTCTGAACGGCACCTTCTGCTGCGAGCCTCAGTGGCTTGATCCACTGTACAGCACCCTATGACTCTAGTCATCTTCTAAAAGCCCCAGCTCTGAACAGAAGACTTTGGGGGACATTTTAGGTCTAAAGCAGATTCCGGCCGCCCCAGAAATTTGAGTAGACCTGACACTGTCACATCAGTATTTTCAAATAGCTTCCTCCGGCAACTCTGGTGTACAATCAAGGCTGAGAAACTGTTCTGGCTCTTGGAGGTGGGGGAATTTACTAAAGCCTCTAATAACTAGCTGCCAGAACTTATATATAACCGGCAATGACAAATCCTGGTCAGCATCACGTGATAGTTTCCTTACTGTTTGCTGACCCTCAACATTTTCTTAGATCCTCAGGGAAAACTATTGCCATTACCAGGTGTAAAGGATTCCTGGTCATTCCTTGGCCAAATGAATGCAGAACAAAATAGGAAGGAAAAATAAAGTTTCTATGATATATGTATTGTTGTTTAAAATACCCCATCACAATTTGTTAGTCACAAATCGTCAAATCTCCTTTGAAATTTACCAAAAGTCACTGTGCCTATCAGCACTTTGGTTAGACCCATTTTCCCTCCTACTTTGCAAATAGAATCGGTGGCATCCTGCAGATAGTCCCAAAGGCGTAATAATGTGTTTGGCAGCTAGCCGGAGATCTTTCAAAGCACATTTGCAAGTTCCATGACTTGCTTCTCTCGGGAGAATGGTCCCAGAGGGTTTCATGGAAGGAATAAGGAGGAGGATGGCAGGAGGGCTGTGCCCTTCCTTCTCTGGAACCAGGTCTGAACGAGTGATTTCAGCTGAGGAGTTTGTTGTTTTTTCCTTACCGCGGATGCAGTCAAGCCTTGGGAAATGTGCATTTGTGTCATCTTAGCTTTGTTTGCTGGAAAGTTTTTCTCCTCTGTCTTCAGTACTTGACAGTGCTGTCTTGAGGGCCTGAATCTGTCTAGCTCCCTGCAGAAGTCATGAGGTTGTGGCTTCCTACACCCTGCATGGTGTTCTCTCAATCACTCAACTTTCTTCCGGAGAATGGTTGGTTCTAACTGCTCCTTGGATAACTTATCGACCAGAGTTCTCCTAAGATGTAGAGCCAATAGGATGCATATAGGGGTGTGTGTGTGTGTGCGTGTGTGTGTGTGTGTGTGTGTGTGTGTAGAGAGAGAGAGAGAGAAACAGAGGCAGAGAGAGAGAGAGAGAGAGAGAGAGAGAGAGAGAGAGAGAGGGAATCTGAAGACTTGATTGATATAGTTGTGGGGCTGATGAGTCCAAAATCCTCAGAATAAACCAGCAGCCTGGACACGCAGGTAAGATTGGATGTTGCAGTCTTGAGGGAAAATGCTTTCTTCTTTGGGAAACCTCTGCCGTAGCTGTTAAGGATTTTAATGATTATTGGAGGCCCACCCACATCATTGAGGGGACTCTCCTTTATTTAAAGTCAACTCTCCTTTATTTAAATTCATGATTGTGGACATGAATCACCATTACAGAACGCCTTCACAGAAACACCTACCTTAGTATCTGACTAGATACCTGGTTACTAGAGCTGGCCAAGTCAACACCTAAGATTCACTACTACACAGGATTGGGTGAAGAGAAAGGATTCCTGGATTTTAAAGGCAGAAGACCTGGGCTCTAATCTCCCACCAATTTGCAACTTAGATTTTGAGCCCATTTCTTAAACATTCAGAGTCTAATTTTACTTTTATGAAAATTTGGTCAATAGACAAGAATCTCCTAAGGCAACAATGTCCCGTATGGAGCTAAAATTCTGAGTATTTTAAGATAATTCAGTATTCTAAATGCTTTTACTATAGACAGCTAAGTTAGGTAGAAATATTATAGGCAGTGAGATAAGGCTAGGACCTTGGAGGAGTCAGTGCAGAGGGTGAGAACACATTACAACTGTGGCTGGAGGCACATCTGTTGGAGGCCAGGCCTGAAGATAAAGATGGAATGACCAGGCCTACATGCCTCCCCAGGGGATAACTGGTATCATCAGGTCCAATAAAGTCTAGATAGACATCAGTCACCTCAGTGGCTGACCAAGACCTCTGGATCCATCCTCTCCTAAAAAAAGTCTTTGTTCCTTGCACGTACACTTGCTACCTGGCCTGGTTCCCCGTTGGATCGATATTACCTGAGCGGCTATACTTCTAATCTATTTACTTGTAATCTGTATGCTTTTAATAGTTGATCATAGTCTTGACCCACATTGTACCCACCTTGTGATTTTGCTCCATAAAACTTCCTTGGAGAAGTGGGCTCATTGGCAACTCACTTTTGGGTCCCCTCCTACCTCAGGATCTCTCTCTTAAGAGTTTTCCTACTGTTAGCCTCTGTTGTTCCTTAGAATTCATTCTTCAGTTTTGGGGAACATGAACTCGGCGTATCTGACATCTAGCAGGGTGGAAGTTACATTTATAAGCCTAGGTCACTTTTTCCCAGTCAGAAACATGTGCGTCCCTTGTGGTTACGAATCTTGTGCTGGGGTGTTTCTATGGTATTCTCTGGGGGAGGAGAGATGAAAGGGAATTTGTGGATGACTTGTGGGAGAGCAAATTTAAGGGAATCGATGGGAAGCATTCAAATTTAGGATAAAGATTTAGCTTTCTGATGGCAGTCCCAGCCTGGGTGGCGTCTCTGAATTACTTTGGTTTCGGCTGCTGGTAGCTCTGTTCTCCTAGACCAGGGGTGGCGAAGCTATGGCACGAGTGCCGCAAAGGGTTATTTGTATCATTGAAAGCTCTGAAAGGTTTGCCATCCCTGTCCTAGCCCTAACCTCGGCCCGCTGCTCGTGTGAGTAGTGTGTTCTTGCTCAAAAGAGATTTCTCAAGGACTGCTAAGTCTTTCAAAGCTTATGTTAGACCATGATTTGTGTTAAATCCAACTTGGAAGTGTCAAGTCACAAAGCCTATCCATTTGCTGGCTTGGTTCAGATGGTTGGTTTCCAAGTTCCCGTTCCTCTAAAATACAGTTTCCCTTAGCAAAGAAGATGTTGTCAGATAAATTAAACTCACAAAATAGTTTTAAACTTATTTTGGGCCCTGGAAAGTAGACATTACCTCAAATCTAAGTCAAATCCATGCGTTTGTATTATGAAGTTTCATTTTCCTCAGGCTTGTACTTTGTCTTTGACTGAGTAACTTTAAAAGGAAGGGAGCTGGGACGGTGTAGAGAACAATGAGCATCCACAGATAGCTCTGTTTGTCGAAGGGCTAGCCTGTCAGGGCATCCACTTACCCACTCCCTGGACTCTGCCCAGCGCTTGGCACTGCAGACTCCTCTCATGCAGGACATTTCCCAGCTGGCTCAGCTCCCACGCCGATGTGGGGGACAGATGTGCTATGCTGAGCAAGCACGCTCAGCTCCTTGTAGAAGTGGAGCCATGCATCGGAAATTACACAAAATCGGGTGGATTTCCAAAATATCCTCTAGCTTTCACAGCAGAAAGGGTTCCTTTTGAAAGTCACACTTGTGGGCTTGTTCTGGAACATTCTCTTCTTGGGGAAGGCTGAGGTGGGGTCTTTGCGACTGAATTAAACCTCTCCCCGATCTCATGGAAGGGAGGGAGCAGAGTGCAGGGCCCGTCTGCACGGCTGGGACCAGGTCTCTTCCCTGCAGCCTATGGCGCCAGCACGTTCACAGATGCTCTGACACCAAACAACCACTTAGAGAGACTTGCTCCTAATATTTGCAGGACTGGACCTGGGGACAGGGCTGAGCGCAAGCTTCCTTCTCAAGCCATTCTTGCTTCTGCATTGCACCTCAAGGGGCCTCTAGCACGTGCTCAAGCACCCCTGTTCTCCGCAGAGCTGCGCTGTGAACCCCCTTCCTGCTGGGAGAGGTGCACTCTTGCCTTGTGCCTCTCAGGAATGCAGGCCAGCGGACGGAGGCCTGACCTGGGGTGGTCTGGTCAGGAAATTCCTGAGTTCCAGGTGCCGGGAGCATTGTCTGGGAGGGGCAGGGGGCAGGGTGGGCACACCCCGGGCCGGACTCCTGGAGGAGGCATCTCCCCAGCAGAGTGCTGTGGGCAGAGCCCTGGAGGCCTGAGACTGGGCCTGGCTCAGGCTCCACAGTTCCATGATGCCCAGTGTGCTATCCATCAACACAGCACGCTGCTGCTTTGTAGACTTGTACTTTTCATAGACACGAACGTTCCTCACTTTGATTGATTACCATGCGTTAAAAATGGGCTCCAGGGATTTTTTTTTTTTTTTGCCAAGGTCTTGCTTTATAGGTCAGGCTGACCTTGAACTTGTGTCTTCCCGCCTCAGCCTTCCTAGTGCTGGGGTTACAGGCGTGTGACACCTCACGTGGCTGAGAATTCTGTTTTGATGTCTTTTTTTGATGATGCAGCTCCCTTGATTTCCGCAGGTGCCTGTGTCCCAAGATGTGGCTCAGGCCACACTCATATGACATTCGACCTGTACAAGCAGGCCGCTTCCTTAGGAAGGCCTCGGAGGCTGCCTGTGGCTTTTCACCTTAGCTCTGCCTCCACGTTGTTCTCCTGGCCTCAGGTGGCTTTCTCTTACTTATTCTCCTTCTCCGAGAGAGCCATTCCTGTTCTTCTGAGTTCCCAGCTAAGACCCTGAAGCCCTCTTTGCCCTGGCTCCTCAGGGGGACCACACAGGTGCCTCTTCCAGGGCGGGCTTCTTTTCTTCCCTTGTCCCTAAAGCTTCATTTTCTCAAGGTCAACCCTGCGTCTGTGGAGGTGGCGGTCGTGGAGGTGCATTAGTCTCCCCATCCGCCGCCCAACACATGGCATTGACATCGAGCAGCTTTGAAACAGGCGCGGAGCTGGTGGCTCTGGGGACTGCAGCAGGACAGGAGGGAGAACTGAGGTCTGGCAGGGTTGCGCCCCGGGTGCCTCTGCTCCTGGGATGGAGATTGTCCACGCAGAGGGACGTGGCCTGAAGCAGCTCCCGTCCTGACCCCGGGGGCAGTGGGAGAGGGTTTGCCGAGGCTTGAGTCCTCACAAGGCCACGCTGTCATTTATCTGACCAAGGAGAAGAGCGATGGCGGACGTGTTTGACCAAACAGATGAACTCACAGCTTTGCAGAGTGGATCTTAGCCCGGAAGAAGGTAGCTCAGGAGCCAAATTGATGGAGAGAGGGAGGAGGGGCTGGGGAAGGGCCAGAATGTGAGGTTTTCTTTTGGGGTGCCCCACCTGCCACCCTCAAGTGTCATTCAGCCTCCAGGGCCTCACACAAGCTGGCTGTTAGGTGGTTGGCTGATCACAGTCTGGCTTTTGTTTCCTCCTAATGGAATTGTTTCCTGGCTTACAAACATGGCTATTCCACCTCGGCTGTTGCTCTCTCCCAGAAAGGCTGCTCTTCTGCTGCCCTAGGATGCATCTCAGCTGGTGCTACACTTGGAGCACACTGGGAACATGTGGGCTTTGTCTCTCTGACAGGCATTTAGGAGATTTCTCTCTTTCTAAAGGAAAGTTAGCCTAGATCCCCAAGGCACAGTCAGATCTACTCTTACACCCTGCTTTGAGGAAGGACAGAGCAAAGGCATCCAAAGCCAGGCCAGTTGGCGCCTAAGTAAGTAGGCCACATGGCCCCACTGGGACAGCTCAGGCTGGAATTTTACTGGGTTTTCTTTGTGCCATATCTTGTCAAAATGCTATATATTTGAAACCTCTGGATATCACTCAGGTTTTGTAGTTGCAAGCAACAGAAATGGAGTCACCAAGATGCTAGAGAATTAGGCTCTGGGCTAATGCCTAGAGCAGCACCCATACTGTGCTGCAGAACCAGCCCCAGGGAGTCGGCCCCAGGGCCACTGTGAACACAGATGCTGCAGCCCAATCCTCTGATTCTGCCGTGTGGAGACACTGGTACCACTGCTGGCGCTGGTCCAGAACGCAAACTCGCTTCATGGCTGCTGTTCCCGGCTCCATCTGCCTTAAATTACTACTTCCCACTCAGTCATTGGGGAGGGCATGTATCTCACTGCAGGAAGTCAGGTGCTGTGGATGCAGGAGAGATGGGCAGGAGCTCTGGATATCTTCAGCATCTGTGGTTTCCACTAAGCTGTGCCTCTTCTCGACACTCCAAGATGCAGCTACTGCGTGGCCAAAAAGAATGACAGATTTCCACTGCTCCTTTTTAGATCTAACCTTGATTCCCATGCACCGATTCCCAGGTTGAGGATATTTATTCATTCCATGTGCATTAACTGATCCCTCCTTAATAGCCAGGCACTGAGATTACTTCTGAGAATGACTTCCTTCTAAGAAGCCCAGCGTCTAGTTGGGAAGAAGGATAACTCACCAGAATAAAAACTTTTGTGAATGCTTTGGCAGGATGTACTGAGGTGTGCCTGACCAGAGGAGGGGAGGGATAAGTGGAAATTGCCAGGGCCAAAAAAGAGGAGGGTGTTCCGGAGGAAGAGCTTCACTGGCTCCCCGTGGTCGCAAGAAAGGACCTGGGCATGAAAGTTTTGCATCCCGACTGAGGAGTTTGGGGTTAGTGCTAAAAATGACAGAGAATCATTGGTGAAAGACATGGCAAGTCATTTTGGAAATATATCACTTTATGATGGGAAAATTAATTGCGTGGAACAAGACAGAAGGTAAGGAGATGAGGTCAGAAGTTACTACAGGAGTCTAGGGAAGAACACAGATTTGAGAATGTGGCTTAGGGATGATTTGCAGTAGAGCTGACGGTACTCATATGGGACCTTTGGGGGGGGGGATCACAGAGAGCTTCTAGCTCAGTGTTGGGGCAATTATGTGGAAAGAGATGTCAAATGTGGGAGAGAGAGAGAGGATCTGTTTGATTTTGGAAATGCTGAGTTGAGGTGACTGTCAGACGCTGGAGTAGAGACAGTTGCTAAGGCAGTGGGAGATACAGATTGGAATTTTGGGAAAGTAGGCTTTATCAGTTACTTTCCCATTTCCAGGACAAAATACTTAACATTTGCACATTAAACAGGGGAGGTTTACTTTGGCTCACAGTTTCCTGTTAGTCTAGTCTGAGGTCGGCTTGCTCTGAGCCAGAGAAGGCGTGGTGGAAGGGCCTAGCAGAGGGAAGCGTCTTACTCCATGGCAGCTGGGAAGCACAGAAAGAAGGCAAGAGCCAGGGACAAGAATATGCCCAGGAGGGACCCACCTCTTCCAGTCAGGCCCCCCTCCAAGATACAAGACTCTGGGGAGACACAGGCTAAGCTGCGATTGCGCTGCATAATAAGCAATGACGGAAGTAGCACTGCTCTCTTTCTGGGCCTAGTTACTAAGATGCCTGGAAGCTTTTACTTTGGCCTTTTAGAAGCCACTCACCGTGTAGAAATGTGACCACCTGAGGCCACCATTCTGAGAAAAGTCGAGACCACAGGAAGCGTGCAGGAATGTGGTCGAGGGCACCGTCTTGGAAGGTGATCCCTCAGGCCCAGCCACACATGCACGCGGTGGATCAGGGTCAAAGAGCCCAGCTGAGTCCTTTCCAAAGTCCTGACCCACAAACTTGTGAGCAAAAGACTTGCTTTAAAGACACTAGTTTCAGCGTTGCTTGTTCTGCTTCAGTAATATCCAGAAGAGAGAGCAGGGGCGGCAGTCTGTGATCAACTGGAACGGAGCAACCTGAGCAGTGGGCCAATGCAGGTCAGTTTCACTGCCCAGACACCTTGCGCTCACTGGCCCACAGGTGGTGCGGCAGGGGGTGGTGACACAATTGTGTGTGCACGCGTCAACCAGCTTTTCAGATGGCATGTGACATGCTTCGGGCTACCAGAAGTAGGCTACTGCGGGGAATCTTCAGGGAATCTTTTGGAACTGAAAGGGCCCCGACAGACCATCTCGTTTTACAGATAAGATTTAAAGAGACCTAAGGAGGTCAGGGGACTTGGCCGTGCTCAGGAGGAGCAGCTTGGCCTGGAAACAAGATGATCATTTCCTGTGCCACCTTCCAGCAGTCACGCATCTCTGTACAAATGGATGGGCCACAGCATGGTGTGGATGAGTTCCAAAAAGCTTTCTTTTTTCCTGAAAACGACCCTATCTTTCATTCGACTCCCACCGATAGTAAATTTGCCATCGCAGTTGCTCCATCCTGTCTAATCTAAGAATATTTGGGCGCTGCAGTCAGATGTGGACGGAAGTCTGGATTCAGCCCATCCTCACCTTTTTGTAACTTGGGGCAAGTCCCTCCAGTTTGTGGAACTTGTTTTCTCGGCTGTAGAACGGAGACAGCTTCCTCCCTAGTTGCTGCATGCTTGCATATATAAATATTGTTAAATGCCAGGGAAATCATGGGTGTAACTTATGCCCTACTCTGCTGGCAGGTGATGACTCTTCACAGGGTGGTGTTTGCTGCTGCAGAGTATCAGGGGAAGGACATGCATAGCGACAGGACCCACGTCCAGGAGTAGATTTTATTCGAAGATGTTCAGCACATTTTATAACATCACCACCATTCAAAAGATAAATTGCATTTTCAGATGGAGGCAAAAATAAACTGAGTCACAAAGTTGGGGCCTGGCCCAAGTTTCCCCAGTGAGCTGTTTGGAAAGCAAGCAGTGCCCATGAGACAGGCTGGCCTTTTGGTGTGGGAGACATTTTTGGAGAAGCCTCTTGGTTTGGGAAGATACATTCAGCTTAGGGTACCTCTGCAGGGAAAGAAAGTGCTTTCCCTCGCCTTTCACCCTCTCTTTTCTCTCTCCACCATCGACTCCAACTCTGTGATACCCGGATCAAAGGAGACCCAGAGGAGTGAAGCAAAGGGGCCCAGTGTGAGCGGACGTGGTCTGTCTGCTTCTTCTTGGAGCCTGGGCAAGGGCTCAGGCTCTGTCTTGCTCTGGGTGCTCCTCTTGGCTCGCTTGCTTCCTTCGCCTCCTGCGTGTCTCCTTCACAGACGTCCTCCTTCTCGGGCAGCGAGGGTGGACTGGGATGTGGAATGTGGCTTCCCCAAGCTGCCGCATGGCCGCCTGTGTCCCGGGGCAGCTGGCCTGCGCTGGCTCCCCGTGTGCATGCCGGGGACTGTGTTACCAGGCTTCTGCAGGCATTGCCGCACGCCGCGGGCTTGGATCTCAGCTTTGGAAGAGCCTTTCCAAATTCCAGTGTTGACTCTCTTGAAATAATACTGCATGCTCATGAATGGAAACAAATCCTAGTAATAGTTATCCTTAGACAGAGTTAAAATAAATTTTTGGAAATGATTAGATAGCGATTTATATTTGTACTTAGTAAAGGTTTTTAGTATATTTTGGATAAAGAAAAGAACACTGATTTATGGAGCCAGGAAGGAGAATGGAGTGATAATGTGTTTTTTCATAGTAGACTCACTGTGCTTTTATAAAGTGCTGTTATTCATTTTCACGCAAGAAGCTGAAGAATATATAAATTTCTTTATATCTAAATCTATAATTGTGAGTCTCTAAGAAAGTTATCCCAAACAGCTTGGCTTGTCCCTTAAGTTGGAGTGGAGTGTTTACATCATCAGAGGCTTGCTGAAAATAGGTGGACAAATTGAGATCAACAGTATTTCTTGCCAGCAGGGTGGCACATGCCCGTAATGCAAGCACTTGGGAGATGGAGGCAGCAGGACCATGAGTTTGAGGCTGGTCTGGGCTTCATAGAGAGACCTTGTCTAAAAAAATTAACTTCCCTAACCAACACAATAGAACATGAGCTTCAGATTCTGGCTGTGCTCCTTCAGCTCTTGACTTAGGAACTCGGTCTAATCACTTCCCTTCCATGGGTTTGTGTCTTCACCCGAAAATTGAGATGAACTTGGTGACCTCCCAGTTCCCTTGAGTATGTTTGCTTTGAGGCTGGCTGTCACAGTGTGCTCTGGAGGTACACACTGGCCTGGGGCTGTGGCAAACGGAAACTTCTTCTTCGGGGTTGCCTGTCTGTGCTATTCATTCCCTTCTTCTCCCCTTCCCAGGCACCACAGTGAAACCTCTTGTAGCTTCATTATATCTAACCTATAATCATGCCTGCCTTCCTCATAAACTGGTTTCTCATTATAATAAGTGCTATATATCATAATATAAATATAATATGTAGTATGATTTTTATATCTGAGGTATGATAAAAATATGGTGAACGTTTAAATTTTCAAAATTTACTACAGTAAAAGACAAACTGTCATAAATCACCCTCAAAATATTCCTGCTTCCTTCAAATACACTTGGCCCATCCTTCTTGCTATTTCCTGAGGCAGTTCTGCAAGTCCTCTTTTGTGAGTATCTTTAGTTGTGCTGTCATGGCTAACTTGAAGTCCTGAATCAATCAAAATGTTTACCTTTCATGTTCGTGTTTCATTTGAGAAGCAGCCAGGAATCACATGGTGTCAGATCTGGTAAATAAGGTAGATGAAGACGCATTGTAAACTTTTCATGAGCCTGCTTTTCTATGGGATGGTACTCAGCTGAAGCATTTGCTGTACTTTTTCTTACACCTTGTAAAGATCCTCATGAAAGAGGACTCCAGAACTGCTTCAGAAAGTGGCAAGGTTGACGGGACGAGTGTGTTAGGTGCCAGGAGGAGAATTTTGAGGGGCCTGACAAGTGTCTTTTTACTTAAATATTCACCGTGTATTTTGATCATACATCATATACAGTGGCTCATGAATGCTTTTGTTTGCGAATAATTTGGAAGTGTTTGGCAAAAGTTTGTTTTTGTTTGCGAACTCTGCATCAGGTGATGAACACGACTGTGGCCATTTTCTCCAGAACCATGGAATTAAGTCCGTGAACTGAGGTACCTCCGTGTACAAATTAACACTCAGGGGCATTTGGGAGTAACACTCAAACATTAGATGCTGACTCTGTCACTCATCCTAGGGAGGAACTTTAATTTCACACAGTAAGGCAGGACAGTCAGAACAATCACAGATCCATGGAAGTGGACTTTGAGGGGCACTGCAGTCCTTGCCCTGGCTAGGAGAAGTTTCGCAGAACACCTGCCACCCTTTTGCTCTGATTTCTTTAGGAAGGGTTCTTCTTAACATCCCTGATGAATGCACTGCAGTGGCTTATCCCCTTGTAGTTGGGGAATTCTTTTCAGAATCATACTAAACCATGCTGCCTTTTGCTCCAAATTTTCTTGCTAATCTTTTAAAGATGCATTTCAGCAAAAATGGATCTGGAATTGAAGCTCCTCTGCTTCCTGAGAAGACCGACATCCCCAAGGGTTGTCTTGCAGGAATCACCCTGCTTTCAGCCAAGGCTGCCCTGACAGAGCTCCAACAGATGCGTATCTGGCCTATCACAAAAAGCCATCGTTTTTAGGAGACCGATTCTGCTTGTTTTCCTGTCTGGATGCACAGGACCTCTGAGTGACTGAACCTGAAGTATAATCCGAGTTTGTAACAGGAGCTAACCACAGGACAGCAGGTGGTGACACCTTGCTGGACACCAGCATGCGTGGCAGCCGACACTGGCTGGCATGAGCCTCTGCTGACTTGGCAGGTTAGTCTGGGACAGGTGCCCTCTGTGTGCTGCCAGAGGAGATTCCACATGCTGTTTTGTTTTCTTTGAAGGATTTAGAAAACCGTACCCACTGCAAGGTACCTGACAAATGAGCCATTCACAAGCACTAGGGCAGAAAGTGATGCCAGCAATGTTGGGTTTACAGAGTGGAGCTGGCCCTTGGCTTGAGCAATGTGGACATGTCCTAAGCTTTGGAGCACAGGTCTTGCCGATTCTTTTTTTCCAGTGCTGGGATTGAACACAGAGCCTTGTGCATACCAGGCAAACACTCTACCACCGTGTGACTCTCCCAGCCTTTGTACAGTTTTTATTTTGAGACATGGTCTCACTGAGTTGCCTAGTCTGGCCTTGAACTTGGGATTATTCTGCCTCTACTCCCTAAGCAGCTGGGATTACAGGTGTGTACCACTATGTCTGGCTCTGCTAATTCTTTCTTTAAAAATTAATTTTATAGGGCCTGGGATTTAGTGCCGTGGTTCAGCCGCCTCCCTCGCAAGCACAAGGTTCCGAGTTCGATCCCTGGTACAAAAAAAATGAATTGTATTGGTACCTTTTAGATCTCTACAATATAATATCCATCCTAGGGAATTTGTACCTGCACATGATGCATTTTGATTCTTCTTTTTTTCCTCATTCCCTTCTCCCTTTAAGCCCTCCCCTCTCCTTATTTACAAAATTGATGCCTTGCTGAGGTTGGGACACCACACTCACACTCTGGACTTTTGCTTGGATGTCTCAAAGTGGCATCACCCCCGACACACACACCCGGTGCCCCCATGGTAGTGACAGGCGCTGTCCCTCGGTTACTCAGGCCAGAAGCTAAGGAGTCAGCCTGGACCCTTCCTCCCCTGCTCCCTCTCATTGTGGAAGTCAAGGCTGTCTCCTGCCTCCCCCAAATCTGCCTACTTTCCTTCGTTCACGCTGCTGTGCTGCTGTGATCTAAATAGGCTCACTAATCACCTTTGTTTTCCCAGGACTAATTGAGTTCAGTGCTAAAATCTGAACATTTTTAGGCCAGCTGGAGAGTTCAGTCACTTTAGATCTAGGTCACATAATTCCTAGCCTGATCTAGTGCAGTAACATCTTCATAGCTAGTTTGTTCCCTACAATCCATTCCCACACTGTTGCCAGAAAGCCTTTGTGAACATGAACCAAGTCGTGTCATTGGGGAAAATCCTGCAATGCCTACAAATCTTCAACATGCCACTGTGTTGATCTGGCTCCCACTCACCCCTCAACCGTATTCCTCTGTCTCCCTCAGACCTCCTGCATCCACAAACACACCGTATTCTCCGCCCTCCAGGCCTTCATACATGAGATTGCTCCTGTGTGAATTGCACTGAATTCCTATTCTCGTTATTATTATTATTATTATTATTATTATTATAATATTAGTAGTAGTATTATTAGTGTTAGGGACGGAACTGGAACCTTGTGCATGCTAGGCAAGTGTTCTTCCTCTAAGCCACACCTCTAGCCCATTACCGTAGCCCTTAAAACCCAGCCCAAGGATGTCATGTGGGTGAGATTCACTGGGTCAGGGTGGCTTCACCATTGATATGGTTCTCAGCTTTGATTTTATATTAGAATCATATGAAAACTTTAAAATATGCTGATGTCCATGTCACATGTCAGATCAACTCAATTCCCTTAATTAGGTACGGCATCATAGTTTCAAAAGCGTTTTGATGATTCCTGCACAGCCTCACTTGAGAAGCAGGACTACTGTGAAGCTTCTCTGACCCTGAGATTCCTCCTGATTTGATGGCTCTTACCTATGCTGTAGGTATCTATCCCTCTGATACCTGTCATGATGTCTTGAGGGTAGGGACACAGACTGATACGATGTGTGGCTTATAGCAAAGGTTTATTAGATGTTAGTTGCATAAAACAATGATCTTGAGGGCTGAGGATTTAGCTCAGTGGCACCTTGCCTGCCTCACAAGTGAAAGGACCTGAGTTCAATCCCCGGTACAGCAAAAACAAAAAACAAAAAAACCCACTTACATATCCCTTTTGAAACTGATTTTTGTTTTCCACACAATGAAGATAAAATATGTAATTCAGTGCTAAGGAGTAAACAGTTTAGGTCAAGTTTCTGGCTTGTGGTTTGCTTGTTGGTAGTTTGGTGGCACGTGGATAGAGAATATTCCTTCCATTTCCTCATTGTAGTAGCCAGCTTTTCACTACTCCGACGCACTGCCCAAAGCATGTTCCCTTATAAAAAAGAGGTTTACTTGGGTCCGAGCTCTAGAGGTACAAGACTGAAGCAGAGTGGTTCAGGCTCGTGCTGCACCTCATCGTGGCAGATGCGTAAGTGTATCTCTGTGACCATGGCTGTGACCCTCTCCTTATGAAGCTACCAGGACTCAGTCATTGAGCTCCATGCTGAAGACCTAATCTAATCACTTCCCAAAGCCCCCACTCCACTCCACCTTCTTAGTGTGTAAGACCGAGGGCCTTACCAAATGCTCTGAGGAGCTGACTGCAGCGAAGAACACCCGGGAAGGAACACACCGGACAAGTTGGAAAATAGAACAGACCTTTATTAGTCTGGCCAGACGGCACTCCCAAAGCAAAATAGCTTAGAGAGGCAACTGGCTCAGAATCTGAGGCTGTTCTTATAGGGGGTTGAGGGGGAAGTTAACATATAGAATTGAAGAAAAGGGACAAAGGTTAGTGGTCGACTGTCACGTATTGATGGTCAGCAGACATTTGCAGCTTGTTCTATAGATTGTGGTGTCCAGAACATCAGTTCTGGGCAAACAAGGAGTTGAGGAGTTTACTTTGGGGCTTTAGGTCTGTTACAGATTTTATCTAGTGTCCCAAAACTAACAAGCATCTTTATCCATTAACTCACATTTAATCACAATGGGGCTGGAGAAAAGGAACAAAGGTTATGCAGTCCCACAAGTGTCTTTAATACAAGGCTTTGGAGTTTAAACTCCTGAGCAAGTTCAGGGAGACAGCAAATCCAAACCACAGCACACGAATGATGCCTGAGTCCAAGTTTACTCTTGCCAAAAAATAAGAGGAAAGATTGTCCTAGAATTGTGTCCACTTGCTGTGCACCACAGCAGGAAGGCTGAATAGGATCACAGCTTAGAGCTGGGCTGCAGGACTGAGGAGCATGACAGTGACCACCCGACCTCTGCAGCCTCTATGCCACCACCCCAGCTGATTGCTTTGCAAGTCTGCCTGTGACCAGAGTTTTACAAATCCTTGAGCGTCCAGTGAGAGGGAAGTACCATCCAGCATTCTGGTCCAAAAGGAGCCGCAGAGGGGGTGGGAAACAGTTGACAAAGAGAGGAAGGAATGTGTTTCTGGAGGCTGTTGGTGATGGATAATCTTCATAAATTACCCTGCTGGCCCTTGGGTGTATGAGCTGCTTGGAATCCATGCCCTGGGGCAGTTCTTGTGCTTTCCTCTTCCTTTCTATTTAGTGTGTTTTTCTCAGTAGTTTTACTTTAAAAAATGATTTCAATGGCTGGCAATTGAAAAGACACCAGCACCACCACTACCACCAAAGAAATAATCAAGACGAGAGAAAGATGATTGCCGGCTATTTTTCGAGAAAGTCAACAGATCAAAAGTAAGTTCTGATCAATGTGAAAACTCCAGCTTAAAAAAATGAAGTAAGTGCAATTGATCTTAAAAATTCAAATGATGACCTAAGCCATGGCTTTGAGCCTGAACTCCTTCCACCCACTTGCTCACAGACAACCTGTTGGCCAGACATTCCATTTGCTCTTTAGGTTTTCAGTGGGCTCCTTGGTTTATAAATAGATGTGTTGGTGGTGACAGGGAGAGAAAGAAAGAAAGAAGAGACTATGGGGATGGCAGTTGATGGCTGGCACATTCAGCTCAGTCCTTTCTCTTCTGTTTGGGATTGAAGGGTTTGCAGCTAGGGTACAGCTCATCTTTTGTTTATCTGCTTAGAGCATTTTTATTTACTTGAAATTTCTGAAATTGCTTTTAATTTTAAACAGCTTCTTACTTAAAATTAAGAAGCAAGGGGCCGGGGATTCAGCTCAGTGGTTCCAGCACCTGCCTCGAAAGTGCAAGGTCCCGAGTTTGATCCCTGGTACCAAAAAAAAAAAAAAAAAAAAAAAATAAGCAAGGTGGGCTAACATGGCACCAAAATTTAGCTTGGCTTTTGGTGTCTGTTTTCATGTGGGTTCCTTGGTAAGAAAGTGGGAAAGTGTCTTGTGGAGGGAGGCTGTCACTAAAATCAGTCACAGTGCACACCTGAAGCTTCCCGCCATGGCGAACATTAAACACGTGCTGGAGAAGAATCCTGTGGAAGGCTGAGAAAGTTGGCATAAGTGTGTCCCAACCCCAAGACTCATTAGTTGAATGCTGCTCCTGGCGGGTGTTAATTGTCTGGCGCTTCTAGTCTGCTGAGTCCCAGGCTGCCGTCTTCGTTGATCTAGAAGAATCCAAAGGTACAGATACGTGGCTGCGACCGTGGGAAGTCCAAGCCGGAATACGCTGTAACTGAGGTACTGGACATGGATTGGACAGAGTTACCAAGGCACGTACAGCTTGATGGCACTATTTCTAGAGCACCACATACCCAGGTTTGGAAGATTAGGGCAAGGCCAGAGTTTACAGGACTGGTTTGTGGAGGAGGGCACAGAGAACAGCTGATAATCTAGAAACGACGAGAGAGCCATTTAGTTTGCCCCGGTCCTTTTGAGCAGCACTTCTTGTGCAGGGCCAACCTAGTTGCAGGAAGCTGGACGTGCAGATTTCTAGCTGCTATGCGGCTAGGCATGGTTTCTAGGAGAAAGCAGGACACCATGGCTCCTAATCTTGGAATATCACCCCAAACAGCCCCAGACATCTGACACACGTGACTGTCTTTCAGGTCTGGCTCCATGTTGCCCTGTCTACAGCTTAGTCCTTCCTCCTTGCAAGCATGGTGCTGCCATCCTCTCTGCTTGCATTTGTTCTGCTCACAAACCTGACCATTGTACCTGGATGTAACGGAAGGTCCTGCCGTGTGTTCAGTTTCCTCCACATTTGACTGTATTCCCCTCAGACTCTCCTGCAGTGTGGCGGGTGGTATTAGGAGCTAGGGACTTTGGAGGTGGTTAGGTTTTGATGGCGTCATGTGGGAGAAATCCAGCAGTGGGATTAGTGTGCTTATAAAAAGAGACACGAAAAAGCCTCTGCATCTCCTGTCCAGTGAGAAGGCAGCCTTCTGCAAACCAGGAAGGTCTTCCCCGCGCGCAGGACCTGGCCTGAGCTTGGACCCCCAGCCGCTACCACTCTGAGAAGTAGATGTTTGTCGCTCCACTCATCCAGCCTGTGATGTATCAGTAAACAGCCCAAGATGACGAAGACAAGAGCTTTGGTTGAACATAAATTCTAGTTCATAAACCTTGCCTTTTTTTGCTGAAGAAATGTTTTTAAATGTCTGTATTACTTGATGTTTACAATATCTAACGATCACCTTCCTTGCAGGGAGTCGGCACCTGTGCATCACACATCTTTACCGTTTTACTTTCCCTCCCTCCCTCCCTCCCTCCCTCCCTATCTCTCGGTCCCCTTACAGTTTGCCAAAGGTCTCTCTCCCTGTCCCCTATTTTCTCTTTTATTTGGCTCTTTATTTATAATTCGGGTTTCTCATATAAGAGAAGTCATGTAATATTGAAACTGGGGTGTCTCATTTATTTACCTTCATATTGTGGTCTCACGGTGCATCCATTTTCCTACAAATAACTCACATTTATCCTTCTTTATGGCAGAGAGTACATTGTGTACAAACACCACATTTAGTCATTGGGGATAAATATCACATTTTCTTTGTCCATGCATCTGCTGATGGACAGACAAACCTTGCTTTTTGCGGAGACATTTACATTTTGTTTTCTATCCTCTTTCCCTCCCTTTCCTTCCCCTTCTCATCCCTTCTTCCTCCTACTCCTCCCTCACCCCGCCGCCATCAGTTTTCCTTAAGAGATTCCCAAGTGTCTCTAATGTCATGTAGAGATTCCAGACGCTAGACGCTAGAAAACTTAGCCAAGCTTTGCAAACCAGGCCACGGAGCCTGGCTTTGCAGGGAGGAAGGATCATGCAAGGGTCTGGGGTCTCGCTCTCCCTCCAGTCTTGTGGGTTATAAACACGAGTCCTGCCCAAAGGCATCTGGCTTTCAGGTGCTGTTTTCCTCTCCCCACGGAATTGGGTTTATTTTTGTGGAAATCTAAATCATATGTTTCTGTTTCATTTGCACCAAACTGAAAGGCACGTTGTTTCCTTGCAGCCCTTTGAAGTTCTGGGAGCTGTATGGACTGATCCTACAAATGTTTATTCTCAAGCCTTCCTTCTCACATGAGCTTTAGAAATGCCCCTGCTTCGCTTTCTCATAGCCAGTGAGGAGCCTAGAGTCTGGAGCTCGGGGATGAGTGTGTCTGGGGCCTGGGCCACCCTCCCTCTTCAGGAGGGTGAGCCTTGAGTCGCCCCGCCAGCGGTCTTCCTGTCCTCACTGTTACTGGGCTCCTGGGAATTTCTGCAAAGCTTGTTTGGGGCTGATCTGTATCCGTCTGGGAGGATTGTGGTCTAAACTTCTCGTGAGAGAATGCTGTCCTCTTAGGATGAAACCACGAGCGCATGCTCTCGACAGCTGCTGGTGCTGATCCACAAAACCCAGTCCAAGCAATGGCTAAGCCATGCGGACGTGTGGAGATCATCAGACCAGGCTGGGAGCTCTCCATGAGGCTGGCGAGGCTGAGGGCCACCTGTCATTTACCTGTGTTCTGCTGTGTCCAGATATGCATGGCATGTGGCAGACACTTGATCCATGTAGGTTTAAAGGAAGGTGCTGACCGCGTGCTAAGCAGAAGAGACAGCAGCAGCCCCACAGGGTTGTGATGGAGCTGAACACTCCCCGCTGCCCAGGGATGTCATGGCCACTCCGGTGTCACAAGGCAATGTGTCACTCATACAATCGTGCAGAAGCCTGTGGTGCTAGCAGCTGCAGAAAAGTGAGGCACACACAGTGCTGTGCAGTAAATACTGCCTGGTACTGGAAGTGAGTGACTGTTCCTGGTTTATTTTATTTCCTCTACTACACTTTTGGATCATTATTGTGGGATTTTTCTAGTAAAGCATTTTACTGGACGACACTGCCTGTTACCCTGCTGGCAGCTTCACACACCTGGTGTTCACCATGAGTAGCTACGGTTGCTTTACTTGCTCTCACTTCCAGATTGCTTTCATTTCTTGATGGCTTCATTTTTTCTTGTAGTTGATTTAATTTTATGTTATTTTGCTCATGGTGACCCCTAAACATACAGCATATGCCAGTGGGGTGAACCTATGGTGCACGTGCTGCAGCAGGCTGTATCACTGAAAGTTTCGCCATCTCTGGTATACGCTGCTAATGTTCCTAGTTAAAGGCTGCTTTGAGCATTTGACCTGGCAATGAAATTAAAAGGGATTAAGGAGGGCCATGGGAGAGCCCATGGGTAAAGAGCTTGCTAGCATGAGTGAGGCCCTCGGTTGCATCCCCAGCACCACAAAAAGTTATTAAGAACTACAAAGGTGGAAAATCAGTATGTCCCATTCTACCAAGCCAGGTGTGATTGAAACAAATGGCAAATGTATAAATTAAAGAATTATCACAGTTAAAGAAACACTGCCATTAACCCTCCTCAAAATGCTCCCTCGAGTCAGACTCATCCCATGTTCTTGCCGGCCCTGAACAATTCTGGGTTGTCCTCTGTCACAGTCACCTTCAGTTATGTCCTGAATCGATTCAAAAGCTTTACCTTTTGTAGTTATCTTGACTTTGGGGGAGAGCCAGAAGTCTGATGGCACCAGATCGGCTGGACACACTCATGGTTTTATGAGCCGCCTTTCCAGCGCATGGCATTTGGCAGCAGCCTGCACCATATATTTGATCACATCTTGAAGGACACTCACAAAAGCTGACTTTCAGAACTGCTTCAGAAGGTGGCAAGTGTGATCGGTGAAGTGTGCTAAATGAGAGAGGAGTACTTTGAGGGTGGCTGATGGCTACGTTTCTCTTACTGTAATAAATTTCTTTATTTAGAGATCACCATATAATTTGATCAAGCCTGGTAGCTGCAGTCTTGAAGAAGAGGAAGAAAGTAGTGGAAGCTGTTAAAGCATCCACTTCATTGAAGGCTATGAGACTAACACAAATTTGAGAAGACCCCTACAGGGAGGAACTTCTGCTGACCTGGACTGAAGATGAGACACAGAAACGAATTCCTCTTAGCACCAAGGCCATCCCTGCCAAAGCCAAAACTGTGATGCTGAAAGAAAAGCTAGACCTGACTGCTGGGAGTTTCTGCTGGCACTGGGCGGTATACCAAGACGGGCTTCATCACAGGATCGGAGAGTGAGCTAAGTCAGCAAATGCTGATGTGAAAGCAGCTAAATAAGTTTCAGAACTCTAGATAAGCTGATTGCGGAGGAAATTTACTAGCCCCAGCAAATCTTCAGTGGGGATGAACTCTCCTTTTTGTAAAAAAAAGATAACTAAAGGGCTTTCATCTCTAAGGAGCCCAAGAAAATGCCAGGTGTCGAGGCTTTTAAAATCAAGACAAGAGTCTTGCTTGGGAGCGACGTTACATGGAATAAACTGAAACAGTTTTCGACCTGGCACTGGGAGAGCTCCAGGTCCCTCAAGCACATCAGCAGACACTCCCCACCAGTGAGCAGAGAGGAGCCCCGTGGGGCTCAGCCCCTCCCCAAGACACCCTGAACAGCTGTGCCGCCTTGTGCTAACTTTGATGCCTGATGCTATGATGCTGAGTATCTTTTCATATGCGCATTCACCATCTGCATACTGCACTAGATGAAGTAGCTGTCCAGATCTTTTGCCCATTTTTGAATTGAACTGTTTTCTCACTGTTGTTTTAAGAGTTCTTTGTATAACTTGAATACCAGATCTTCATCAGCTATGTGTTTGGCAAATATTTTCACCCAGTCTGTGGCTTGTATTTTCATCTTCTTACCAGTGTTTTTTCTTGCAGGTCAGAAATTTTAAATTTCTTTTCTTTTTTTTTTCTGGGACTGGGAATAAAACCCAAGGGTACACTATCACTGAACTACATCCCTAGCTCTTTTTATTTTTGGATTTTGAGCAGACTCTCTCTGTGTTGTCCTGACTGACCTCAAACTTGTGATCCTTCTATTTCAGCCTCCTGAGTAGCTGGAATTACAAGCATGTGGCACCCAGCAGTTTTTTAATGTTAACAAAGTTAAACTTACCCATGTTTTTCTTTAAATATACTGCCAGGGTTGAGAAGCAAGCCTAATGGGACCTGGCTGTGTTTGGCTTTCCCGCTGGTCTCAAAGGCTGTTTTCCTCAGAGGTGGAGAACAAATGCTCCAGCTCTCCCACTGAAGGTGGTAAGGTGGCTCCTTAATCGATCCCATCTGTCAGTCCAGGGAAATGGGGGGCAGTTGTTCAGGAGCGCAGCACTCCCAGGTGAATAAATGCCGAGGAGATCCCAGGAGTGGCAGCAGAGGCTTCTCCTCTGTAGGAGGGGATTCACCTCGCTCTGATCTCTGCACATCCTGCTGGGGATCATTATTTGCTCTGTCCTGGTGACACAGTTCCGAATAGTACTGTTAGGGAGGAACCTGCCAGCACAAATTCTCTGACTGCTGGGGATAAGGTCCCAGTCTTCCCCTGTGACCTTGATGAGGGTCTCCTGGTGGGAACAATTGGTGGGAGGCAGATGTGAGATGCTCATGATACAGGAAAGGTGGCTACTTAGGAGGTGGCTGTGACTGATAAGAAGTGGACCGTTTAAAGTTATGTCCACTTGGTATGGGTGGGTGTGGTGTGCACGTATATGCATGGGGAGGTGGTAAAAACACGTAGCGTAAAACTTATCATTTTAGCGATTTTAAGTGAGCAGTTGAGTAGCGTCAAGTACTTGCACAGCGTGGTGAAGCATCACCACCATCTAGCTCCAGAACTTCTCATTCTCTCAGATTGAAACCACTGAACCCTGACTCTCCATTCCACCCTCCAACCTGGCTGACCACCCTTCTACTCTGGTCCTATTAAGGTGGCTACACTAGGTATTTCACATGCCTGGAGTCATATGATGTTTACCTTTTCTGTGACTGGCTCATTTTACTTAGTATAATGTCTTCAAGTTTCATTCATGTTATAGCATGCCTCAGAATTTCTTTTCTACTTTAAGGCAGAATCACACTCCGTTGTGTGTGTATGTGAAATTTTGTTTATCCATTCCCATCAGCAGATATGTTTAGGCTGTTATGAATAATGTTGCCATGAACATAGGTGTTCATGTGTTTGTTTGACACTCCACTTTCATTGTATCTCTACAAGTGGAATTTCTGGGTTATATGGCAGTTCTATGTTTAATTTTTTGAGGAATTGCCATACTGTTTTCCATAAAACTGTACAATTTCACACTTTCAATACTAGTTCACAAGGATACCAATTTTTCCATATCCTCACCAATACTTGTTATTTTCTATTCTTCTTTTGTAGAATAGTGATCATTCTAATGGGTAGGAAGTAGCATCTCATTGTGGTTTTAATTTGCTTTTCTGTAATTATTAGTGATATTGAACATCTTTTCATGTGCTCATTGGTTATTTGTATATCTTCTTTAGAGAAAACTCTATGTTAGTCCTTTGTATGTTTTGAATTGGGTTATTTTTTGTTGTTGAGTTGTAGGAGTTCTTTACATATTCTGTATATTAATTCCACACCAGATATATGAGTTGCAAATATTATCTCTTATGCATGGGCTGTACATTTTGATCTCACATCAGATATGTCTGTTTAGATTTTTAATCATCCTAACCTTTGGGGGCTGCCCAGACTGGGCAGATGTCTTCTCTCTGTTTTGTTGGTTTTGTCAGGGACCTGTATTGGGGTAGATCCATCTCTCTGCAGCTAGGCTTTAAGCTCTTAACATCTGGGGTTGAACAGTTGGAAATCATCTATTATTGGATTCTCCTATGACTTTTAGTACTTCTTGGTTATAGTTAAAACTGGTTTCTTTTTGTTTAGACAATGCATGCATTCCTGAATATAGCAATTTACCTAAACCTTTACTATTAGTCTATTTAGCATATTTGCAAATTTAATAATGGTCCTAATAATAACCCTAATAGCCTCTTAGACTATTCACAAATTTAGGAGAAAATAAAATGATTGGAGTTTTGTGTCTAGGCCTTAAAATCTCTAAAATAATTTAACATTCTTTAAGGAGTAGACCACATGGGGCTGTAACTACTGAGCTCAGAAAGGTGGTTCTTACCATCCACAGAATGGAAATTATGATCACTGTGTCTCTCAAAATGGTTTACACAAAATCCATGAGATTCACTAAGCCCCAGCTAGGAAGAAAACCTAGTTCTTTGTCCAAGTTTTTTTGGTCTTTTTTAAAGCATTTTTCTTCCTTGTCCTCTCCCCTCTTTACAAAATCTGTATTTTAAAATCACCATCCCTTTGTCTTAAAATCATCATATTCATCCATTTTAGTCACTAAGAAGAATAGCAACTATAGTATGTGGTGCTCGGCTATTTATGAATAACAACCTTATCCATGCTTGGGAAGTTTTCTGATATTACTTCTGTGAAGAGGTTTTTTATGGACAAAGGACTGCTTTTTCATTGATTTCAATTGATCTTATGTTATTCTTCTTAGCATCATCTAGCAGCTGTTAAACTGATTCTTTTGGTGGCTCTTGCTATTTTAAGAAGTCTTTCATTTGATAATTGACAACCACAAACCTGGCTTCTAAATATGATATTCTATCTTCACATTGGTTGATTCTGCTATGTATACTTTCAATAGAATTTTTAATCTCCTGGATATCTGTTTGAAGCTGTTTTATGGAATCCAGTTCTTTCCTATGTTGGGTATTCATGGTTTCTATCACTTTCCAAGCTCCTATGTATATTTTTTTTGTCTAGACCTGCTCTAGATTCACTAACCATGTCCTTAATTATGGTCATTATCTCTTTAATTATCTGTGTAAAATACTTACCTATGTTTCTGATTTTTTTTTCTAGAGACTCATTCATCTACTTTGTTACTTCTACTGCTAGCATTTCAGGAAGTTCAGCTGGGTGGCTTTTGATTACTTCCACCTCAATGCTCCCTAGATTTCCCTGGGTGAGCAGGAGGTCTGGGGTTGCCTCTTGCTTCTGTTTTTTCTACTTTTTAAGAATTTGTTTTCTGTGCTGATGCTTATAAATTACTTATGATAGGTAGTTTTTTTTACTAGTATTGAGACCTCTTTATGAAATGAATACTTTTCAGAGATGTCTTCTAGATGTAGCTGGTTTTTGGCTTTTGAGTTTGTCCCAAGATCCTGCCTCTTCAATTTATTAGGGATAAGAGTTTGCTGCCTGATTGTCCTAGCGCCCAGTTTTTTGCTACTAGATTATAGCATTGTTTGTGACCCCCAGATAATCTTGGTATTGGTATACAAGTAAGAGCAACTGATCACAGCTATGTCATCTCTGCTAAAGTAGTACAGTCAGTAATAACAATAGCATCAAGCACAGTCTAGAAAATGACAAGCTGTGACAACAATTAACTTGCCACCTTTAACCATAGGTGCAAGATTCATAGTTATCTAAAATCTAAATTAAGTCACAAAAATATATATAGTAAATATCTACTCCCTAGAGCAATGTTACCCTCAGGGGAGAAATTTTTAAAGGGATAAGAGGAAAAAGTAGAGAAATAAAAGAAGAAAAAGAGATTAGAATCAATGTTTAAGGAAAAAGGAAGTTACCCAAGCTTTGGGAAACTGGTGAAGAAGACAGGAGGAAAAAACAAAAACAAGAACAAAACAAAACAAAAAACCTAAAATCAATGTTCATACTCATGAAAAAAAACCCCAAGAATTAAAAAACAAATCAACAACAACAACATCAGCACAGAAAAAGATTCCTCTGTGGTTTCAATCCTGTGGTTATCTTCTGGTAGTTTTGTGGGAGTGCCGAGTTCAGGGCATGACTCTTCTGTCACTGGTAGACAAATGAGGCAGATGGAGCTCAGATCCATGCTGGATGATCTCAGCAAGCCTGCAGTAGGATTAGGGCAGGGTGCCGATTCTGGTGCTTTTAAATCCACAGAAATTCAGGCAGATTCTGGCCTCTGGCTGTGGGGTTGGGGCCTGAGCTGTTCAGCCTACAACACTCTGGGTGTCTCTTGCTGGCCTCACCATGGCTCCTTGACCCTGGACATCTCTCTTGGTTGTCCCTTGTCCAGTCACTGTGGGATTTCAACACTGGGAGCCTTGAGATGAAGCCAACTTACTGCTGCTCCAGTCCCAGGTTCAGTTGGCCCCTCCCTAAAATGGCATCTGGCCAAGCGCCCTTTTGAGGGGACATGGCAGTTGTTGAGCGGCAGCATCCACTGCTGTTCCACTGGTGGATTTCTCCCTGGAGGCCTCTGGCTCTCTCTGTGTTTCTGTAGAATCGATCCTCCTTTCTCATGCCAGGAGCCGGGAGCTGGAGAGAAAGTGCAGATTAGCCCTCCTTTTTCTGCACTGTGGTCTGTCTCTCTACTTTTCTGGGGGCTGCAATTTTCCCTGTAGATCATTCCCGGGGCCCTGGGATCCACTTCCCTCCTCCTTTTCTTCCTCAAGTTGTTCTTTTCCAGTGTCTGGATTCCAAATCTTGGAGAAGTTGATTTGTTGCTGTTTACTACTCTGCCATCTTCCTGGAAGTGTGAGTAGTAACCTTCAAAAGAAGTCAAGACAGCATTTCTGAAGAAAGAAAGGTTTTACACCAAACTCGATATCAAGAGGTGATACAGGTGTGAAAAGTGAAAGGTTTTTCTTACTGATTGCTAAAGTACAATGGGTCCTATATTTCATTACAAGTCAAGGAAGATGGGCCTGGATGTAGCTCAGCAGCACAGCACCTGGCTGCAAATGCAAAGTCCTGAGTTCGATCCCCTGCACTGGAAAAAACCCCAAACAAACAAGGAAGTTATAAATGAGTCAAAGCGACCCTTTCAAAAGTCTAGCATTCAGTTTGTAGTTTGTTTAAACTTAGAAAGACTCAAACCTTGCTCTTTCTTGGGACAGCAAGTGTTGCTGATGGAAAGCCCCAAATACATGGCTTTGACCTGCATTTTCAAACAAATAATGAACTTTATTATTGTCTTAATCACTTTCTGTCACTGGGACACAATATGGGACACCCACACCTTAAGTGAGAGAGGTTTACTGTGCTCGTGTTTCAGTAATCTCAGTCCTGGCATGCTTGGCTGGCTTCAAGGCAGGATGGCAGGATAGAGGGGCATAGTGGAGAAAATCTGCTCATGTCATGGCAGCTAGGAAGCAGAGCAAAGGGTGGAGCCAGGAGGGAGGTGCACCTCCCAGGCCACGCCCCAGTGACCACCTCTTCCTACCAGCGCCCTCCATTACATTTAGCTATGGCACCCCCATAATTCAACTGCATTGCCTATGAGTGCATGCAGCTTAGGGGGGAACATCTAGAAATAAACCATAAAAGTTATTAAATCAAAAGCTTTAAAAAGGAGCAATAACCTTCCAACAGAAGGTAAGTTTAATTGAGTGCTGGTCATAAGAGTCTTTAGATGTATGCACACACACGTCACTTATACATACGTTGTTGTGTATGTGCATAGATAAGTCATCTAGTTCTCTCTGATCTTTAAAATATTTCACGAAAAGAATTTACTTGTGGGACAATTTAATTATCATAAATCTTGTACTTACTTATTAGTATATATCCTAGTCTACATCTGAAAAGAAGCAATATACGAATTTGTATTTGTCATACTACTCTTTTTTTTTTTTGAGTGGGCAGCTGTTGCCAGCAGCAGGAATCCTGCACTCCTGAAAGGTTGTTTCCAAACACTGCTAATGTGGGACAAATATTTTCACTCTATTCTGGTTGGTAAGAAGTAATCTGAGTGGGCCTGCCCCCTCAGCCTGCAGCCCTCTGCAGGCTGCAGGACCGCCTGTGCTCATCTCAGGCCCACAGAGGGACAAGTCCTGCAGTGGGCTAGTGCTTCCACAGGGCACTAGCCTGACACCACACAACTCCCCTTTCTACCCCTCACTGTTTTTTTGGTGGGGGTCCTGGGGATAGAACCTGGGGCCAGGGTTGAACACTGAGCTACACCCCCAGCCCTTTTTTAGTTTTTATTTTGAGACAGGGTCTCACTAAGTCACTAAGTTGTCCAGGCTGGAATTGAACTTGGGATCCTTCTGTCTCAGCCTGCAAAGTGCTGGGAGGAAAATTTGTGCACAGGGTCAGTCATGCCATCTTTCTGGTCCCTGTCCTGAGGTATAACACGACATAGCTGGCTTAGGTAGCTTTTGCTTTCTTTTTAGTTCTCATATTCCGTGATACCATGATAGATAGGGAAGTATTATTGAACTTGTTATCACTACTCAAAATGGAAAAGTCTGTGCAGGACTAAGCTCTAAAAAATAGATGTATTAGAGGGAATTAAATGATGTTAGCACAGTGCCAGAGAGCATGGGGTGGAATTAGGACACGGCACAATGTCTTAACAGAGGTAGGCCAAGATGAGATGAGCTCAGTGCTTCCACACGAACGCAGCCATGGAGAGAGTATTTCTCAAGGAAAACATGACTGAGTCTCACTTCTGGTTCTCGGCCTGACCTCAAGACAAAGCTCTTGCTGATTTAAAGCCCCAGGGAGCCAGCTCAGGTCGAGGTGCTATTTGTGTGTGCCCCACATGGTGCTGTCACTGCCTGCGCCTTCCAGGGATCCAGTGATCCCCATACTCGGCCTGCATACCCTCCCTCCTGCAGCTTGCATCCAAGCCACCAGCTGGGCCTAAGGTTCATCCAGGGCCGATGTGTTTTCGAGTGACTTTGGCTGTCGGGGCTGCCAGCAGAAAATGGTTGTTCCGTCTGTTCAGCAGCTGGGAGGGGCCTCATAAGGGCTGTTTACGGCAGGAGATGATGCCTTGGGAAGCAGTCTACACGCGTGGACCTGGCTGGGGATGCAGACTGGGCTTTGAGCTTCCCTCCTGCAGCATTCTCCTCGTCGTTTCCGAATCAGCACATGCGTCTTTGTATCGGAGCACGTCCAGTTACGTTCCCTGCGTTGAACTCTGTGTGAACACTGGGATGCCCTCAGAGCTCCGGTAGGGAAGGGCGGCTCCACTCCATTTTCCTGGAGTTCTGAAAGTCGTAAGTTAGAAAGCCAGGTGCTCTCCTAACCCCAGAATTGCTCTGGGGCTGCTTGTGTGATGATGCCATGCTTAAATTGTCCAAAGAAACGGTTCACTTTAAAAGAATAGTCTTTTTACTTGGGGCTGTTTTGTCTACTCTCTCCTGAGTGTTTCCTAGATGTGCTTGGCCTTTCCATGAATCACAGTTGTCATTACTACTTCTTTTTAAAGGACTCTTTGCTGTCCCCACTGTCCACGGCTCACAGCTCACCCGAACTAGCCCAGGCCCCGCCCTGTGCCCGGTCTAGCCTCTGGGCTAGGCCATCTTTGGCTTTTCTGTGCGCTTCCTGTTGCTTTGTAAATTAAGCAGAAATTCTCACTGTGACACTCAAAGGCTATATGGCATAATGAGGGCTAACTTTCTGTGTCTACTTGATTGGGCTGAGGGATGCCCAGACAGCTGGTGTGTGTCTGTGAGGATTCTTCCAGAGGAGATTAGCTTCTGAGTCAGCAGACTGAGTAGAGCACCCTCATCCATGTGGGACGGCATCATCCAACCCACCAAGGGCCTGGAAAGAACAAAAAGGCAAAGGAAAGAAGACTTTCTTCTCTGCTTGAACTGTGATGTTCACCTTCACTTGCCCTTGGGCCTCCCGGTTCCCAGACTTGAACTTGGACCAGCACTTACGCCTCTGCCCCTGGCTCTCGGTTTCTGGGTTTGCACTGGAATTGCAGCACCAGCTTTCATGGGCCTCCAGCTGACCCTTCATAATGGCTCTCCTTTTCTGTGTCGACGTCTAGCTCTGTGTCTGTGCCCACGTCCATGGAGCCTGTCGGTCTGTTTTCTGGAAAACCCTCATAGTCTGTGTTAGGCCAACTTCTCCTTATCTTACAAGTGGCCCCTTGACAACCAGAACCGGTCACTCGGTGTTCTCATTCTGAGCCTGATTTCCTTGCCTCTGCTCACACTCTCCTTTTAGCTTCTGATGTTCTGCTTGCCTCCTGTCTCTGCCTGCACATGTTGTACTTGGTCAAGCCTGTTTCTGCCACCAAAACTTTATGGGATATTTCTCAGAATCCCACAGCACGTGGAGTGTGCTTGTGCCTCTCTAGGATGGCCACCTGTTTTGTATTACAAGTTCTTTGTGTTTCGGTCCCAGCCCCAGAGAGAGCAGAGCAATGCTTTCTAAGCCCTGGAGGCTGGCATCCAGTCTGCACAAGATCAGCATAAGTGGGTCGGTGAGGATGGAACAGAAGGTCAGACAGGCTGGAGGTGAGGCTTGGCTTAGATCTTGGTCAAGTCACATGACTTTTCTTTTTCAATTTTCCGGATTTTTTAAAACTTTATTTCATTGGTACATTTTAGGTATACAGTATAATGACATTCATCATTGGACATTTGCACCTTTACAAAATCTCCTTTGGTTCTTATTTTTCTCCCTTCCCCTGCCCTCCCTTCACTCCCTCCATCCCTCCCTATTTACAGAGACTTTGTTTCCATTTTTTCATTTTCTCATATTAATTCCATTCCCTTCTTTCCTTTCCCCT
>NW_004624805.1:758923-769495 GCF_000247695.1 Heterocephalus glaber
GATCCTCTTTTGCTGCCAGTTCAGGGAGTCCAGGTGGTTGAGTATCAGAGTGTTCCATCTCATTTCCTTTTGGGGTTGCTGTAGGTGATCTGGAAGTCTGGTTTTGAGATTTGTTTATGTGTCTTCTCATTTTGACGTTGGGGGGGGTATGCGTGTGTGTCAAGGTGTGTGTGGTTGGGTGTGTGTGTGCTGCTGGCACCTGTGCAGCTCACCTCCTCTCTGCTGGGAGCAGTGCTTCGGCAGCCCGGAAACCTCCTCTGCTCTGGGAGATGTGCTACCGCAGCCTGGAAGCCTCCTCTCCCCACATGTTTTTTTTGAGGTGCTAGAGTTTGGAGCTGGACTGTCCCCACAGGCTCATGTGTTACAGGGTTGGTCTCCAGGTTGGTGCTCTTGGAAGGTGGTAGAACTGTTAAGAAGTGGGGCCCTCTGGGAGGTCTAGACATTGGCAGTGGCTCTTAATGTGGGTCTCAAAAGCCCTGAGACAAGTGATAGCTCTGTTATCTGCTTCCCACATGATGTGCTGCCTCACCACAGACCCCAAAGCAACAAGGCCAGCCATGTACTGAGCCCTTGAAAACTATTACCCAAATGAACTATTTCTCTTTATACATCGATTATTTCTAGAGTGTGTTTTAGTGATGACAGTCTGGCATTTTAGAGCCCAACATGTCTAAGCACACAATGAGTATGACCAAGCTCATAATAATACTATGTATGATAGTATGTAAAATAATATGTATGAGATATCTTTACAAATTTATAGTATAGTACATATAAGTGTAAACAGTAAATATTTGGAGAATGAAAACTTAGCAGTTTGCAAATGGTTTCTAAAAATCTCCTGGGCAAAGGTATTCTGATAACCTTCCTGGGTTTTGCATTAGCTCTGCCACATTTACAAATACCGCTTCTTTCTCCTCTTATTCAAATAACTTTCTCAGTTAGGCTTTTGATCACTGAATTAAAGACGCAAAGCTCCATCTTGGAAGGGTAGAGTTTCTACTTCCCTCTGGGCAAATCCACTGTGGTTTAATTTGGCTTAGAAGTATGACAAGAACAAGTGATTTGTTTCGGTGGGTGTGAAAGGTGTGGATATGCAGTATTTGTAATCTTAGGGTTTGTGTTTTGTCAGCCAAAGTTGAATTGGGGCTGCACCAATGTGTGGCAAGGGAACTCATAGAAACAAAGGTCATAATTACAGAAATAATCTAGTTGGAGCAACATGGGGATGGTGTCGAAACCCCCATGTACCCAGGGAGATGGTGGCTGCTGAGGCCCAAACCCACCAGGCAACGCCTTTTGCAGAGATAAATTGCTTCCAAGGGCACCTTTACATTGGTCCTAGAAGTGAAATCTTTGGAAAGGGGCTATTTTTATTTGCCCCATCGGCATTCCCTTAAGACTGTTGTTTAAGGAAGAGAAATGGATTCTGAGACACAATAGTTTACAAATTGTTTGTAGCCAGATTTGAATTTGGCTTATGATTAATTCCTGGGTGGTGTGGCAAATTTTCCAGTTCCGTAAACACAGAGCCCTTCATTGTTTCAAAAACACGTGGTGCTGGGAATTTAGCTCAGTGGTTCCGTGCCTGTCTTGCAAGCACAAAGGCCTGAGTTTGAGCCCCGGTACCAAAAAAAAAACCAAAACAAACAAACATGGTCTTGCTCTGGAAACAACTTGGGAGTCTGGGCCATGGCAAGTCTGAAGAAACTGCCATATTCAGGACTCAGGTTTGAAGAAGGCTGGGTTGGGGGTCTTGGGAGGGGAGAAAAGGGGGAAAGAAGAGCTGCATCGAGGGGAGGAAAGGCCGGAGGGAATGGGGTGGCTGTTTCTAGCTGCACCTCCCAGCTCTCTCTCGACTGCCGGTTTGTCAGATGTCATCTGAATGTTAGGCCTGGCTGAGTGGTTGGGATTGGGGACAGAGACAACTCAGGGCAAGAGCAACAGGACAGAGTCTCTGACCTTCTTCAGGGCCACTAAAGAAGCAAATCACTGAACTTTGGGCCTATGTCGCTGGTCACTGCCAGGAGGTCCTTGGGTGCTCTCCCCTCATCTGTCCTGTCTCTGCAGAAGCAGATGGATGTCTTGGACAGTGAAATGCACATTCAGAGGTGTCCACTGATCTATGATAGATGTCTTTTCTGAGGCTTGTTAATGGGAACTTGAGACCACTGAATATTTTGTTATTTTGTCATTTTAAACACATGCAAACACCAAAGAAGTAATCAAAAACTTCCCAACAAAGAAGCCAGAAGTAGATGGCTTAATGGCTGAATTCTCTCTGAAAGTTCAAAGAAGAATTAATACCAGGAAGAGAGAGAGAGAGAAAGAGAGAGAGAGGGAGAGAGAAAACTTTCAGATGCATTTTATGAGGCCAGTAACACCTTGACATCTAAGTCAAAAACATCACAAGAAAAGAAAAGTACAAGCCAATATCTCTAATGAACATTGACGGAAAAATCATCAATAAAATACTAGCAAACCGAATTCAACAACATATCAAAAGGATTATACATCTTGATCAAATGAAACTTGTCCCTAGCATATAAGCCTACTTTAACAATATGCAAACCAATCACTATGATACCTCTACTTACAGATAACATAACTTTGTATATAGAAACCCTCAAAGACTCCACAAAAAAAGAAAACCTTTTAGAACTAATAAAAAGTTCAGTAAGTTTCAGGACACAAAAAGTCAACATAGAAAAATCAGTAGCATTTCTGTACATAAATAACAACCTAATTGGGAAAAAAATCAAGGAAAATATTCCATTTACAGTAGCATAAAAATACTGTACTTAGGAACAAATTTAACCAAGGAGATGGATGTTGTGGATGCTGATAATTATAAAATATTGGTGCGAGAAATTATAGAAAACCCAAATAAGTGGTTTCCCATGCTCATGGATTAAGAAGGTTAATATTGTTAAAATGTTTGTAGTTCCCAAAGTAATATATGAGTTCAATACAGTCCTTGTCAAAATCTCAATGACATTCTTCACAGAACTAGCAAAAACTCTTCAACTGTATTATTCGTATGGAACCACAATCCCACACGGGTAAAACAATCTTGAGAAAGAACAAAGCTAGACCTTCCTGATTCAAAATTATATTATAGAGCTACTGTAATTAAAACTTCGTGGTCCTGGTGTCAAAAAAAGACACAAAGACCAGTGGAACAAAATAGAGACCCCAGAGATAAATCCAAGCAGATCCGGTCCTGTGATTTTCAAGGAGGGCTGGTCCCTTCAATAACAGTATGGGAAAACTGGATTTCTACTTGCAAAAGAGTGAAATTGACCGTTACCTTACATCATACACAAAAGCCAACTCAGAATGGGTAAAAGACCAAACTGTGCAAACCGACATCATCAAATTCCTGGAAGAGAACCTTGGGAAAATCTCAATGACATTGTCCCTGGCAATGATTTTGTTTGGATATCACTTTCAAAGCTAAGGCTATAAAAGAAAAAATAAGTAAATTGAACTATATGCAACCAAAAGGCTTCTGTACAGCAGGAAATACATGAAAAAGCAACCTAAAAGTGGTGGGGGGGACTTGCAAACCATATACCCCCCAAAAGTTATGCAGAACTCATATAATTCAATAGGAAAATAATATATTATAAATATAATGTATATTTATAATGTATGATGTGTAAAATATACATTATTTATATACATTATAAATAATAATGTCTGATAAATAAATAATAAGCTTTTCTCCAGGGAAGACATAAAAATGGCCAGGATATATATGAAAAGGCACTCAACATCATTAGCCACTAGAGAAATGCAAATCAAAACTACTCTGAGATGCCATCATGTGCTCTATGATGGCTGCTATCAAACAGTCAGGAGGTGGCAAACGCTGGCGAGGTGTGGAGAAAGTTGCTGTGTAGTAGCTGCCAGTGGGCAGCTAGATTGGTGCAGTCTCCAGGAGGGAGAGCGTGGAGGTCCCTAACAAATTGCTATGATCCAGCCCTCCCTCTTTGGTGCACGTACCCAAGGGAAATGAAATCGCCACCTTGTGGGTATCTGTGCACTTCTGTTCCCTGGAATCCAACTCACAATAGCCAAGACAGGGAAACGGTCTATGTGTACTCTGGTGGGGGAGCAGGGAATGAAACTGTGGAGAATAGCAACAGAAAAAATTACTCGGCCTTAAAACAATGCCCTGCCATTTACTACGACATAGATAAAACTGGAGCACATTATGGAAACTAAAACAAGCCAGACGTGGAATGAGAAATTTGCATGATCTCACTCCCACGTGGACGGCAAACAATGTCGATAGGAAAGTCAAGAACCCAGAGAATAAGACAGTGGCTCCTGGCGGTGGGGAGGTGCAGTGCAGTGGCTGCCGAGCAGCGGACAGTGGGGCTGCAGAGCTACAGTGTAACCTGGGGACCGAGGCAACTAGAACTCTCCAGTATCGGGAGCCCTGTGAAACAGGCAGATTGTGGGTGTTCTTATCACGGAAACAAAAAAACGAGTTCCGAAGTGAAATGATGAATATGTTAATTTGCCTTACTATGATACCTATTTTACTATCTATACGGATGCCATAGTATCATTTATAGACCTTAATTATATAAAGTTCATTTATTAGTTAAGTAAAATATTTGAAAATTTATTTAAATGTATGCAATAAGTTTTATTTAAGACACAGAGCCAGACTGATTGTAGTGAGAAGTCCACTTGATAAAAGGCTTAAATCCCCAAGCCATCAGCTCTCTGTGAATGTGTGTGTTTTACCATGACTAGGTCACTTTGCTAAATTTCTTCAGAATAGATGCCAACAGCGAAGACGGGCAGCGCCCTTGGGATATCTGTGTGGCCCTTTAGAGCCTCCACGTACTGAATTGCCTCGGGTTGTTTCTAGCTCTATGCTCTATAGCTCTATGGACTACTTGTATTTTATTGCTCATAAAAGTCATTGGCCACATATTTTACTCTCACTTGGCACACAAAGAATCAGAGAGGTTGGGCCGGGGATTTAGCTCAGTGGTTCTGCCGCTTGCCCCGAAAGCACAAGGACCGGAGTTCGATCCCTGGTACCAAAAAAAAAAAAAAAAAGAACCAGAGAGGTTAATTCAATAACACAGGCTCATGCAGCAAGGCAGCGTTCACTCGGAGACCAGACACGGCTGCCTGGACTCAGAGGCTTGCTGCCTTATCTCCCTTTGTTGGTTAGTTGCATGCAACATAGATAGGCTGATAATTCATCACCCAAATCGATACTTTTGAAAGTAACAGGCATAAAGCATTATTCATGGGTACTTTTGACATAGAAGGAAAGTAAGGTCGTTTTCTTTTTTATGAGAGTACCAACGGGCTTTAAATTTGAATTCTTCGGAATTTTGGGGGCACTTGAAATTTACAATGGTTTGTATTGCTTGCCGCTCATAAAGACGCTTCTGTGTAGCTGAGTGGGCTCCCTGCCTGCTCACGGTGAAGCACCTGGTGAAGTCACCTCCCCCTGCCCCAGTGTGTGTAGTGAGAAGTGAGCAGCCTTCAGTTTTGAATGTGACTCTTCTGCTGCCTCCCACTGAGGGCCCAACCTCTACTCCCCCTCAAAGCATCAGAAATCAGACAGGCCCGAGGGAGTGGAGAGCCCGTGGTGGGTGAGCTTTGGTGTACCCAGCCTGCACCGTGTCATGCTCGCCTCTCTTCCTCCTTTCTAATTCTAGGGCAAATCGTTAGCTGATGTCTTAGTCACCCATGGAAAGGGACTCCCAAAACGCCTCCCATCCAGTTTCTGGCTGCATGGACATAATAATAGAGATCAAATCAAATTGCAGGGTAGCCCTTCGCCTCTAAGCCTGCAATCAGCTCTATTCAGCAACACCCTCTGGCCGTGGCCGCGAACTGCCGGTTCTTGACAGAGGCCTCAGAGTGGAGTGGCCGTGCGCATGAGCACTAGGTACAGACTCAGGCGTACACCCAGCGCTGCAACTGCTCGCCATGGACCCCTTCCAGCCTCAGTTTTCTCTTCTGCACAATGGAGAAGATAATGCCTATTTCATAAAAGTTATCATGAAAAATGAGTCTGATATTTTGCATAAAGCGCTCAGCCCGGGGCCTGGTTTGGTCTTCACTGTTACCACTTTGACCTCCAAGCTGCAGACTCGCCACTGCGCAGGGGTGGGAGCTTCTCCCACGCATACCTGCGCCTCCTCTTTCCTTGTCTGCTCTTGTGGAAACGCGAAGTCTGGCAGACTGAGCTAGACGAGTTTAAACTCTGACAGCACAGATTCCATCTTACTCATTTTTCCCATTTCTCTTAACGATGGAGACCGTATTTTCTGAACCCCAAATTAAAATTTAGCATCTGACCTTAAAAGTAATGTTATGTTCTAAAAAGAAAGTATTTTTTCCTTCCCCACAGTGTTTTGCATACAGTTGGCCAGAAATAACGAATGCCCAGGCCATGGAGAGATCAGACACCCTCAGCCCCGCTGGCATCTGTAGGAAGCCCTTGCATCCTGACCTGCTGGTGTGTGTGCTATTTCCTGTATCAGTTAAGGTCTCAACAGGAAACAGATGACGCTCATATCAGAATAATTCAAAGACAGCTTAATGAGGTGGCTGTTTGTGGAAGTGTGGGTGGGATATAGGGGGACTGCAAGGGATGCTAATAATAGTAGAAGAGCTGTTACCACTCCTAGGCCACAAAAATGAGGGTGGGAGCAAAGAGCTTCTCCTGGAGAAGGCTGCCCGGCCGGTGAGCCCAGTCACGCAGCACCTCGAACTCACTCTCCCTCCCTGAGGGCTCCCACTGACCGAGCCAGCAGGAAGACAGCAGCCAAGGGGGTGGGGAGAGCTAGGTACCTGTGATTCTCGGAGGTACAAGGTCCCTTCTTACAGCAGGAATTAAAAATGAAAAGTGTGGTCAGAGTTTTTGTCTAAATGCAGTTCCCTCCCAGGAATGCCACCACCTCCGCCTTCCAGCCACGTGCCAGGTCCCCTGAGAAGTCTTCCTTGCACTTAGTCCTCTCTTCAGACTAGGAGGTGTCGCTCCTCGGTACCGCTCAGTGCCTGCTCTTCACCCCAGCACTGGCGATGCCGTTGTGACCGTTCCCTTTCTCTAGGCGCTCTTGGAGGACAAGCTCGATGTGTTGGTCCATGGTGTTTGTCTCTATCACTCTAGCCCAGGGAGGTGCACATGAGCACTTAGACGCCAAGCTGGTGTTTACTCAGTGTTTGCTGAATGAGTGGCATGAAATGAAAGAATGCTTGACATACGATCACAATAAAATCCTCCTTCGATTTTCTAGATTAAAGCCCCAAGCCAGCCTTCTCTTCTCCCTCAGAACAGTAGTCATGTCAAGACTGACAGAGCGAGGTCCAAGGGCACTGATGGGTCTGAGCATCGGGACCACGTGAGTGGCTGTGGGAAGCATCAAGCCAACAGGAAAGTGTGGGTGAGGGAGGTGGGGAGACCATGGAGCGATGTCTAGACAAGGAACTCCCTTTCAAAATTCCGTGCAAACAAGCCTGGAGCACTAATTCCATCTGCATTCAGATTTCCAGTAGCACCCCTTTCTTTTCTGGAGATCTGGCCAAAGAGACAGTAAAATAAAAGGTGTGTTTCCTGTTAGGAAGACCAGAGGCATTAACAGGACGATTGGAAAGGCTTGACAAAACTTTTCCCACACTTGTGATTTGTTGTTGTTTTGTTCATCTTTGGTCACTTGTGTGTACGTGTGTTTTGTGTACGTACATAAGTGTGTATGCTTGCACATGTTTGCATATGTGTGAGCTGGTCCAATCTTAATGGTCTACAAGTAGTTCTATTAGGCTCTGCCCCCAAATTAGAATTGGGCGAATGTTTATAGGCAGAAAAGGAATGAAGATAAAACACAACAATCTGGAGCACACTTTTCCTCCTCGCCCACCACCTCTCTTCCACACAAAGCTTTCCTTCTCCCTTGCTGAGTCTTCTAGGGCCCCAAGCAGACTTGAAGTTGTCTGTACGGTGAGCTGAGCCCACAAACAGTAAGTTTTTGCTGAGTGATCACTGTGTGCAGGGAGGCAGAATTCTACTTGTCGTGTTGATTTTTATATTTGTGCACATGTCCCTGAGTTCCCATGAAGCCAGAGGCAAACACTGACTTTTATAATGATCTCTTTCAAATAACCAGGGCTGAACCTTCTGTTGTGCTCATGCTTCCTCCCTTATTTGACCTGGAAGGGTCCTGTGAGTTGCAGAGCTGCTGTGGCCTCCCTTGAGTTATGGAGGAAATGAAGCCCAGGGAAGTATGGAGTTGATCAGGCTTTTCATGATTATGCTGGGGGGGGCGCTGGGTCTTAGACTCTCATTTTCCACTTTCCATTAGATGACATGGCCTTTCTAAAATGAGGTTAACAAGGATTAGGAGGAAGAACGTTATGTTTTCTGTATTGGTGGTAGCCTGATAGAGGAGAGCTACATACTGACCCCAGGAAGCTCTTAGTTCTCTGTGAAGCTTTGCCAGATATTTTGAGCACAGAGCTTCCTCAAATGCCTGGAAATCACTGAGTTACATGATATCACTGCAATTAAACAGCTGGCACAACTGTATTAAAAGTAACATTGCCTTAGAAGTTCCTTTAGGAGACCTGCTTAGCAAGGGCCTGTGTGTCCAGCTGCCTGGAAGGGAGGTGGACAGCAGGTCACTGTCTTGCTGCCCAGCCCCTCCAATTCTTCAGCAGACAACGAACAACCTCAGGTTAGCATTTCTTCTCCGGAAAAATTCAGATCATAATTAAGTTCATTTGAGCAATTTATAAAATTTACTTTATGTCGACTTAAGCTTTAGGAAAAGCACTTGGGTGCTGGACCTGGAATCTAAACTTCTTCACTGCAGCTTCAGCTTCAGTGAGGGCTAGAACAGTTTAGGGTTACAAAAAAAAAAATTACCACCGAATTTCTGTTTACTCTGAAAGGTCCTACAGGAAATCAAAAGATTTGTTGGGTGTCACTGCCTAGGGCTGTGACTTCTGCTCACATCATAATTTTAGCTTCCACAAATGCCAGGGCTTAGAATAAGTTTGGAAAGGATGGGTGATCGGGGTGTGGAACCCAGAGTTCAGAGGTAATCTCCAGGACCCTCGTGGAAGCTCCAAGGACATGCTTATCCCGGAGAGGGTGGAGCCTTCTGGCTCAGCCTTTTCTGCTTTCCTACTTTCTAATCTCCCTGCCTAGCCTTGGAGGGAGCACCAGGAGGAAGTGGGGATGAGATCACTGTGTCCCTGAGCTGGCCAGTGAGTGCAAACCCTGGTGCCACCTTTCTCTGGAGCTCGTGGGGCTCAGTCTCAGGTGGGAACCAGAGGCACCTACTCTGTCCACCACACAAAGTTACTGAAGGAGTGAAGTAAGATCATGCATTGGACATCACTTTGTACCTGGAGAGGTATCAGAGAGATACAAGATATTACAATATTTTCAACAAATATGCAAAAAATGGTGCCCCAGTTTCCAACAAAGGCCTTTATTCTCTCATTCACACTATATTCATGAAACCCTTTGGCACAGTGCTTATGTCTTCCAAAATTCATGTGTTGAAATGCTAACCCCAAGGTGTAGTGTTAGGAGGGTGCGGAGTTTGGAAGGTGACTAAGTCTTGAGGGTGGAGAGCTCATGAGTAACACTACTGCATGCATAAAAGAAGCCCATGGGGATCCTTCACCCCTTCTGCCACATGAAGACAAGGCTAAGAAAGTTTCATCTATGAGCCAGGAAGCAGGCTCTCTCCACACACCCAAGCTGCTGTTGCTTTGATCCTGGACTTACCAGGGTCCAGAATTGTGACATATACATTTGTGTTGTTTAAGAACCAGTCTACAGTATTTTGTTATAGCAGCCTGAACATATGTCTCTCAAACTGTCCATTCTCTTCTAGGGACACGTGTCACCACACCCTGCAATGCCCAAAGCCACGTGGTGTGCATCCATAGCTTTCTGGAGCCTCAGTTTTAGGCAAAATGATTTCTGGAACACAGTTTTTAAAAAGAGAAATGATGCTCATTCCCTTATCTATCCATCCATTCAACAAGTGTTTACAGAATGCCTGTGGATAGAATTAGATGCTAGAAATCACAGAGGCATCATGATTCCCTCTTACTACTCACTCACGATCTAAACACAATCTTCATATGGGATCTGCACATGGGATCTGCATATAGGATCAATACAGACAATCAGTTATCAATATAGGCAGTTAGTCTTAGCCCTTCTGTTCCCAAGTAGTTTGACAAGAGCTTACAAATACTTTTGTAATCGTTATGTAACTTCGAACTTTGGACCAGCGAGCTGAATTACAACTGAAAAGATTGTGTTAAAGTTTCTTATGCAACTGGTTCTCAAAATTTCACCTTGTGACAAATTGTTTTGTCTTGTGGTTTCCTTGGGCTGGGGATCTGTAAATCTATTTTTTTTCTCCCTTTTAAGTTTATTGGTACATTTTAGGTATAAAATACAATTATATTCATCATTGGGGTCTTGTACCATTACATGATGCATCTTGGTTCTTATTTTTTCCCCTTCCCCTGCCCTCCCTTCACCCCCTCCACCCTTCCCTATTT
>NW_004624805.1:772581-792616 GCF_000247695.1 Heterocephalus glaber
TCTAGATTTATTAATGATGTCTTGCATTATGGGCACAATCTTTGCTGTTATCTGAGAAATTATTTCTGATTTCATTTTTTCCAGATCCTCTTTTGTTGCCATTTCAGAGAGTCCAGGTGGTTGAGTATCAAAGTGTTCCATCTTATTTCCCTTTGGGGTTGCTGTAGGTGATCTGGAAGTTGTTTTTGAGGCTTGTTTTTGTGTCTTCTCATTTCTACGGGGCAGGGGCTGCTGCTGGTGCCTTTGTGGCTCACCTCCTCTGCCCTGGGAGCCGTGGAATGGTGGCTGAGGAGCCTCCTCCTGGGCGCTGGGATTAGCTAACCTCCTTTGCCCTGGGAGCAGTGGAGGCTCTGTAAATCTAAAGGCACACAATGGTCTGTCCTTGAAGAAGCCTCCTCTAACTTTGAGGAACAATCACTCCTTCTGTTGCAGAACTGCACCATCTACATTCTTCTTCTTTTTTTTTCTTAAATTCTTTTATTGGTACATTTTAGGTATACAACAGCATTACATTTCTCATTGGGAACTTATACCTTTACATGATGCATCTTGGTTCTTATTCTCTACTTTCTTCTTTACTTAAAGTCCTCTTGAGCCAATCCCTTCACTAAGGATAGCTATTCCTTAACTAGCTTTTATTTCTGGTTAAGATAAAATGTAGTTATTCATTCATTTTGCAGTACTGGAGATTATACCCAGAACCTTCACACCTAGCTACCTCCCCATCATTTTTTTAATTTTTTGAGACAAGGTCTTACTGAATTCCTAAGTTGCTCAGGCTGGGCTTAAACTTTGCCATTAAAGAAACATGTGTGGCGAGGAAGATGGCATGAGTTTTTGTTCCACTTAAAAGCATGTTTCCTGAGACAGAGTCTTCAGTGCTTAGAATCCCTTCTGTATGATGGAGACACGAATGTCTACACTGCCATTTCTCTGATGATGATTTTCAGTCTTTGCTACAGGATCCCTGATATTAGGAATTCCACGTGCACACTTTCTTGACATTTCATGCATGTCCTGAAAATTTATGCCTGTTCTACATACATTCTTTTTTGCAATGTGGTCAGATTTGTTTTAGTATATAAATAACACTTCCCCTTCCAAATCCTGGAGCACAACCGATGTCCCAGAAAGAGCCGTTATGTAACTCCAGCACATAGCAACAAACCTTCAGGGTATATTGTTCTAGAAGTGTGGTTATTAAAGTGATACTTAGGGCTGAAGTATTTAACAGGCATGCATCCAAAAGAACATACTAGCTGTTAGGATACTAAAGCATGTTTGTTTTGATTGGTATTTAGATGCTTCTCCAGCCTTGGGTGGTGTCTGTTTCTGGCATCATCCTCCTTCTTGAACCTCTGAATTCTGCATGGTCCAGGATTGGACTAAGGTCTCTACTTTATGGATACCAGGACGTGCTCCATTCTCTTTTGATGGGGTGTGCTGTTCATGCTCCTATGTGTTTTTAATGCAATTCTATAGTGCATGTAACTATGTGAAGCTCCTGGCATAAACTAAGTACTAATAAGCAGTATTTATTTTTGAGCAGCATCATGCCCAGATTCCTTTCTTTCTTGCAGCAGGACAGTCTTCCTTCCACTGAGAACTCTGCCTTCCCCATTCCATGAAGCTCTAGAAGGCTTCCCAGTCACATCCTCTCCCCTTCTACAGTGGCTGTTGAAATGGGCAGTGATTCAGGTCTGGAAAAATCTCAGCCTCCATCCCTTCCCTAGTTGTAATGATAAGTAGGTGTGTGGCCCAGGAGGGAACAATGACAGTCTTTCCCTGGAACCCTACAGATGAGTGCAGAGGCCCAGGAGTGCTGGAAAGGATGTGACTCCAGTTTCTGGAGGCCTTGACCATGCAGTGAAGGAGGGGCCTGAGAAGTTGCACGCAGAAATAGACAAATGGAGAGAATGAGGAAAAGAGGGGCCCTGAGGAAGTGGTCTGAGGAGCAGACCACATTCCCTCATTTGAAACAGTGATGTAACCTTTGCTGTAGAACAGCATCACCCAGAGAGCTAGGAGGAAATGCAGGAGCCCAGTCTTGCTGAGGTCAAGGAGGGCCAGGTCCTTTGCAGTTCTGCCATACCCTTCAACCACAGAAGGCGATTTGGATGTATACCAAGCGTATTAGTTACCTTCCCTTTGCTGGAACACAATACCTGACACCCACAATTTAGAGGAGAAGAGGTTTATTTTGGCTTCCGGTTTCAGAGGTTTCAGTCCATGGTTGGCTGGCTCCAAGGCAGAAACAGCCAGCTGGATGGGCTGGCTGAGGAAAGCTGCTCACATCATGGCAGCTGGGAGACAGAGAGAGAAGGAGGAGCAGGGCCAAGAATGCAGCCTTCCAGGTCACACCTTCAGTGACCACCTCTCACTTCCTACATGCCTGTGCACACACCCATGGATTGATCCACTGATTGATCCAGCACTTCCTTAATCCAATCACTTTCCAAAAGCTCCACTCTGAATACATGAGATTTTGGGAGGACATTTTAGATGTAAACCATAGCACAAAGGTTCCAGACCTATGAGCTTTATGAGGTTTATGAGCACACGAACCCAAGTCCTTTCTAGTATTTAGCTTCATGGTTTTCACACTCCATCATGAGGAGAAAAGAAAAGGGAGGAGAAGAAAAGAGAAGAGGTGAGGTGAGAAGATATTTCTCAGTGTTAGAATTTATCTTTCCCCAGGGAGATCAAGACAAATGTATCTGTCGCTCCTATTCATTTGTGTGTTCTTGGAGGCCCAGGATTATGTCCTAGTCACAGAAGTATCCCCAACATTTTTAAGCATAATGCCATGGATATAGAGTTCCTCAGTCATGTGTTGTATTTGTTACACTAGTTTTACTGACAGTTTTCTATGTGATCAGGAGAGCGCTACTAATGAGTGACCTTTAAATTCCTTAGTGTCGATGGACAAAACACATGGTATATATCGTGCCACTTGGGGAAAAAGAAAAGGTGCATAATATGTATGTGTGCTGTGGCCGGCACTTCCTTATTTTACGCTCACAGCAACCCATGGACACAGATATTACTTCTGAAGCTCCAGATGAGAAGATTTTGAGGGAATCAGTCATTTGGAATGCAGGATGGGATGGTGATTATCAGCATAGACTCTAGACCACCTGGGTTTGCTTCTGGCCCCATAATTTATAAATTTGTGTGATCTAGCACAAGTTCTTCAAGTTTTCTGTCTTCATTTTTCTCGTCTGTAAAATGGGAACAATGATATTTACTAAACAGATGGTAAAGCTCTGTAGAGACAACACAACATGAGTAGAGTTCAATAATAGTGGTTTGCAAACACCCAAAAGCAGGACTTCTTTTTGCCAATAAAGCATGTTTTGGAAGCTTTGAGGTACACCTGAGACATCCAAAGATGCCACTAAAATTGCAGTCACCCGGCCACACTCCTGTTTGGGTGACCAACTTGGCTTGGTTTACCAAGGACTTTCCTGGTTTCAGCATTGAAAGTCCTGCACTTTAGTTCTGAGCTGGTTGGGATAGCTGGTTGCCCTGGGCCCCCTACTTCCCAAGGCAGAATCTCTGGGTGTGGAGCCCAGGTAGCTATAGTTTTAACAAGGGAGACACACTGGTATCTGGGGATATTAGGGGATGGTTTATGTCATGGGTAGACCGGTTTGAATCTGTATTTTTGTCACTCCTGGGAAGTATGAGTTCGGCTATGTTGATGGGTTTCTGAGAAGTGGCTGATTGGAAGAATGACGTATGCAAAGTTGATTGTAGAGCCCTTTTGGACTCTGCCCTCATGGAAGAGTAGAGAAAGAAGTAAGATTGGGCCTAGTGGGGCAGTGGATCTCAGTGAGGCCTTGACAACCTCAGACGTGTTCCGGGGTCACAGAGACCTTCAGAGCTTTCAAGTTGAGGTGAGGAGGGCTGGTCTCCCAACCTCATGTCAACAAAGCAGAGAACGTGGGCTTCCCCCGACACTGACGCACGGCTCTCTGTCAAGAGCTTTCCCTGCAGCTTGAGGATAAATCTTTCAGTCCTGAGGTGACCTCCTGGTGGCACATCACAACGCCCACTTCTGGGAGAATTCCTTAACCCCTCCAAGCCTGTTTCTTCACCTATGAAATAGGATTGATGATATTAAGAATGCTGACCCAGCTGGGAGAGGGGGCAGTTCTGTACTCTCAACTATGTGAAGGCTGAGGCAGGAGGATCATGAGTTTGAGACCAGCCTGGGAAACATAGTGAGATGCCCTACCACCCAAAATTACCACCTCAGGAGTTTTGTGGAGGATTAAGTGAACTTGTCTGGCACTGCAAGCACTCAAGAACTTAGCTCATATTATTTTAAAACTAGATTAGAGTTTAGAATAGAGGTAAGGCTGCTTCCAGAATCCTTTTTGGAGGAATTGCTACCCTGTTTGTGTTATCAGGGGGGACAATATTTGAGGCTTTGTTCTGAGATGTGTTATATCTTGTGCATTAAACAAAGATATAAAGTAGGCAAACATTTGAATTCATTCAACAATTGTTTACTAAGTACCTGTTAAGAGAGAGAGTGGGCCAGAAATGGAAGTTGAGAAAGGAAAGTACTGTCTGTGCCCTGGAAGAACCACTGATTTGGTGGGATGGACAGGGTCTAGCTGTGCTCGTCCATGGAAAATGAAACACACCTTTATCCACAGCAACATGATGTAACATAAGACTCAGCACTGGAACATGGTATCAGGGACAGACTTCTAAAATTTCCTCCTATGAACAACTTTGCAGCCATCAAAATGTGGAATTATTTGCTGGCCCAGAGCTTGTAATGAAACTGTTACACTTTAACACACTAACTTACTGAAACATTTTGGAGAGTAATTTTGAGTTTGTATCAAGAGTCTCAAAGACACAGCCTTTATTTAAGAATCATATCTTTGAAACTCTAATCCACAATTATATGTATAAGAAAAAATAAAAAGTTATACACTGAGAGATATTTTTTGTACCATAGTCTATAATAGACAGAATTTGAAAAGTCTTTACATTCTTGGTGAAAGGGAAAAATGATTTCAAATTAAAATTCAACCTTCTTGGAAGGGAATGAGCTATAGTGCAGACCCATTTTCTAAATGGAGGGAGTTGAGGCCAGGAATCAGTCATAGTTTTTCACAAGGGTAAAGACACATGGAATCAGCCCTCTTTAATCTTTGCTCAGGAATTCTGTTTCTCTCCCAAACAAACTGCTTTCTTGTTTCTAAACATGGTGTTTTAGAGTACAGTGTCAACTGCCAGTGTCACAAAACCACAAATCCAAAGTAAAATAACTTGAGTTAGGTGAGTGAAGTTCGTGTTTTTATGTTTTTTTCTCTCTTTTTTGCCCCTACTGCTCAACCAGGTGAATCTTAGGAAAAGAAACTTACCCTCATATCATAGCAGATTATGGTTAGCACAGCCTCTTGATAAAATACCTTAGAATTAGGCCTCAGATGAAAGAATGATACAGATTAAGCATCCCTAATTTGGAAATCCAAAATCTGAAATGCTCTAAAATCCAAAGCTTTTCAGCACCAAAATGGTACCACAAGTGGAAAATTCCATACCTGGTCACATGTGATTGGTCTTAGTCAAAACAGTACAATAAAAGTTTATATAAAATTATCATTGGCTGTGTATATAAAATATGTATGAAACACAAATAAATTTTGTTTTTAGTCTTGGTTTCTATCTCCAAGATGTCTCATTATGTATATGCAAATACTCCCAAATCTGAAAATATTTGAAATCTGAAACACTTCTGGACTCAAGCATTTCTGATAAGAATGTCCAACCTGTGGTACCTTCATAGCTCATCATGATGGTAAGTTGGCTTTGTAAATTACGTGATGTCACAGAAGGTAGGGAAGCCCATGATGAGCCATGACTCTGTCTTCAAGATCTGAGGTGCTTACATTGGTGTATTGGCCAGGACTCATCCTGTTAGAAGGACAGAAACTAATTTGATTTAAAAAGAAACATATTAGCTGACTTAAGCAAAAAGCCCAAGGTTATGCTTCAGGCCTGGCTGAGCTGGGTGCTCCGTTGATGTCACCAGAACTCTGCGTCAGCCCTCTCTCTTAGCTTTGCCTTCCTTGGTGTGGGCTTCAGTCTTGGCAGCATGTGAGAGCAACATGGCACCCACAGGAGCAGCGCTGAGCCTTTGCCTCAGGTCTCAGGGGCAGTGGGTAAGAATAGGAGTCATATTCTCATATTCCCAGAAATACGGAGAAAAATCTGATTCCCTCTCATTCACTGCGACTGGGTCACACACACCAACCAACGAGAGAGAAATGCAGCAGGCTGATGGGAACAGGCTGATGTCACACGCGGCTTTTCCAGAGTAGAATCAGTTTCACGGACCACATGAAGCTACAGGAACCACATCTCCTTCAGGATGGGAAAAGATGGCTTTAAGGAGGAGTTCAGGACACATGTACTACCTAGAGGGGAGGCTGGACAGCAAAATCAACAGATGTCTACTACGGCCGGGCTGTTGTCATTTTATTCTAGTGCTGCTGGGAAAAGCTACTAAGAGCAAATTCAGCAAATCACAGCTGACACTGAAAGGAAAAGGCTATGAATTTAAGGGCTCAGCCTCTTTTCTCTAAGTAGAACATAGTTTATATGATCAAAGACAGATGTTTGTTTATCCTGCACTGAAAGCTCTCCAGCCAAGAGGACTGCAAATACCCTTTCCCCTACAGACTGTTAGGGGCTTTGCAACTCTTACTAAGTAGAAACTCGGTGGGGGACTATCTGAAATGGAGTATTAAATATGAGTGGAGAAAGCTAAAGGGCTGTTATTTCACAATTCTGGAATTCAGAGCAATAAAAATGTTGGTACTGTTATTGGCTCAAGGGGGAGAATCTTTTATTTATGAAACAACTTTATTTGGATAATTTTGGCCTCTCAAGAGCCTTTCCCTGTGGTTGTCTTATATAATAACTCCTGTTTTTATTATGTGCTATTCTGTTGGGTCCTCTGAAATAAGAATTTACTTGCTATACATTTAGTTGCTGCAGGATAGGGCTTTTCTACAATCTGCATGTCCTTTGGTATACTACTAATTCACATCCTTTTAAGAAAGAAACCAAGTTTGGAGGCAACTTTCATTAAGATTTCTTGTCACACATAAATTTGAGATATGGACTGAGGCCTTATTTACATGGAGTGCCCATGCCAATACTATTTCATGGATCTTAACAGTAGGATACATTTTGGGAACTAATCTCTGATGATGAACATGCAGAGATGGGTTTTGATTTCTGGAAAAACACTTGCTCATGACCTAGGTAATGCCAACTCCCTTACGGGCTAATACTGATAAATGAAGTGAAACCAAGTTTTATGAATTAAAGCACACATTTCTGTATCCTAGTAACTGAGCTTGAGAGTCTGGTGGTTTCTGATCCCTACTCCCTACTGACTGGCAAAGGTATGAGCAATGTGAGAGCGTGTCTGTGATGGACAGCATCAGGTCTTGAGTTCCAGTATTCCACTCCGGTGGCAGAACAGTCCTAGTCATCATATGTGAAACTCCATACCCACATGCCTCCTCATAGTCTTGAATATCCTGTGTTGGGCTAAATTCTTAGGAAGAGCAAAGTACACAGAAATTGTTTCAGGGTAGGAAATAAGCTGCCCACAGTGCAATTCAAGCAGTGTTAGGATGGATCCTACCTAAAGACTGAGACCCCACAGAAATGGCCCACAACAGAAAAAAAAATGAATGAGTCATCATAAAGCGATCTTGCAGACCGAATTAGAGGCATCCTTTCGGCATTTCTCTTAATTCACATTCCTCACTTCTAGCCGTGTCTACTTTTATCAGTGTTACATCAGTTGTCATTATAGAATACCAGGTATTATGACACCTCCTGTACACTGTGGGAATGTAAATTAGTGCAACCACATAACAGTACAGCAGTTCCTCAAAAAATTAAAAATAGATTGACTATACTGCTTCTGGGAAATATCCAAATGATGTAAAATCCACATACCAAAGAGATTCCTGCATATCCTTGTTTATCCCAGCACATTCACAACCGTATGGTGTGGAATCAGCCTAGATGCCCATCAGTAGATGAGTGGATAAAGGAAATGTGGAATATACACTGAGTAGTGCTCAGCCATGAAGAAGAGGACACCCTGTCACTCGCCGCAAAATGGAGGAGCCAGAGGACGTTATATTAAAGTGAAATAACCCAGACACAGAGAGACAATACTGCATGTTCTCTTCTGTATGTGGAAGCTAAAAAGGTTTGGCCTGAATGTACTCTAGTGATCATTAGGTTTGAAAGGATTGGGGAAAAAGGGTGGATAAAGGGAGATTGGATTTGATTTGAGAATTATGCAAATGTTTAAATATTACATCAAACCCCACTAAAATGTATAATTTATACATATTAATTAAAAATAAAATATGATACATAAAGACCATTGCACCAGGGCTAAAAGAAGAGTATGTACCCTATCTTCCCAGAGATTAAAAATAATTATGAACAGTGGTAGAACTTCCAAAAGTACATGAAAACTGCTTCTTGAATTATGAAAAATAAAACAATATTCTGCCACACTGGCAGAATTCTTCTCTTATAGAGAAGCTTGTCTAGGTAACTAGTGTCCCCAAATGTCTAGGCCCAGAGGGCCCCGGGTTCTACTACGCTGGGATGATATTCACAGACATCCCCACACAAATAGCTCCTGGAATGTGTGACCAACACTCCCAAGGTCAGACATCTGTAAGTATATTTGTAAGTTGTCCAAAACTTCAGTTCTGTAGGGCTTGGTGTAATTTTCTCAGATTTTTGGTCTCAGGTTTGCAAAAAAAGATGTGGCTATAAATTTCAGTGAGCCCAACCCAGATTATCGAGGACAGCCAAACAAAGGGGCCCACAGTGAACAGAAGACGAATCCCATGAATAGTAATACTGGTACAGGTAACTTTGGACCAGTGGGCAATGGTGTTCAAACTGGCCCTGAATCAAGGAGATACCAGGTTTCCTATGCTGGTAGAAGCAATGGCCGAGGACCTGTCAGTCCACAACTCCCAGCAGCAGCTAATAATCAAACAGTCATGACCACAGTAAGTAGTGGCAGGGACCCTTGAAGAGCCTTTAAGAGATGACCTATGCCAAATAGTCACATGTAGTTTTTAAACTACGTGCCCTACTTGAACACTTACTGCAGTTTTATTTATTGTTCACTGTGAAACAAAATGTTCTTTATTGGTTTCCTTTTACATTTTTGTTCAAGTGGTTGGTTTTTATAGCAAAAAATGTTAAGGTGTTCAGTCTCCTAGTGAAGAATGGGAACACTCTGAAAAGTAGGGACATTTATTTTTTGAGCAAAATGTTATTGAATATCCTCTAAAAATCCTGCATCCATTTTAAGGGTGAGTTACCTAAAACATCAGCTTTATAGCCTCTATGAGTCTGTGTTCTGTATAAATTTTGTAATATTTGACATTAGACTTAGTGGAGATGTTCTTATGTTTTAAATCTAGATGTTACCAACTAAAGCAATAACCAGCAAAAATAGAAACAACAACTAAAAACCAGAAACTCAGTCAATGATAGGAATTTCTGAGTGTTTTTGACTCAAGGAGTGACTGACTTTAGTGAGTGACTGCCATTAAGATTTTCCAAGGACTGAATCATCCTAAATTCTTGCTTATTACCAGAAAACAGATTCTCTCTCAGAATTATGAAATAGAATGTGATCTTTACTGTAACAAATAATTTTTAGAAGAAAGCTACAGTTGCTATAATATTCATTAACATTATAGATTACATTGAAGAGAAATTACAAACTAAGACCTTGAATATTTTCGAGACTACCATATATAATTGTATAATTTGAGAACATCATAAAGTCAATAAACATTGACCTAATTCTAAAATATAACTGGTAGATAAACATCATAAAGAAGGTGATTCAAATTGAATTCGTGTAGTACTAATATTCAGTCTCAAGTTACAAACCCTAAGTACTTAGAGGTACTCAGCCTGAAGTGAAAATCCTTGGCACCTCCTTTTTCTAAGAGGATCATGTGTGTGCTGTCAGTTTCTGAACACAATTTGATAGCCTTATTAGCAAAAGATAAATGACTCAAATCATTATAGCTTTATTCAGAGATGTTAAGTTGGAATTTGTGTGTCATAAATGGTACCCACTTCTACTCTTTACTGTAGGGTGGATAACTCGTAAACTTTGTTAGATTCACCTCTTTTTAAATATCTCTTGAATAAAACTTGCGTTCATGTTAAAAAAAAAAAGATGTGGCTGTAAATTAATGCTATATTTTACTTTCTCTTTGATTTTTTGGCTTGTGGGGCTGGAAATCAGGAAGAAGAGTTCCAAGAAGAACCTAAGTGCCCTGAATTGGAACAGAAGACAGCATCAGGTAGAGTGCGTTTGGCTCTTTCCTGGGCTGCTGGTGCTGACGGCAGGAATCAGTGGCTCCCAGAGCTTTGCAGATCCCAGAGGGAAACCTGTGCTTCCAAATGACTGGAAACATGATGAGAAATGTCACTGTGATGCATTCCAGGGACGATGTCTGGACAGTCTAGTCGTAATACGGAAAATAGCTTATTCTGTTTGCCTTCTTTCTTTTATTGATTGGATGTCTTGATGAACAAATGCTTGCAAAGCAGCAGCAGATGATGAAGAAATTTCAGATTCAGTAATGGTAAAATAAGGGGTATGGTTATTTACTGAAATGCTTACGATTGTCTTGGAAAATGTTATTTAGGTGAGTTTTCTGGGTTTTAAAATGTTAGTGTGTAGTAAAGTATGTGGCTTTGATAAAGTTATATATACTGTAATAGGGCTTCCTGAGAGACAATGTGGGAGGGAATGAGTGATGAGCAAGTTTATAACTTAGTTTATGACTAAGACCAGTGACGATGATAAGGAACAAATGGTCATAAAAATAAACATTAGTTGAATGGACTTAGTAATAATGAAAGCTAAATCTTAATGCTCTTATCTATTTTCCAAAAGCGTTTAGTTTTATATGGTTCAGTATTAGAAGATGGCTCCAGATGTTTGCTACTGGGAGAGGGTCATGTTCTTATAATTTAATGGAAACCAGGGAGAAAGATTAAGAAATTGGAGATGGTAATGTAATAGAAAGATTACGCAAAGTGAGAGAAAAACATTTAAAGTCAAACATCACCATGAAAAATAATTTTGGAGAAAAGGAGAGTCAACGCTTAGATAGAAATCCAGAATCCCAATTTCTTGGTGATCAGTTGGTGTCCCTTTAGGTTTCTGACATGGAAATAAGTGGCTTATTTTCCTATTTCTTTCAAAAAATACTCCATGATCCTACCCCTAAGTTGAAATTTCAAGCAGAAAATAGGGGGTTTCATTTCTTAAAAGTGCTTGGGTCCACACACTTTGAGCTTGCTGTAGCGTCTTCCTTACTCAAGGCTGACTCCCAAGTCTGGGTCTTCGCGTTGAGTCTTTGGTGCACAGCGTCTCTAGTCTCAGCCCAGTTGACTCAGATCACCCTCATTTAGGACCCATTCGTTGAGTTCCTGTTAGGTACAGGGTAGGCACATTGAATCTGTTAAATCATTTGAAAACTATGACTATATAGTGTGACGGAGCCCGCCGTCACTTGTCGAACAGCACCTGAATGGGGGAGTGAGGAGGAAGAAAAAGAAAGACGCAGCGGTAGAGTCGGGAGCCTCCCAGAGAGCCTGCCGCTGCGCTTTTTTATTCTCCTCCCCTTTTTATCACAGGTGAGTTTGGTTATTAATCATGACCCTTATCCAAAGACACCTGCTTCCTTGTTCTGTAGTTCTTTGGAATTTCCCCACCCTCATGGGCTTTCTTGTTTCTCGGGTTTACAAAGTGTTCATCATGCTCCAGGACAATTTCTGAAGGTAAACATCTAATTTGGCAAGGACGCGGTTCCTCGTAACAGAGTCTCCTTGCTCTATACAGTGGAGGGTAAGATTTAACATGGAGCCTCTGTGGCTAACACCGCTCTCCACAATAGTGTATGCATTAGTCAGGGTATTGATAAAGGAAAAACCAAATATTGTAAGTTGACTCCAACATGATGCCTATTTGGAGTCCAGCCCAGTTCTTGGCTGATGGCCTAACCCTCCTGAGAGCTGTGGGTCATACTTGTGAGTCCCACCCAGGGGTCACGGTGGATTCCTTAAGTGTGAGTTTAATCTTTACCACCATTGTTGACTGTCTTCTGCTCCTAGTATCTTAACTTCTATGTGCCTTTCAGGGTTTCTTAGAAATTGGCTTGTCTGGAATGAATAGTATTCATTCCAGGTAGTATTTCCTCTAGACTCCGGGAAGTCTAGCTGAGTGGAAAGGGTAGCCCCTTTGTAACAAGTCCCTTTCAATGAGATACAGCTTCAGCTGTTGCCTGCCAGTGCCCCATCTCACAGAGACATGCAAGGCAGGCTGGGCAGGGGTGGAGTTTGTCTCTGCCCTTAGCTGCCCTTCCTGTGCTGTGCTCTCCTCAGGGTGCTGCCTGCCCACTCCCTTCTGTTCCCAGATTCCCCGCCATCAGAAGGTCAGGCAGGTAGGCACACAGACCACGGCACATGGTGCTGCCTCTCTTTACACTGCTGGTATTGTGAGCCTCAAATCTGCCTGTGGAATGAAAAGTACAGCAGCTGTTAAGGGGATTTTAAACATCAGCAAACAAGCAACGAAATACGGGTGGGAGGAGCAGGAGGTGTTTGTCGGTGGCACTTGCAGTGGCAGTCACAGCATGGGCCATCGGTTTCTCACCCCGAGCAAAGGAAGCCCAGAGTCACAGGAGCGCTGGGCGAAAGCTCCATTAGACTGTGCGCTTCCCGGAGCAGGGATGACATCCTTTTTGCTTTGTTTTGTGTTTTCCTGGGAATTGAGCCCAGGCCTTCACACTGAGCTGTATCCCCAGCCTTGTTCGTTCATTCTTCATTCATTCATTCATTCATTCACTTTGAGACAGGGTCTCACTAAGTCACTAGGCTGCCCAGGCTAGACTTGAACTTGTGACCCTCCTATCCTAGTCTCCCAGTGTGCTGGGATTACAGGCCTGTGCCACCACACCTGGTAAATTATGTGTATTTAAAAGTAAAGTTTGGCCTTTTATTGAAAGGTGCCATTTTAAAGATGCAATGCATCCTTTGGATATAATATTCAATTCAAAAATAATGAAAAGGTTACAAAACTAAATCTGGGATTTGCTTTTAAGGCTCACAGGGAGAGGGAAGAATGAGCTCGTGGCGTGTGAACAATGATGATCTTTGTGGAGGAACATTCTCCATACTTACACATCTCTTTGCTGTGGCCAGAGGCTGTTTGGATAATAAACAAAGATTCTTTGCTGATAGTAGCAAGGAAGGGGTCGTAGCATCAAGCAGAGCTTGGGGAGGATGACTGTGGCGAGCCGGTTCCTGGTAGCTGAGGACGGGCCGGAGAGCAGTGTGTGTGTGTGTGTGTGTGTGTGTGTTCTCACCCAGCCGTGTCTCCTTGGCAGTTGCCAGACCAGAGGGCTCCTTCTTCCTGTATCAGTCAGGGCTCCGTAGGGGAGCAGAGCTGCTAGGCTATAGATTTGGAGAAGGTGCAGTCTGAGGAACTGACGCATGCGCTTACCAGGGCTAAGTCCCATGACCCGTCCTTGTGCACCGGACCCCAGGGAAGGTGGTTTAATTCAGCCCCAGCTTACAGGCCTGAGAGCCAGGAGCCAGTACTGTCAGTCCTGGTCCAAGGGCAGCGGCAGGCTGATCCCCTACTCAAGCAGTTGGACAAGAAGCACCTTGGTCCACTCCTGGGTCATCCCCTCTCCCCTCACCGGGGCGGCCAGTCTACGCCAGCAAAGGGAGTGCTAATGTCTCCCGGAGACACGCCAGACACGCCTGAAGGAGTGCTGCTGAGTCTGGGCACCCTGGGTCCAGTCAGGTGGACACAGTGTGCCATCCCTCTCCTGTTTGCCTTCCCACGGAGCGCGTCCCTTTCCCCAAATTTGCCTTCTATTTTGGAGTGGAAGTTTTATGACGAATCCCTGTTAATCTCTTTTTATTCAACTTAAATGCTTCTAGAACAACAAGCCAGATACTTACAAAAGGCATTGATAGTGAATAAGATCAAAATTGAACATTTCTTGTCCAGAGGCTTGGGCCTATAGCTGATCTAGAGAAACTGCAAGTCCTGCCCTTACTGATCTCATTTGTAGCCCAATAAATAGAATTTGGTTAATACATACTAGTAGAGAGAGAGAAACCTTTTGAGGGTAGCATCTCATGTCTTCCCTTGTTCATTCATTTCCTGTGGATAGGTCGACATGTAAATGGGCCAGCTGTGTTTTCTTGAGAGAACTCTTTTTGAAAATGAGTTGCATCTTGCTAACGGCTATATTTTTTAAAAAGTGAAATATGTTTGAAAAGTGTTAACTCTCTCACCATTCCTATTGCTTGTGTATCGCTTTAGAAGGAGGCCAAGTATTTTGACATGCTGAAACGACTTTCAAATGAGTGTACAATTCGAGGAGACTCATTATGAAACCTTTATTATTTCTCTGGCATTACTCAACCTGTGCCCGCAGACTGTAGAGATGACACTTGGTCACTGGCGGGGGTGGTCCTGGGAGCTGGGCCACTCATGGTGCTCAGAGGGTTTCTCAGAGCACTCTGTGGAGGCTGAAGATCACCCGCAGCCCAGTGCAGCTCAGCACATCTCGGAGCTGGCTCTGTGTCCTTTTCATGTCCTGTGGTTTGTAGGTTAAGTATGAAGTAACAAACTCCAAACAATCCAAGTTCGTGCAATGAGGAAAACAATATGTGTATTTTTGTGACTTCTGTGGGGAGTGAGACTCGGGTTACACTGAGCAGCTCTTAGTCGCCCCAGTGCAAGGCCAGCCCCTGCAGGACGGCCCCCAGTCACAGGCAGCTGCCAGGCCTTGCTGAGCAAGACCCACTTCCTGGTTATTCAGACAAACTATCTGCTGCTACACTCTCGTCACAGCAAAACAGTCAAAAGTGTACACCAAAGCCAAGTGTATGAGGCGTGATTGAAACTATGGTGGCTATTTAAAGTAAGAAAAATGTACCACAGTAACAGACACATTGCTATTAATCCCCTCACTTGGAACCCTCTCACCCCCTTGTTCTTGTCACTTTCTGGAGCAGTTCTGGAAGTCCTTTTTCACGAGTGTGTACGACTGCACTGTCATGGCTGCCTCGAGTTCCTGAATCGATTCAAAATGCTTCATGGTGATTTTGACTTTAGTGAAGAGCCGGAAGTCACTTGGCGCCAGACCAGTGAGTAAGGTGGGTGAAAGCACAGCTTAATGTTTTTACAAGCCTGCCTTTCTGTTAGATGGCACTGGACAGCCACATTCACTGTATTTTTGATCACTCCTTGTAAAGGCACTCAAGAAAGAGCACTTCCAGAACTGCTTCAGAAAGTGGCAAGAAGGATAGGGTAAACATGTTTGAAGTGAGCGAGATGTATATTTCTATCACACCCATATTTTTGTCTCTTTAATTGTGCAAAAAAAGTACTTCTCATCCACACAGACTTTCCCAAGACCCTGGCCAAAGAATGAACAAGCAACTGTTTAGATAGGCAAATTAGAAAAGAAAAAGAAGGGCAGTATCTGTACTTCCCCTGCCCGGGATTCAGTTTCTTTCCATTCCCTTTGTCATAAAACAGACAGTCCAAGGACCTGTGGCAGGGCTTTATCAGAGAGAACGCCCCTGGAGTTTGGAGATAACTTTCAGGGAAGGCCTGGTTCCGAAACTCCTTTCTGGGACTTTCTGGTCTGCGTGACTCACGTTTCACCTCATACCAGACCTTTGGTCCTAGGAAGATTTTCCTCGGCTACCTGCAGTGACACTGATCTCCCTTTCAGTTCTTACATCCCACCCAACTTGTTTTTCTACAGTTCTACATTTGGCGTCACCCACTGCGCCATCAGGCTGGCTTGCTTTCGTCTGTCCTCCCCTGCACAAGGTAAGCTGTGCGGAAGCAGGGATGCTGGGCCCTTCACAAGCTCCTGCACACACAAGCAGTCCCCAGAATGGAGCTGGCCAGGAGCTGGGGCTCAGTGCATCATTGTTGAATGAGAATGGATGCTTGTTTTCTTAAACTCTTCCTAAAGCAATTCAATGAATCAGAGCTGAATGCTGTTTTCTATTTGTTTTTTTACTTCGGCTCTCAGCACAGTGTCTGGAACACACGAAGAACTATAAATAAACAGTCGTTTGACTCAAGCATGCATGCATGAATGAGCAGTTGAGTGGTTTCCAGCAGTCTGTGATGCAGAGTGCCGTTCGTCGGGTTCCTAATCAACATGAAGTGGATCGTACTGATCCAGGGGGAAGTCAGAGACCAGTCAGACATGAGCTGGCCTGCCACAAGCCAAACGCGCTTCCGTCACCCCACGATTACTTTCTTCCCATTCTCTTAACCCCAGCACAGACAGCCTGAGAGCTCATGGTGGCTTTTACTGGAGGAAAAGCTACCAAGGGTTGTAGGTGACTTTCAGCAAAGCTCTGACCCCTCAGCTCCCTTTTGAGGTGGAACTAATCTCTGCTCTAGTCTAAGGAAGCCCACTATTTTGCTTGTTTCAGATTGTAGAGATTTCAATTTCACCAGAATTTCAATTCCTCCTAAGAAGTGAAGTGGCAAAGTGCTGCTGCTGGAGATTTAGCAGGAGCCACAGACGTAAAGAAGAGCTATGACCCCTGGTCTAAGAACTCAGAACTGTACAGGACAGGGAGCTATGGCTCTCACATACAAAGAGATGCTTCTAGAATTTACCCATAGATCTTGCATTATCAAGTGTAAATAGGAGAACATCACTATTGTTATTATAATTATATTATTGCCTAGATTTTCTCCATTGGTTAAATCAGCTGGAATTGCCCTAGATTCTGAGGAGCTATTTCTTTGGTGGCTAGGTATTATAGTCACTTTTTTCCTCCCTGAGACACAATACCTGACACTCATAACTAAAAAGAGGAGAGGTTAATTTGGGCTCACAGTTTCAAAAGTGTCAGTCCATGGTTGGCGAACTTAAGAGAAAAACAGCACAGTGGAAAGGTCTGCAGAAGAAGACTGCTCACATTATGGCAACCAGGCAGCGGAGGGAGAGGGGAGGCGCTGTACGCTTGCAGGCCACACCCACAGTGACCACCTGGCGGGAGCAGGCCCACGTCCAAACAGCACATCAGCTACGGAGCCCCAGGATCCAGTCACCTTCCAGACTCCCAGCTCTCAGCCCACTGTAGGGGAACATTCTTGACCTAAACCATAACACTAGGGGTGGGGTAATGTTTGCTTTCGGCAGGAGAGGCAGCAGCGGTGTGCTAAAGGTCTGGAGTAAGAAAGTTCTTGGCCTGCCTGTTAAAGATGTGCCGATCTGCTTCAAGCCCACTCCCATTTTGCATTCAGAAGGTGTCGGCTAATGACAGAGTCTCGTGGGCCAAACTATGAAGTGACAGTACCATCCACACCTGCACAAACAGTACCCTTTCTCCTCAGGGTCACCCAGAGAGCCGTCTATGTTTTTGCCCTCTCTCTCCGGGCAGAGTGCTAATTGTTTCCAGGGTTTTTTTTAAATTCAGGAAATTCAACAGACTACTTACTGCTCATAAGCTGAGAAATGCCAGAGATAAATAAAAATGAGAGTGTGGTTTAGTCCTCTGTGTTTGAGGTAGACTTGATATGCTGTTGATTGATTGGGTACCTGTGCCCTCAGAAGAGGTGAGATGAATGTGTGCAGCAAACTGTGGAATTGGACGTTGTGCTCATGTGCCCTGAGCCTCATTCCATGGCATTCCACACCTAGTTCTCTAGCCACAGCAGAAGCAGAAGCATGGAGCTTCCCAGTTTACCCACCAAGTGCGTTAGTACCAGGGATGAAACTTTCAGTGTGGTAGAATTTGGAGAACTGCTTGATTTTTGTGTGCCACAAGATCTCTTTCTACACTATTTTACTCTCTTTTAAAGTTTTCTTATTCGTTTGCTTAAAATTTAATGCTGGCCCTTTGTAGAAATCTCTTAGAGGGGAAAGAATTACAAAGATGCCATTACCATTCAAAATCAGAAGTGGTGGTCTTCAAGTGTTTCCCTCCTGGAGGAACCCCTACCCACATCCCATTTTACCCTTCCTCCCACTACGTGTGAATAAAGACAGATCTTGTACTGCTCACTAGGGATTTGGATGTCCATCCAGCTTTCTCTGCAGGGTGCACATTCCCTCCCACTCTCAGGATGTGGAAGTTGGAAATCAACGCCTAGATAGTCCTGCCCCTGGTCACAAATGTTCATAAGAGCAAACAGAATCCAAAGTTTACAAATCTCAAAGATTGTTTTCGAAGTCATTGTTGGTTTTGCTTCTTATTCATGTCTCCCTGCAAACATCTCAAAGAAGTGAAATTCTGCCCTAGATTTCCATGGAAGTCAGCTCGTTTGTTGCCCAGCTGCTAGGCTCCGCCTCTGCTTGGCTTCATGGGCACCAGAGCTTGCCTTGCTTCGGGGCCTCCTGGTAGATCAGCCACTGCTCCGGAACTTGTATTCAGACAGGTGGGGCCCAGAGTCAGCAGCATGGTGGAGAAAACATTGAAGGACTTATCCTGAAGGCGCTTTGCACAGCACTATTTGACGTAATATGGAGAAAACTCCCACTGCTCATATCTAAGGCAGGGCGGAGGGCGGATGAAGGGGGAGTGCACGGCTGGTGCGCACACCCAGGCCACGTGCCTCCTTGTTCCTCACCTCACGGTGCGCTGTTCCCTCTCCGGGCCCCTGCACGCCTCCTCTTTCCTACCCCGGAACTCACCCTCATCCCGGGAGCATCCCGCAGAGCAGCCCGCAGCGCTCTCCTGGGGCCTGATGCGTGCGCAGCTCGCCTGGGTGGGTGCAGGGCGGGGAGCGCTTGCTGGCTGGCTTCCGATTCACCCAGGCGAGGCTGGCTGGACGCAGCCACCCACATCCCTCCCCCAGCACCCTCCTGGGGGCGTCCATCTAGAGCCCTGTCTCGGGTCTGCTTCCGAGGGATCCGAAGAGCCTCCTGGGGCACGCGTTGATGGGACACTGACAGATTTGAAGTTACCAATGAGCCTGAGGTCACAAAAACAATTCAAAACATTTTTAACTTTAAAAAATAATTTTTGAAACTAATGTAAAAAGTTTCCTTGACTACCCCCCAAATTTATGGGGGTTACATTCCCAGAGCACTCGTGATATGGTAAAAAATTGTCTATAAATGCCAATTTTTATAGTTTAAACCCTAAATATGCTACATCTCCTGTACATCTCCTATAGTTATTTATACGTCTCCTATGGTTATGTAATTTAATCTAATAAAATACTGTATAGTATAAGTAAAATGTAGTATAAATAAAATACGGTACTGTAATTTAAGAAAAATACTGTACAGTAGTTCGACCTTCCGGAGTGTCTTAAAGGTTTTTGGTGTTTACATTCATTGCCAGAAGGCTTAGAAGGTGCAGGGCGTCTGGCAGCATCTTAGGGAATCTTAGGGCTTTAAGAACAAAACCGAGAACACTCGAGACAGCTACACGTGGTACAGCAGCCTGTTATGATGTGGAAAGGCTGGTGCACCTACCGGAGATGTGTTACAGGGCAGCAGCCAATCAGCAGCAAGGAGAACCGAACAATGCTCTCGGATTGGCTACTTGCAAACCTGACAAAAAAACAATTGTGGAGGATATTTGCGGTTTCCATGAAATTGCGAGGATTTCAGAGAACAATTATTAGTTAGTTTCTAAGAAAAAATCCAGGAACTACTGAGGCCATGAACTCTGAACCGTGACTTCGAAGAGTTAGGCTATACTTATTTTTCCCCATTAATTGGACACAATGGTAGCATTCCCAATATCTTAAAATTTGATGATATATTTTTTTTCCCTATTAACTTTATTGGTACATTTTGGGTATAAAATACAGTTACATTCATCATTGGGATCTTGTACCATTACATGAGTACCTTGGTTCTTATTTATTTTCCCCTTCCCTTGCCCTCCCTTCACCCCCTCCACC
>NW_004624805.1:795511-822225 GCF_000247695.1 Heterocephalus glaber
GGGGGGGGGGGTTGCTTCTGGCACCCACACGGCTCACCTTCTCTGCCCTAGGAGCCTGGGATGGCAGCAGGTTGCTTCCTTCTGGATGCTGGGACCAGCTGAGCTTCACTGCCCTAGGAGCCTGGGATGGAGGCGGGGAGCTTCCTTCTGGGTGCTGGGACCAGCTGAGCTTCACTGCCCTAGGAGCCTGGGATGGAGGCGGGGAGCTTCCTTCTGGGTCCTGGGACCAGCTGAGCTTCTCTGCCCCGTAAGTGTCCTTCTTATGTACTACACAATTGCTTCACTTCTTTAGGAACAAATTTAAGTCACACATTTATTAATGGTGAAAGTTTGGAGTGTAGCCCTTTATGTACTTCTCTTTTCTTCCATCTTGATGATATTTTTGAATGAGATGTTGTAGCTTATGTGTCTACTGGGAGATGTTTAATAATTGATTTTTAAAGTGGGATTTTTCCATCATGAAGCTGACTATCACAAAGCATGCCTGTTTATTTATTGCCATATTTTGACACAATTTGAATGTGTTTGATTTGAGCTTGATTAGATTTGTATTATAGTATCATTTATTTTTGAACTACCAAACATGGCCCCTGCTGCTCACCTTAATTGCTGATTGATCCTGTGTGACCTTGGATAATTGTGCATTCTGTTTTGAGCCTTTTTTATTTTTCCTTTTTAACCAGACTAGAAAAGAACACCTCTTATTTCTCATCCCTCATCATAGACAGACAATGAGAGAGAGACATGACAAAGTAACAAGGCCTTTTCAGATGAATTATGGCTTTCTTGTTAACAAATTAACAAGTTATGGCCAAAATTAATAACTAGCAATAATTAATAACTGGGCCTAATATGCAGGATATATTCCTCAGAAATATTCAAAATACAGCAAATTATTCAGAAAACCTGGTAGTTGATCATAGTGTTTATGACTGGTGTTCTAAACAGGGCAAACTCATCTTATAAATGGTTTTTGATTGGTGGGCAGACTTTAACATTTTTTTTAAAGCTAAAAAATTTCAGGAAGAAAATCCAGGTTCCAATCCCTCTTGAGAAATTGTAACAATTAGGCCTGCATGGCTAAGTAATAATGAAAAAGACAGTGGAGGGGAGTCTCTAGCTGCTCCCTGCCCATCCAGTCCCGTCCCTGGGGGACATTTCAGGCTTGAACCCCAGTTTATGCAGTCAGGAGTAACACTGGGGAAAAGGAAGAAACACAAACAAGTAATAACCTTAGCCTTTTCAGGCAAGAAGAAACTCTTCCCATACGCGCCTAGTGTGATGGGCCAAGTCTTCTGTGTTTTGCTCTTTTATCAGAAATCTCTTTGGCTGTGATCTGAGAAGCAGGTGATACATTGTGGGGACCACTGCTATGGAAACAGTGGAGAAAATGCTAGCATTGAGCTTGTGAGCTCTTGTTCTGGCCAGTGATTTTTAGACAATCCCCAAAGCTTTGGGCAGTTACATTTCACTTGGTGTAAGGGGCTAATCCTATACTACTCAGCAGCTTTTTGTGATTTCAGTAATGGGGGATTACAACTGCTTTTGCATCAGTGACGAATTCCATGAGGAATGCAGTCATTCAATGGGTGGGTGTGGCTGGACTGCTAGAAGTGTAGTTTGAGCTCCACCACAATGACACAGGAAGCTGGAGGTCACAGGGAAAGCACGGGAGCCTGGCCCTCTCTCCTCCCCTTCTCCCCTTCGCCCTTACTTAGCAAGGCAGATGATGCAAAACCAACTCGGGAGCTTTGCTGCTAGCTGTTTGTCTGGCGTGTTCTAGGTGGACTTTGATCAAGCATGACTCCAGTGTGTTTAATAATCATGAGTAATTTTAGCATTGCTGTCCACAGACAAATAGACAAAAGAACCAGCTGTCATTGGCTTTTTCCAAAGCCATGAAAGCAGAACAGATCAAAGACTCAAAATTGAAAAATTCAGTGCATGTTTTGTGAAGGCCAGGTTCCAGTACAGTAAAAGCCCGACTTACGAAAGTGTTCCATTCTGGGAGACTGACCACGTGTTAAGTCTGATTAGTTTGTAAGTCTGACAAAGAGACAAATATACAGTGTACATTGCTTTGCATTTCCTAGCATCCCCTGCACATTGCCACAGCTTTTCCTCTCCTGTCTGGACGTCCTGGGCTCTGACTGAGCACTGCACTACTGTGCACCATTGCACTGTGGACTAAGACACAGCAGCACAGCTGTGACAATGTCCGCCAGACACCCGAGCTACTTCTGCGATTTGTTTGCATCTGTGTGAAGCGAGGTCTATTTGTATCCATGAATATTTGAAACTCAAACTTTCGTAAATAGGAGACTTACTGTATTTGGCCTTCATTGTGCGTACTGTGGCATCTGACCATTCGGTCACATGTTTAATTTCTCTGGGTGTGCAGCAAGCATTTGTGGAGCCTTCCCTTTGTGCTGGGTGCTTAGACAGGCTGTTCATTTTGCCTGGTTTCATGTCAGGTCAGAGCTGTTACCACTTACAACCCTGCTGGCCAGGGTTCCAGAAACCTACGCCTCACAACTTTCTCGGTGCCTGAACCTTTTCATGGCTGCCCTGCTCTAAGCAGGTCCGCAGATGTGTTTATTCCAATAAGCGGAAAAGGCATAAAGAAAATGGATCACTGTATGAATTTATTCAGGTAGCTACAATTTTCTCTGCTTCTCACTCCTTTCTTACCCCCTCAGGAACAATCAGTGGTTCTTCTTAGCACTGATTTCACCCTGAGGCAGTATGGTCCAGATGCCAAATTGGACTTTAGCACACAATATCCTAATTGGTCTTTCCTAACAACTGAACAGAAAGTGTCTGGTACCCACCCTAGTCTTGATACTATAACAATACCAATGGGTAACATTTATTAAATTCTTGCAATTCTTGAGGAGTCATGCTGTGATTTATATGTATTTCCTATTTAATCCTCTTAGTAGCCTTATGCAAGAGGACTATTTCAATCCTCTTTGCAGGTAAGGAAACTCAAGCTTTAAAAGTTGACCTATGAGGGCTGGGGATTTAGTTCAGCGGTTCTGCCACCTGCCTCGCAATCGCAAGGTCCTGAGTTCGATCTCTGTACCAAAAAAAAAAGTTGACTTATGCAAGGTTAGACACAAGAAAGGACTAGAGCCAGAATGAAACTCAGACCTGCTTGGATCCAAAGCCATTTTAACAGCTCTGCAAAGCCTGGAATGTCCCTTGGACAGAGTTATGTATTTCTGAGCGGCACAGACTTATGTATTTCCAGGGATCTTAGATCTGAAGCTGTCTGGACAGACTAAGCCTCCTGCCTCCCTGCAGAGGCAGCTCTGAGCCAGGTGTAGTAGTTGTAATCCCAGCACTTGGGAAAGTCAAGCAGGAGTATGGTGGGTTCAACTGCCTGGACAATTTAGTGACTTACTGAGAATTTGTCTCAAAATAAAAATATAAAGGCTGGGGAGGTAGCTAAAGGTGAAAGCTCTGGGTGTGATCTTCAGTGCTGAAAAACAAAGTTCTGAGGTTTGGTGAGGCCTTGAATTTTCCCTGAGCATATAAAATCACGCTTGGATGGGGCTAAGGTACAGAAATAAGCCATCACTTCTTTTAAAAAGATTTGGCGAAGTTGAATGTCTGTGTTTTAACTCTGACTTCACTGTTAGGACCTTCTATTACACCTGGTAGAATCAGAGACAGCAGCCAGCGTCCCCTGAACTTGACTTTTCTCTCTGTACAACTTCTGTTTGTGGTGCTACCACCTACATAGTGTCTTAGCAAGACCCTGTCTCAAAATAAAAAATTTAAAAGGCCGAGATGTAGCTCTGTGTAAACGGTCAATGCTCAGTACCTCAAAAAAAAATCATACCTGGACTGGAGGGTCCAAGTCAAATTGTACAGACTCAGTGGAGCACATAATCTCTCTAGTCCCCCCTGTTTTTGGATCATACTCGGGACCACTGAGCCAAATCCCCAGCCCCCTAGTCCCTTTCTTGTGGCCCATACTTTCCAGGGACCAGAGGATGTCTTATTCCCTCTGGCAGAGATAGGGTAGCTGTTTACGTTTGTATTTTCTTCTTTGTCCACAGAATCCTGGTATTTATGGCTACAGTTGTAGGCCCGCTCTCAAGCTCTATTTCCAAACACCCTGTGGGGAGGATGGCCCGCTGACACAGGGGCTTCCCCCAGAAGCTGACCCTGAGGCTGGGGTTCTAGCACAGCATGTTTATTTTAGGGGCATCCTCAGCAAGCACGAGTAGCGGAAAGATGTGAAAGAACATGCAGAAAGCACCAAGAAAGCATGAGTTATTAAGAAAGAATGAATTTGGAGATGGAATTTCCATCCCACTGGGGAACTCTGGGGCTGCATTTCAGGTGCTGGAAGTTCCTGCTCTTTCCCTAATGCTGGACACCCCACTTTTCTTTCATTTGGAGAAGTGTGCACTGGAGGGGCAAAAACAAAGCAACTGGCTGCGCTTTTTCAAAATAATAATATTTTCACTGTTCCTAAGAGCATTATTATATTACTAATTAAACACTTAGCAATGTAACAAAATGGCAAAACATACACACAAAGCCTAATAACATAATATCGAGTGTAAAAACTAGGACATAAAATTGTTGGCCAGAATTCTGACTCTAGAGTATAAACCTGGGGCTTTACACCCTGCAGGGCGGGACGTTGCAGGGTGCTCCCCATGCCAGCCTTGGCTCCTGTGCCTTATCTGTAGTCAGTATCTGGGGACCTTAAGGGGGTATTAGGGTTACAGCTAAGTTCATCTGTTTTTCAAACTTATGATGATGAGGTTCTACAATCTTCATAATGAACAAAGAAAAGTAACTCCATTCAGGCAGAACTGATATCACAGCCCCAAGCAGGTGTCAACCTCGCACTGGAAAGACTGCAAATCTGGCCTCTATAGCAGTGGAGCTTCTGGCCAGGAAGCCCAGCTCCCTCCTCCTTCCTTGTCTGGGACAGTGACGGCCCATGTGAGGACCTCAAAGATGGAACCATGTGCCGAGGACAGTGGAAGAAAAATGTAGGCCAAGGCTGGGCCTCTGGTGACCATGGAGCAAAGCTGCAATCTCTGGGCGGTCAACCACAGGCTTTCTTTGTGTGTAAGAGCAGGAAAAGACAGCTGCTCTCGCGTCTGCATCTCTGCTCTCTGTGTTACTGGTATTGTGGTCCAAACTGAGCCTCGCTGTGTTTCTCCTGGAGGATCCTGGAGCTTCTTGAGGGGAAGGTTGTATCTGTGCGTTTGTCTCCACCATGGCATTCCACACAGTGCACACAGAACCAGATCCTACAAAATCTTCATGAAACAGAGACTGCATTTGATGAGCTAGGAGAACTATTGGTAGGGCATTGTGTTGGATGTTGTGGGATCTAAAGACGACGAAAACAATGTCTTGGCTCTCAAGGAGTTGATAGAATCGTGTGTGTGTGTGTGTGTGTGTGTGGCTGCCTCCTCCTGCACCTGGGTAAAGGCAGAGGGGTAAGCTGTCTGCCTCTCTGAATTCAAACAAGATGCACATTCAGTGTTCTTCTCTCCCACACCCTTGGCTCTTTGCTTCAGTTGGAAAAGCTGGACTTGGCTTGGTGTTACCATGACATCCAGGCGTTGAGAGCTCCCCCTGTCCCCACCATGGCCAGTGAAGCACAGGAAAGATTATTCTAATGTTATCTGAATAGCTTGAGTTAGCTGCGTATGCACACAGAGGAAGTGGTTTCCTAGCAACAGGAGCCTCTGAAAGCCTCTTCGTGCCCAGTACTTCTCGAAGCTTTTTGTTCCCTCTCCTGCGTGTTGCCTATCAGCAAATGGCCAGAGAGACTGCACCTGCTCTGAACCAGGGCCAATCCGTTAAGCCCCAACCCTTCAGTGTTACTAAGTCAAAAGGCTCTGTTCCTCTTTGGGTCAAGTTCCTTGTGAAGTCTGGGGCCTGTTCTGCTCCTGGTTAGACCATAATCACCTTAGATCTTACTTCCACCTTTGTTCTTTAGATTTGGACCCACAATGGAAAATACTGAAGTGACAAGAAAATGTGAACTGAGTTTTCTTATGTATGTTTTTGCACATCTTTTCAAAAGTGCTAAATCTAGTAAGAAAATGTTTAGTATTCCTCCCTCCCCATTTTTACTTTCAGTGTTTCCACAGATGTCAAATTCTTCATTTCTTAAATATATCAGTATCTTAATATATCCTTGAATAGGCATGATGGTCAGTCAGCTTTTCGGGGACAAAATGCTTGACACTCACAATTTAAGGGAGGAGAGGTTTATTTTAGCTCACAGTCTCAGAGGATCTGGTCCATGGTCAGCTGGCTCCAAGACAGTAACATCATGGCGGAAGGATCTGGCAGAAGAAGCTGCTTGCCTCACGGCAGCTGGGAAGCGCAGCGCAGCAGAGTCAGAGGGAGAGGCAGGGGCAGTGACAGGGTACAACCTTCCAGGTCACACGGGACCCTGAAGTGACCCCTTCCTCCAGCCAGGCCCCACCTCCTAACAGTAGTCCTGTTCTGAACTCACCAATAGATTAATCCACTTAGTGCCCCGTGATCTCACCACTGTTCAAAGCCCCACCTCTGAACACATGAGCCTTTGGGGGATATTTACTGTTCAAACCATAATGAGGTAATGATAAAGTATCCTCTTAGAGTATGTTTGCAATGCTTCTTCGGGCCCTGGAGCCAGACCTGATTAGAGACAGTGGTTGTGTTGCTTCTTGTGCCCCAGTGTAGTGTTTAGGGAGTGCAAATTGGAACAGGCCATAAGACATGGCTCTAGCCTGGGTCCAGGGCTACTGACTGGAGATGCCCAGCTTGGTTTCCATACAGCAATCTGTATGAGGGCATCCATCTCATAGGAGATGGCCCTATCTGCCTATCTGTTGCCTAGCATGGATTCAAAGTGTGGAACATCTGGCCAAGACTGCTGGCGAATGACACCACGCAGCTGCTTATTCCTGAGCCTAACAACCCTTCGAAAACTTGCCATCTATACCTTGCAAAGTATTTTCATTCATTCATTCAACCAACACATATTGGTAATTCAGGGTACCCTAAGGGGAAGGTGCCATGCCCGGTCTTATGGGGAAACATGGATACCATAGTACACAACCCTTGGAAGATCTGCACTTCAAAGAGAAGGTCAACTTTGTGACTATCAAGCAAGACTGCTTCATAAAGACAGTCAGCTGAGCATGGCGGATGTTCTCTTTCATCACGTCTTCTCATGGGAGGGCAGTGCTAGTGGTTACGGTTCGGGGAGAACCCACCTTTTGGAGTGACTGAGCAGACGGAGTGTGAGAGAGAAGTAGAACTGGTCAGGCTGTGTCTGTACTACAGATACACGGGAGCATGGTCTCCAAGACTGAGTCCAATTCTTGTTCTTAACCTCCCATTTATTAAGATAACAAAATAAAACAGTAAAAATCCCCTGCATCAAGGTATTTTGTTTCCACCCAAATGAGCTATTTTTAATCAATATTAAGAGTTCAACATATTTCAGCCAAAGTGACAAAACAGAAATCAAGATAAGACTTTTTCTGGGACCTGGGAAAAGTAAAACAAATAAAATCTAGCTTAAGGGAAGTCGGAGTCACCATTATTTATCTTGTTCTCCTCCCAGACATACCTTCCCACTAGTAAATGAGGAAGAAAGAAAACTCTGCCAGGTTCGAGCTGCCGGGAGCAGGGCTTTCCCCTTCGTGGGCCTGCGCCTGGGCTGTGGGGTCTCCACAGCGGGCTCCTCGAAGGCACAGGACCAGGAAAACGAGCTGTTCCTGAAGGGCGACCAGGGGAAAGAAAGGACCGAGCAAAGCGGGCGGCCACGCGTGTTCTTTGCTAGGCCTGCTCAGCAATGGGCCAGAAACCTAAAGGCCGCTCTTACTGCGTCTAGGCGACAGGCCTTTGGGGGATCATTTCAGACTTACTTACGTGGCTCCGGGCTTCTGTGGCTTTGATGCCTCAAAGATTTATGAAGCGAGGAATGCGATACATCCTTCATTAGGAGCTTTTGTAGCCAAACAAATGATTTGCACCCCAGGCCGGAAAGAACGGTGAAGTCCCACCCACGAAAGAATAACATCTCCCCAAGGGACAGGTCCCGAGCCGCGGGACTGGGCACTGCTGCGACTGAGCCTGCTGAAGCCTTGCGCTTGGACCTGAGCGGTCCCGCCCCAGGCCTCCTGTGTTGAAGGTGACTGGATGCTGTCGGGAGGAGCAGCCGGTCAGGACCGCGGGTCTCCAGGCCGTGGCCCGGAAGGGGCGCCTCCCTCCCAGCGCCTTCCTTCCCTCTGCTTCCGGCTGTGACCCATGAGACGAGCTTTTCTTCCTCTGCGCCCCTCTGCCTTGCTGCTTTCTGGTTTGGAACCAGATGACTGTAGCCACGGGGAAAACAAACATCTCCTTTAAGTCGCGGGTGTGGGGGATCCTGTCTTCGCCAGGAGAAAGTGACCGGGACAAAGGCGTCCTTTCTGTGCCCCACACTCTGTAGTTCTGATTTGAATCTAATTGCAGCCCAGACCGCCGTGGGTGATTATTATTTTTAGGGTGCTGCAGTGGGTTCCGCCGCGCTGGATGAGCAGGTCCCAGACTCCACCTCCTGCGCCCGCTCTCCGGATTGGGGAGATGTATACTTACTGAGCATCTGCTAAGCCAGGCCTCCTAGGTATAAGCCCTCTGATGATTACGAGATCATTATTCTCTGGTCTGAACATCTGGGCACGAAGAAGATGAGACGGGGAAGCACATAAACATTGCTCTGTGACACAGAAAGGCGAACGGTTTCTGCGTTTTGTAGAAGCGCAATCATCCTGGTACCTGTGCTTGTGTAGCTTCTTTACAACACATTCACAAACATTCATTTGAATCTACCATGAAATACCTTGACATGGGGTGTGACAGATATAATTCTCGCTTCACAGGGAAAGTAACTGAGTCACAGAGAAAATAAGTGGATGCTCCAGGTCATGAGGCAAGTAGAAGCGAAACCTCACATTTTCCGACTTTTGGCGCCGAGGGAAGCATCCCCCAGTTCTGGGTGATCTATTTCTGCCACTGCTCCCGGTGTTTATGGGTCTTCTCAGCAGCAGGCAACATAAGTGGAAAAGACTGGGGTTTCCAATCCAGTCGTGGCAAATGGAAATTGCAGTTCTATTTCTTATTTCTTGTTTGATGCTGGGAATGTCCTTACCTGTAAAACACGGTAACAGACCTATTTCATCAGTTAGGTGTAAAGATAATGCAGTATGACCTATGGAATGTGTAATGCCAGGTGTAGGAAAAGACAAGGTAGAGATTTAAGCAGGAAGAGGACCTGGGATTAGTAAGCGTCACATTAGTCATCATTATTACCGTTGTCACGTCATGGTAGATTCTCGTGTCATTGGCTTCTCCTCCCCACAACTCTGTCTTACTTCAAAATCAGGATTAAGTATACAGAGAGACAAAGAAGAAGAACACAAAGACAGAGAGGAAGTAGCCTTCATTCTTATATCTGATCTCTCTTATTGCTGGTATGATTAGGCAATTTCTAGATAAATAATATGCAACAGCTTACAAAACATCTTAAATGAAGCAGCTGTTGTTTTATGTCTCTCCCCAAAGTGAGGTTGTTTCAGTTACCCTCTGCAGTTATTTTGTGGAAGCTGCAGTGGCTGCTGAATGTTGGAGTTATGCACATAAGAGTCAGCACGATGGTTTTATTTTCAAATTGACTGAGCCATCTGCCCAGAAATTTGGTCAAAAATTATGCTAGAACTGGGGGTATAGCTCATTGGTAGGGCAGTCGCCTAGCATGCACAAGGCTCTGGGTTCCATTCCTAGCACTGAAAGAAAGTCACTCTGTGTTTTCAGAAAGCTGAATGAAATAAATTGACCTGCCTAATGCGGTCCTCCCTAATGTGGGTGGGCCTCAACCAATCAATTTATGATCTGAATAGAGCAAAAAGGCTAGGAGAGAATTCCTCCTTACTCACTTTAGCCTTCAGACTTAGACCCAACCATTGACTCTTCTTAGATTTCAAGACTGCTGGCTTGCAGACTTGAGCTATACTATCAGCTCTCCTGAGTCACCACTGTGCGTGTACACTGTGTGTGTAGATCCTAGGAATTCCCATCCTTCGTAATCACATGAGATAAACTGGGTGTAGTGGTGCACACCTGTAATTACAGAACCTGGGAGGCTGAAGCAGGAGGATCGTTGTGAGTTCAAGGCCAGCCAGGGCTACACAATGAGTTCAAAACCAACCTGAACTACATAGCCAGGCCCTGTCTCAAAAACAAATAATAATAATAACGTGAGATGATTCCAATAATAAATCTATCTGCCCATCCACCCATGTACATCTCCAGCTGGTTCTGTATCTCTGTAGACCATGACTGTGATAGTTAATTGTGATGCCAACTCGCATGGATTAGAATAGTTTAGGGTGTGTCCGTGTATGACTGGCATGTAGGAGACTGAGGAGGGAAGACTCATGCTGGATGTGGGTGGCACCAACCCGTAGGCTTGTGGCCTGGATGGACTGAAAAGGGAAAGAGGAAGGAATCTCTTTTCCTTTGCAGAGGAGCTCCCGTCTTCACCGTCGCCTTTGGTTGCGCATCTCCAGTTCCTTCAGGTCCAGCAAAGACCCTTTGGCTTTCCAGCATGGACTTGCACCAGACTCTGCAGTGAACTCCAGGCCTTCAACTTTCAACCAGATGCTCCAGCCCTCCCTTGCACAGATGGCCGCTCTGCATTCTTCGCCTCCTGACTCCACAGGTGGCCATTGGAGGGCGACTTTGTAAACCCTTACGCATCATATCACATCTTATGTTATATCACATCACCTCTGTTCCTCTGGTGAAATGTAACCGATACATTGACCAAAACAAATTTTGGTCCCATGGTAGTGGGGTAGTGGGGCACTGCTGTAACAGATACTTTAAAATGTGGAGATGGCTTTGTAATTGGTTAATGGGTAAAGACTGGAAGAATTTTGAGGTGCATTCTAGAAATATAGACATAAATGGCAATTCTGGTGAAGCCTGAGACAGAAATGAGGATTGTGCTATTAGAAACTAGAGAAAAGATGATCCTCATTAAAAGGTGATAAAGAATTTGGCCGAAATATGTTCTAGTGTTTTGTGGAAAGCAGAACTTGTGAGTCATGAAATACAATATGTAGCTGATGATATTTCTTAGCAAAGTATTGAAGGAGTGGCTTGGTTCCTTCTGACTGCTTAGAGTAAAATGTAAAAGGAGAGAGAGTAATTGAAGAAGAATTTGTTTAGGCAAAGAGGAATCAGAGCTTAAATTTGGAATATTCTCAGTCTACTCATATTGCAAAAAATGGAAAGTGTGTTCTGAAGAGAAATCAGGGTCACAACTGGGCTGTCACTCAAAGATGAGTCAGGAGAACTGTATGTGCAGAGACATAGCCAGTTGAAACTAAAGAATGCAGAAATGAAAGAAGGCTTTGGAATTCCTGGGTTTAATAGAATGGAACAACACAGCTATTTGGCTGCAAGCATGTGCTATTCTTCAAGAAGATAAAAAACTGGAGAAACCGCAGGGCAGGACTCCTGCCTCGAGCTGTGGAACTGATGCTGCTTCCTGAAAGACGGGACTCAGCTTCAGGGTTATTGTCAAGCCTGAAGCTCTACTGGAATTTTCCTTGACATAAATTGGGCTTGCTTAGGATCTGTCACTCCTTTTTTCTTCCCGCGTCCTCTTTTCAGGGATGTGAATGTCTAATCGATGCCTACCCTACCACTGTATTTTGGTGGTACGTAGCTTGTCTGGTTTTGTCTCAGAATTAATCCTGCTGCAAGTTCTACCTGTATCTGATTTAGATATTTAGATGAGGCTTTAGACTTAAAGTGATATTGAAACAAAACCCTGGAGTTATTGAGATAGAATGAATATATTTTTTGCATGCAAGAGGTTATAAATTCCCCATGCTAGGTGGAATGCTATGGCTTGGATTGTGTCCTCCTCAAGTTCATATGTGATGACATTTGGAGATAAAGCCTTTGGAAGAGAATTGATGAGCCACTAAGGTGGAAACCTCATGATGGGGTGAGTGCCCTTGGAAGAAGATACCAGAGGGGCCTCTCCCCTCGCCACTTGATACAATAAGCGGGTGACCATCCATAAGCCAGAAAGACGGGTAAGGACCATGCTGACCATGGTGGGACCCAGACCTTAAACTTTCGGCACCTAGAATTGTGAGAAGATAAATTTCTGTTCTTTGGTAGGGTGTCCGCAGGCCTGCCTGTCTGCAGCGGGCTGATGTGGCATGTTCCGCGCGACTCAAAATTTCTGTTCTTTAAGCTACCCCAGTATGGTATCTTGTTATGGCAGTCTGAGCCAAGGTAGCCAGTCATTTGGAAGTAGCCTGACATTGCTTTGTATCTATTTGTCTAATCCAAGTACAGGTCTCAATGGAATAACTTGTATTCTCCCAGACCAGTATTGGCTTGACTTATTTGGAAGTGTCACATGCTAGAGGACCCCGAACTTTTAAAATGTGCTTTATCTGTTTATCTATCAAAATTGATAGTTATTATACCATTTGGTGATTGGAGGCATTAGGAAAGGAAAGTACGAACTTGGTTATTTCACTTACCTAAGAAGAAACTACAGAGGATGGTAGGGTTTTGTTGATGATCAGTTATATTATTTAAGCAAATACATTTGGTTAAAGCATATTTTCCCTGTCTGCTAAAGCTGCTGGTAAGAAAAGCAAAGTAATCTCTTCATTTGTGAGACAAAAGAACATTTATCTAGTAGGATGTCACAGAGCTACCATAAATCCTTTGAATCCATGCCAACTTGAAAGTGAAATCCAGAGATAATCATTCTAGGTCAAAGACAGAGCAATTAAAGCTAGCTAAAACTCCTTTAAAGCAAGCTTTTTAATCTTAAGAAAGTGGGAGAAATGTCAAGTTTGGGTGTTCCCTTGGAGAAAATTTGCTGATAGATTTTGGTGTATTTTGTCACCTCTGACTCTAGTCTGGGAATCACCAACTATGCTATGCACTATTCAGCTTATGTCAGAGCTCTGTTGGTCCAAGCTTGGTTATCCCTTTGCTTTTTTCCCCAAGAGAACTAAAGCAGATGAGAACCTTTTTTGAGAGATGTGGATTGAAAGAGTTCACTTTGGATGTGTGCTAAGTGAGCAAGGAAAGCACATGGAAAAGGATAGCTGATTACCTTCTACTATTCTAGAGATTTGTCATTGCTGTATGCATTATTTAACCAATTCTTACAGGAGACAGTATGATTTAGTATGGTTCAGGTTCTGAAGTCAGATTTTCTGGGTTCAAATCCCAGTTGCACCACTTAGGTCTTTTGTGGCTTTGAGGAAACTATCTAATTCCTTAGTTCCCTCAATGATAGTCTTCATCTCAAAGCCTTGTTGTGAGGGTTAAATGAATTAATACAGATAAAATATTTGTAACAGTATTTGGCATGTAAAAATCATTTAAAATTAATGTTATGTGATCTCCTGACCACACTCTCTGAAAGATACAAATGGGAATTCAGAGGGTGTCACTATGGCCAATCATAACTGGTATAGAAATGAGGAATGGGGTGGAAGTCAGGGCAAACATCAGAGAGGAAGTAATTGCAGCTGTCTCAAAGCTGACACAAACCTGTGTTGGACATGAAGAAAGGCCATTCCCAAAAGCAGGGCCTCGTTGGTTGGTTCGTGGGTTCACAAAGGAAACCGCAAGCAAACCTTGTGCTCAGATTACTGCTTTGGGGTTGCCTGGTGTTCAGTCAAGGAGGAAGTCTGTGGGATGAGGCCAGGTGAGTATGTGGATGAAGGCGAGCTCATGGGCACACACTATGTTTCATGGAAGCCAGTGAAGCTGGCTTAAATGAGGAAAAACAATGCCATAACCAGGAAGCCCTCAAGGTAACTTGGAAGTCCTCAGGTTTGGAGCAAGGCTGGAATTGTTGGAATGAGAAGGAAGTTGAGAAATGAGCCTGGACTTGACCCTAGGGTCTGGTAGATCCTGAAGTTAGGCTTAGGGGAACAAGAAATGTTCAATTTTATATATTTCTTGATTCCCAGCTCTGCATTACTTCCTTGTGCAAGATTCCATTTCTACATTTCCTGAACCAGGGATCAGGTGGCCTTTGAAAGCCTTCTACCAGGCAAAGACGCAAAGAAATCAAGCATGGCAGGACTTTATTCCAGGTTGCTGGTGCTGCTCAAGCACAGAAGTGGAAGAGATATCTTTGATCTGGTTAATCAGAGAATATGCTCAGAGGAAGCTATTTTCAAACTGTACGTTTAAAGGTAGGGGAAATATTTATAGGATGGAAGAAGCATCATAGGCAGAGTTGAGGAAATGAGGACATGTAAGAAGGTGCACTAAAGAGACAAAAATGTAGTGTCTAGACATGAAGTCGTGAGGAACTATACCTGGCAATTGGCAGTAGCAATGACAAAGAAGGAGCTGATATAGAAGTATGGAGAGGAAGGACAGAAAGGTCTTGGTCACCAAAGGTTAAGGGAGAAGTGAAAAGAAGTGTTGGGAGATGATTAGAAAACAAGTCACTGGGAAGACTGGCTATCAGGAAAAAAGGTGGAAAAATACAGGTCCGGGCTCAACGGGACAGGTTTATTTCAGAACAAACCTATGAGGGACCTCTCTGACACTGAGACCAGACCAGTGACTCTTGCACAGACTATAAGATCTTTTATAGGGTCCTGAGCATACGGGGGAGCTGTGAGAGAAAAAGGTCAAAATGGGACCTTCCAGGGGGAGGCTACAGTGAGGCAGAGCTGTGGCTTGGGGCCAGGGCCAAGGCTTGAGAAAGCACAGGGGTGGAGCTTGCCTGTCATGAGCCGAGCTGAGGGATGCTGGGAGATATGGGCTGGAGCCACGCTCCCTGGGCCTTATGCAGCCATGAGCATACACCGCTAGAGGAGTAAAAGTGTGGCGGAGCAGCAGAGGCTGAGTGATTTCTCGTCAGCCTAGGATTGGGGCGGTTGGATGTCTTCAGTAGCAAAAAATGGGTAGCTGGAATTTGGGGGGGTGAAGTACTTAATGTCAAGATAAGATCTTTAAGAAAAAAAATTATTTTTAAAAGGCAGTTGAAAATGTAGATTGATGGATAGAGGAAAACATAAGGATCTGAGATAAGTTTGAGGGTCAGTCACATAGAGGTGTGTATGAGCTTTGGGAATAGGTGACATTCCGGAGGGACCAAATACAAAGAAAAACCAGCATGATGCTTCCAGGTTGATGGGAAATCTTTTGGGAATTCTTCAGTTTCTAGTAAGATGGAGGACTTTATACCATGAAAACCCTCTGGTTCGAGGTTGTCTTAGTTACTTTTCTGTCATTGCTGAGACAAAAATTCCCAACACTCAAAGTTAAAAGGGGAAAAGTTTATTTAGTTCACAGTTTGTAGAGGTTTCTGTCCATAACCAGCTGACTCCAAGGCAGGGTGGCACGGCAGAGAGGCACTGCAGAGGAGAAACAGTCCATGGCAGGCAGAAGGTAGCAAGGCAACAGGGGACAACCACAGCTCTTTCTAGCCCTTCTATCTTATCCAGGCTACTTAGGGTGGGGAGCACTCACACCCTTAAACCTAGCGCCCTTGGACCTAGCATCACACACTAGATCCAGCCATCTCTGAAAAGCCCTGCCTGTGACCACGTGAGGCTTTGAGGGGACATCTAGAGGCAAGCCAGAATATTCCCCCCCGGACCAAAGACGCATGCACAACCCTTTATGCAAAAGGCATTTAGTGCATCCCTAGGGGCTGCCAGAGCCCTAACAGCTTCTGCACTGCTGAGAAGTCCAAGTCGAAAGCCTCCTCTGAGATGGAAGGCAAACTCTTAGCTGTAGGCCTTGTACCCATGAAAAGAAAGTGAAACGCTTCCAACACTCAATGGCACACGACGGACGTTTCCATTCCAAAAGGTACAGACAGGCGAATAGCAAGGAACGGGAACAAAGCAAGACCAACATCCAGCAGGGCAAACATTAAATCCCACAGTTCCCCTGCAGCATCCTTGGCAATCTGGCAAGCTGTGAGCTCAAAGGGCTTGGGTGGCTCCAGCCCTAGACACTTCTGGTGGTTGTAGCTCCCACAGCTTCTTTCTTTGGCGGCTTTCCTTGGCTAATCCATGTTTCTAGCCTTTCCAGCCTTCTGAGGTCTGCACTGCACCTTCGGGTTTGCACTCACAGCTTCACACACTGCCCTCTCAGGGCCACACTGCCGGCCTCCCAGGGCTTTTTGGGAAATCTGGGTGGAAGCCTTCCCGACCCCACAACCCTCCCACTCCCAGTGTTCCTAAAGCCAGCACCATGTGGATGATGCCGAGGTCTGCTGCCAGCTGGAGCAGGTGCCAGGCTTCCTTTTCTCTTGGTTGCAGGGGTCCAGCATCTATGATCCAAATCCTAAGGAACAACTTCCCAAGGCCACTGCCATTCTGGAATGCAGTGCTCTAGGGCCCTCTCTCCTCTCAAAGCAAAGTCTTTCACTTTTGCAATCTTGAGGCTGCAAAGGGTGGAGTCCTGCAGTTTCTTGTGATGCCCTCAGGTCGTCTTTTCTATTCTCCTGTTCCTTCTCAGCAATAAAGATTTCCTCTGCTCTATCTTTGCAGTCCAAAACTTTCCTGGGGCTTCCTTTTTGGCCAAATTTTAAACATTTTAAATCATTTTGCTGGGCTCTTTGCTCTTGATTCTCAACATAAATCTGGCTAAAAGCCCCCAACAGTAGCCATGCCACTGCCTGAACATTAGACTGCCTTAAAATTTCTTCTGTGAGGTTAATTAATCCACCACCCTTAATCTCAGTCTCAGACAAAGTCTCTGGACACGAGCAAAATGCAGACAAACTTTCTGCCAAGGTGTAACACACATGGTCTGGAGTCCAGCAGCCAGTACGGTCCTTCTTCCCAGCAGAAACCTCCCGAGCCTGATCTTTACCAGCAGGATTTCTATCAGCCTTCTGGTCTTCTGAGCTCTGACCAGAATCTCCCATTGAGTTCCACCTCAGGTTTCCCAGCTGGCATTTCAGAACTTTTCCAAAGTTTTTCCACGAGCCAGTCCCAATCAGGAGTCCACTGGTTGCTCTGCTCTAGTTTTCGCCTGCTGTTGGCCATCTGAGTAGTTGCCTTTGGGGCTTGTATCTACAGTTTCCAGCTGTTTTCTGTGGGAGAACGGGCTCTGACATATCTAGAAGCAGAAATTCATCACACTTTATCCTCTCTCATCATCTTGGAACCTGGCACTTCCATACGAACCATCCTAGACCTGTCTTCTTGTTTTCCCAAATTTGGGCACTGAACATATGTTTCAAAATCTTAAATGTAATTTATATTATTTAAAAATCCATGACAGCATCTCAATAGAGAAAAAGCAGCACAGTCCAGGTTATAGTGGTGTGGGAAGCGACACAGCATCTCGGTATGCTTTGCTTCCGGGCAGGTGAGTTGAGACTCAGGCATGACAGCTTGCTTGTCTCATCCCTGAATTGTATTTATGTTCCCAAAGTGATATGGTCGTTTGCTAGGAATGTTTTGAATCTCTTGCTGTGTGAAGTCTGACTTAATCTCGCAGATCAGGTGTCAATCAAACCAATGTTTTCTTGGGATGCCTTGTGAAAAAAAGTTGTTAGATTTCAGATTAGAAAATTACGTCTCTGAGATTTGAGAGCTAATAAAAAATGTGTTTGCATTTATCCCTTTACTCACCTCAACAAATATTTGTTAGGTCCCCATTATAGATTATTAATTTAGTGTGTTCAATGGAAAGCTAATTTAGTATTTTGTGGAGTAGGATTAGCTAGTATGCTTATGTTCACACTCATCAATAAATTAGTTTTACAAATTTAGTTAATTTATGGATGACTCAATAAAATAATTTTATTGATCATTAAGTACACCATGGTTATTCTAAAGCACTGCAAGAGACTGAAGTATCATCAGCGGTGTCAGGTTGAGTTTTGCTTCAGGTAATCTGCTTTGATGGTATCATTTTGTGCTATCATCAAACCTGTATGTAGTATATGGATTGCTTCTCTTGGAGAATTATGTACATATGTTTTTATCAGCCAGTTTTATAATTAAAGACCTGTGGCAATTTTCATGCTCTCTTGAAGGGAGCCTTCACTCAGTGAGGTGCTTCTGTCCAGCTGTATGATTTTGAGTCGATTGGTTATTCCTTCCTACAAGTGGACCTGGCCTCATTTCCTGAAGCTCTTCTCTCTTGGGCTCTTCTTGCCCTGCATCCCACTGGCTCTATCTTCTGGTCAACCTTACAAACCTCTACCATGGCCTGCTGCTTTCCTTCCTTATCCCTACCTCATGCCATATCTTTTCTTCTGCAGCCTTTCCTCATACCCACCTTTTCCTGAGAAAATTGCTTTTGGATTTCCTTTACTTAACAATTTTTATATGCAGACTTCTGACTCTAAACTCTAAACTGAATCAAACTCTAAAAAGATTCCACTGATCCCAGTGCTGCTCTTCTTCATGGGCTGTGATCTGAGCAGCAGTACAGGGACCTGTGCTCGGAGGCTCCACTCTTGGGTTAATGCTTTGCAGCCACCATCCTGAAATGCTTAGCCACTTCTTGACACAGGGCCACACATGTTCACTTTGAGTTGGGCCCTGCAGCATTGCAGACAACCCTGCGCCGGAAGAAGAGCTCGTTGAGCTAGGAGGGGTGCCATTCACTGTGGAGGAAAAGGAAAGGTCAGGATGGTGATGAAGTTGCAGGGACGAGAGACTCACCTTTCAGTCGTGCTCTTTCTCCCTTAAACCGCCTTATGTCAGAGGGCCAGGGTTTGGGGACATGGTAGTGGTGTTCTCATAAGCAGTCAGAGAGATGTTCAAAAGATCCAAAATTCTGATCTCTTCTCGAGGAATCTCTGCCAAATTCCAGAAAGGGAATCTATCTCTAAAAATAGGTGGATTCTAATAATTATGCCATGGAAATTATACTGGCCCACTTCTCTTGTCTAAACAGAACACCTAGTATAAAAGATAGGAAAGTCATAGGAAAAACTAGTCCTAAGATGGCGAGAAATTACCTTTTGAGGACACAGACTACAGAGATGTGTGGTATTGGTTCGGGGAAGAAGTTCTGGTAAATTGGCAGAGGATTGTGACGTAGACCTGCTGAAGAGATTTGTGGCTTGTGTCCGGGCAGAACATGGGGGAAACTCTGAGTTTCATAACTGAGAAGGAAACAAAAGAAGACATGCAAAACAGTTTCAGTTACAGTTGAAAAAAGTGTCTGTGTTGGCCCAAATAGCAAGGTCTTTGTAATGATCGGTATAATAGAAAGAGGCAAATTTTAGATTGCAATTTGTCATGCCTTTTAGTTTGCTTTGCATTCATTGTTTTGTTGATTCTTAATAAATGTAATATAACAATAAAAGTTTAATAGGTAAACCATTTTAAACAGACTAGATCCCATTATAATTCATAGAATTCAAACAGCAGTATCTGAAGGCTCTTTACTGAATTTCTTTTTTTTAAATAATAGACTTGCCTGCTCTTGAAGAGAATTAATTTCAAAACATGGTTTTGAAAATGAGACCTAAGTAATATGCATACTATATATGTAAGAACCAGCTCTGCCTAACAGTATTCTTTCAGTTATTACCGTATTTGTTGAGATTCCTTGGGTGCAATGGGCATTTGAAGGCAATCCCATATTCTGCTAATGTGTAAAATTTTGCAATTCATCTATTCTTTCTGAAATTCTATCTTCATTTTTTCTTTCAAGAGGAAGGAGAAGTCAGGACGTAGTGAATTCAACAGCCAGATCCTAGATTCTGTAGAGGAGAAAGGGCTTTCTCTATGACAGTGATGGCAAACCTTTTAGAGACCGAGTGCCAAACTGCAATCCAAAACCCACTTACTTCTCACAAAGTGTTGACACTGCAATTAAACCTGAATGCTGAGGTCCCAGTTTAGAAAAAACAACTCCACATCAACATTTTTTTGTCTTAAAAGAAAAACACAATAACGTGTGCCGTTAGTTCACACCACTGCTGCAGGACAAGCGGCTGAAGTGTGTCAGAGAAATACATTTTGCGTGTTTTCTTGAAAGTCTTGGTCACTGACCTGAGCTTCAGTATGGAACACAGGAAATTCTTCAGGGAGGGAAATCCCTTTCCATGCACTGCTCCCTGCAGAAGGAGATCAAGTTCCATCAGAGTTTTACCGCGGTGCACACTGTTGATTCACCGTGTAACCTCAAGGAAGAGAGACACATTTCCTGACTCTTAGGTGGAAAGATTACACTTTGGTGACTTACCTGTATTTTAATATTAAAAACTTTTTTAGGAGTACATTTAAAAATCATGATTTTTCCTTAAGTTTATAAACCATGCTATGCTTACATAATGGTAACATTTAAAAATTACTTTTATGTCTCTAATTTTTGGTTCCACTTGCATACTTAAACTCCTTTTAGCACTTTCAATTGCATTTATATTTATAATTTTTACATATTTGATTGTCTATGTCCTAAGTCACACCAAATTCTGACCAAAACTTGAAACAGAAAGCTAACACATATAATATAATAAATGCATTTATATAATCTTAAATCCTCCAAAGTTTTTCAATACTGTTTATAAATTTAGTTTTATCATCTCAAATTAAAAGGATGAATCTAAATCTATTAACCATGCCAAATTATTTTAGATAATACATATATTTACAATATAAGACATATAAATTATTTACAATGTTAATCTAAAAAAATTAATATAATGACTTTCCTTAGTTAACCATATTTAGACTTGGTTCTAAGTTTACTTGGAATGCACTAAGGAATCAACTACAATGTCCCACTTTCATTGTATTTATCTTGCAAGAAATTGGGGGATCCCCTTCCAAGGAAGCTCAGGCTCCTTTCAGAGAACACTGGGTTCCTTCTCAGAGACCAGTTGCACGTAAAGTGCAGACTTTGGCTTGGGAGTGAAATGGAGAGCTGCTAGCCACCAGCATCATTATCTTCATCAACAGACTGCTGTATCAGTCCTTCCTGTAACAGTGGCTTATGCCCATTGTGGACATCCAAGTTGATGTCCTAAACTCTAGGTCCCCTGGATTCATGCTCACTCTTTGTAATTACCTCTGATTAGAGCAGATGAATTCCTGTGAGCTTCTCTCCAAACTCTAATTCCCATCTCTTTCTTTGCTCTATTCCCTAATTGGATTTAATCTATGTAATGCTTGTTTCTATTTTGAATTCTGTTCACATTCTTTCTGTCTGGCAGAGATGCTATTTTGACTGATACTTGCACGGCATCTTTTAGATTCTTGGAATGTCCCCTCCTTCCTGTGTATCTACATGATCAGTTTCTGCAGTTACTCTAATGACAATAGTCTAAATATGTTATTAAATGGATGGGGACCTAAGAACTAGGACTGTGATAAAGGTATGTTTTGAATGGAAAAGTAGAATTGAATGGCAATACTTTAAGAATTAATAACATTCATTTAGGAAAGTTTGACTTTCAATCATTTAACTACAATTTACACAATTTAAGCAATGGCAATTCATCTAAATTCCCCGCATGGTAATTGTGCCTAGAAGACCAGGTGTGTCTGCCTTATGAATATCTTGTCTGAAGTGCACGTTCAGGCCACAGTTGTATCCAATTAGGAGCATCCTGGGGGGTGGGGGACAGAGATGTTGATGAGAACAAAGAGTGTAGCCAATTGGCATTGAAGAAAATCTGGATAGTATGTGAAGATTTATAACCTATGGCCAAGAGGTGGAATAAGGTACAAATCAGACCACGTAAGCACGGATCAGAAACTAATTCAGAGGCCACTATAGTGTTCTCACTGGTACTTTTTATGCATAACCTGAAGAGCTTTGGTGAGATACACAAAGACTTATAGGAACCAAGCTGGACAAGACACCTAAAGCTGTAAAGCAATCCACCTCAAAAGCCACAATCTGTTTCTATGAAACATGAAGTTTCCCTAACTGAGATCCCAAGATGAAAGACCAAATCACAGAGGTGCTGTGGGAGAATTCCAAGATTTCCAGCTCCTAGACAATTGTACAGTACAATAGAAAAACTTCGCATTGCCATTCAAACATAAAACAGCATTGTTTTCATTGTTTCTCTAATGAATTGTATATAGAACACAGAGGAGGGAGAGGGATCTCAGTTCATTCATGTGACATGAAGAGAGACTTGTGTAAATCTATGGCCACCCAAGGGCTGGCAGTGGCTAGCAGTGACCAGTGGTGACCAGACTCTGACAAAATAAATAAAATCATCAGCGTGACAGGAGGTGGCTTTCTCTTCTCTTCTGCTTTGCCAGCTTCAAAACAATCATTGTCTTAAGAGCCCCACATGGACCTTGGGGGGAACCCAGCATTCTGAGCATCCCTTTGTCCTTAGTGAAGGAGGAAGATATGCTTTGCTTTGATGTGCGGCTGTATGTTCTGTAGTGATATAGGCAAGAGATCATATTCCGTTAGGAATTCTCCTTTTAAGCCTTGATTATTCAGCTGCTCTGTTGAAATTAGCTGTTCATTCGTCCATGAGCAGCTGCACGCAGGGTTAGATGGTTGTGCCTGTTTTGTCAAATCGAGTGGGTCCCAGCTAAAGCACTCCTGAATATTTATTTAATTCAGTTACTTTCTCTGTACCACTCTTTTCTCCTTCTAAGCAATAGCAGTAGATTCTGATCCCACTAGAATTTCATCATAGAATTTCATCAAGAAATCTGATCTGGATTGTAAAATGTAGCTCATTTCTAATGCGAGGCAAATCCTTTCTGTCCCTTCTGCCTGTTTCTCTTGCACGCGACGCTAATGCCTATTTTGGCACATCATGCCACAGCTGCACAACAGGATTGGTCCCCCATTCCCTGTTCTTATGAGCTCCTGCAGAGCTGCCAGAACAGTCATATCCATGACTGTCAGGCCCTGGCTGAAGTGGTTCTGAAATGAAGTCACTGCAAAGCAGGAGCCAAGCTCAGCTCCCTGTCCTGGGGAGGCATGTGAGACTAGATGAGGCTTTATCGTAGGGTCAAAGAAGAAGAAATCAAGGTTGACCCTGAGACAGGGTGGATTTAGTGGCAGGTTGGAAAACTGGCAAGTCTGAGAGGGGTACACACACACACACACACACACACACACACACACACGCACTTACTTCTGATCAACAAAATGATCATCCTTCATCTAGGTCAACAGACTAGCAAAAGTACCAGTGTGTTTTGCTCTTGAATTTTTAATAATCAAGACATATAAACTTTATTATGTATGTGCTTTTCTCAGATCTCTATTTTACTGATTTAATACTTCTGCTCACTTCTGTTCTTTTACACCCACATTTGCCAGCAGTTCATTTTACCACATTTGTCCTAAAGTTGATGCAAATTGTCACACCCAAATGGGAAGCGCTACTTAGGAACATCAAAACTCCCTAGAGGTGACCCCCACTTCTTTGACTTTGAGAGAAAATAGGACAGATAGAACCATGGCCAAGTGGGAATTGGCCTCATCATATTGTCTCCGGGCTTTGCAATCAACCCAGGAACAGTCTACACTTCCTTATCTTCTGATGGGTTCCATGATTTCTTATGGCCATGACATTGTTTTTATTATTAATAGTTCTCTTTCAAAGTTTCTAGTGACTTTTGGATGGTCCTCCATGTGTTTTTTGGACTAGGCTCCAGGTTTCCTCATCCGTCTTTATTTTGTTTTATGTTTGCTAGGAACTCTTTGGGAGTCAGTACTATGGTTGTTGATGTGAGAAGTTGATATTTTATAATGCTTCTTTATTCAGAAGAATGCTTTGTCAGAGTTGCTGGTAGGTTCATTAAAAGAGTGGTGCTTCCAGGCATCATGGCACATGCCTATAATCCCAGCACTCCAAGAGGATCAAATTCCAGCCCAGCCTGGGCATTTTAGCAACTTTGTAAGACCCTGTGTCAAACTAAAAATATAAAAGGTGGCTGGTAATGTAGCTCAGTGTGAAGGTCCTGAGTTCAACCCCAGTACTGAAAATCCCAGTGGCAATATAGCAATACTTAATGTTAGTGTTGAGAAATATGAATTTGAGCTTGACACTTTTGTTGTGCATTAGGAAAATTGACTATTCTGTGTGCCTTTAAAAAGCAAAGACTAGAACCTCCTGGGCCACCATACCACCGCCACAGAGCCAGGGGAGGTGAGCTGCCCCCAGTGCAGAGAAGGTGACCATTCTGGGCCACCGTACCACCCCCACCCCCAGGATCAAGAAGGTGAGCCACACAGGTGCCAGCAGCAAACATTCCCCTCCCCCTGCCCCATTGAAATAAGAAGACACGTAAGCAAGTCTCAAAACCAGACTTCCAGATCACATACAGCAACCCCAAAGGGAAACAAGATGGAACAATCTGATACTCAACACCTAGACTCCCTGAACTGGCAACAAAAGGGGATCTGGAAAAAATGAAATCAGAAATAATTTCTCAGATAACAGTAGAGACTGTGGCAATAGTGCAAGATATGATTAATAAATCTAGAGAGGACACAGATAAAAAAAATAGAGGATCTGAGGAACATGATGGAATCCCAACATAGGAAACAAATGGAATCCATAAAACAGATGCAAACAGATTTCCAGGAGATTAAAAACTCCATTGAAAGTCTGCACGGCAGAATGAGCCAATGTGAGGACAGAATTTCAGATATAGAAGATAAGGGCCTGGGATTTAGCTGAGTGGCACCGTGCCTGCCTCGCAAGCACAAGATCCTGAGTTCAATACCTGATACCAAAAAAAAAAAGCAAACAGATATAGAAGATACAATTGTAATTAGTGACCAGGAAAAGAAAAATTGCTTTAAAATAGTAAGGGACCACTAGAAATCAATCCAGCATCTGCTAGATGATGCAAAGAAGAATAACATAAGACTGATTGGAGTGAATGAAGAAACAGAAGAGAGTGCAGATGACATAAAAAAACTGTTCACAGAAGTGATGGCAGAAAACTCCCCAAGCAGGGGGAAATAACTTGACATACAGATAAGTGAGGAATATAGGACTCCAGCTAGCCTTGATCAAAAAAAATCTATGCATAGGCATATAATTAAGATTCCAGAAACCCAACACAAGAACAAAGTTCTACAAGAAGTTAGAGAAAAGAAATAAATCACATACAAAGGAAAGCCCATGAGAATCATACCAGATTGCTCAACACAAATCCTCAAGTCAAGAAGAGCCTGGAGTGAAGTATTTCAAGCCCGAAAAGAAAACAACTTTCAACCTGGATTGATGTACCCTGCAAAACTATCTTTCAAAATTGATGGAGAAATAAGATACTTTCGTGACAAAGAGCACCTTAGGAACTTCACGAATACTGGAACTTCACGAATACCGGAACTTCACGAATACCAAACCAGGACTCCAAAAAGTTTTAGAAGATATCCTAGGAAAAGACAATGAGGATCACAACCACAGGAAGCCCAGAAGAATGAATCCATTGGACATGACAAGAAATTAAATGCAAAGGGGGAGAATCCAACAAAAAGAAAAAGTAATGACAATGAGAAGTCAATATATATCAGTTATAACTATCAATGTTAATGGTCTCAATTCACCACTCAAAAGAAATAGACTGGCAGAATGTGTCAAGAAGCAAGACCCAACAATATGCTGCATACAAGAAACACACTTAATTAAAAAAGAAACTCATAGACTGAGAGTTAAAGAGTGGAAAACAATACCCCATGTGACAGGAACCTGAAAAATACAGGAGTAGCTCTCCTCTTTGCAGATCAAGTGGATTTCAAAGCAACACTGACTAAGAGAGACAAAGAAGGCCATTACATCCTTGTAAAGGGAACAATTCAAGAGGAAGAGATGACAATCATAAACATATATGCACCAATCACTAGCACACCCAGCTATATAAAACAAATACTAATGGACATGAAAAATCGATTAAGCACTAATACAATAGCAGTGGAGGACCTCAATACCCCACTGTCAGAAATAGATCAACTAGACAAAAAATAAGCAATGTAATACTAGAACTCAATCAAATACTTGAACAAATGAACTTAACAGATATTTACAGAGTGGCCCACCACTCAAAATCAGAATACATGTTCTTTTCAGCTGCACATGGGTTGTTCTCCAAGATAGACCACATACTCGCTCATAGAACATGTCTAAGTAAGTGCAAAGGAATTGAAGTTATCCCCTGTATATTATCAGACCATAATGCAATGAAATTGGAGATCAATAGCAAAAGAAACCACAAGAATTTCATAAACAGGGGCTGGGGATTTAGCTCAGTGATTCTGCCGCATGCCCCGCAAGCACAAGGGCCCGAGTTCAATCCCTGGTCCAAAAAAAAAAAAGAAAAAGAATTTCATAAACAAATGGAAATTGAACAACACACTTCTAAATAACCAATGAGTCACAGAAGAAATTAAAGAAGAAATCAGACAGTTTCTACAATTAAATGACAATGACAATACAACATATCGGAATCTATGGGACACCATGAAAGCAGTCTTATGAGGGAAATTCATAGCAGTGAATACTCATATTAGGAAAACAGAGTGAGCCCCATTAAACAACCTGATGCTGAACCTCAAGCTTCTAGAAAAAGAAGAGCAGGACAAACCCAAAGCTCATGCAAGGGAGGAAATTATAAAGGTCAGAGGAGAAATCAATGCAATGGAGACTAAGAATGATACAAAAAATCAATGAAGCCAGGATTTGGTTCTTCGAAAGAATA
>NW_004624805.1:825070-840439 GCF_000247695.1 Heterocephalus glaber
AGGTAATGGGAAAAAAATAAGAACCAAGAGAGATTATGTAAAGGTGCAAATTTCCAATGATGAATGTCATTATATTGTACACCTAAAATGTACCAATAAAATTAATTTTTAAAAAAGCAAACACTGACTGTGGGATGTCTATTGTGAGCTTTTCCCCTCCCTCCTCCCTATATTTGTGCTTCTTTTGTGCCCATTTCCATGTCTTCACTGCCACTCTCCTCTGAATGTCTGTCCCCTTTCTGGAGCAGATGCCCTTTGAATAGATCTCCCCTGAGTCTTCGCCAGGATGAACTGTCACTCTCAAGTCCCCTGTGGAGCTCATAGGGTGAGCCCCACAACCTGCTGTGTCACTATTGATGCGCTCCTTACACTTCTGCTCCTACCTCTTGCCTTGTTTGCTAAGAGCAAGGTGTGTCTGCTCCCAACTTGACATCTGTTGTACTTGTTATTTAAATACATCATATAATTACACATTAAGTCAACAAAATATGAGTGCCAGAAGAAAAATCATTGTGATTATGAAAATAAGCCAAATCCTTGGAGAAGAATGAAGATGAGCTGCTTAAGACAAATTGCTGTCAAATTAGGTGTGTGCAAGAGAATTATATTTGACTGATAAATTAGTGTAAAGCAAGAAAGATTCTCTGCAATTCTCTCCATTCTTGTTCTCTTTTAAGGAGGTACACTGGAAATCGTGCTGTTGGATGTACTTTCTGCAGGAAAGAAGACAGGGAACTCCAATTAGAAGGCTTATGTTTAAAAGAAAACCTTGAGCCTATGATCAAAGTGGCTGGGAAGTCAATACCCAAGAGAAGTTTAAACTATACTATGTGTTTAAGGCAGACATCATGTTTATACAGTTTCCTACTCTAACAAACCATTGTCTTAGTTACTTTTCTTGTTGCTGAGACAAAATATTGAGTACACGAGTTAAAGGAGGAAAGGTTTATTTCAGCTCACAGTTTGTAGAGGTTTTAGTCCATAGGTGGCTGGCTCCAAGGGCAGCATGGCAGAGGGGTACTGCAGAGGAGAAACAGTCCATGGCAAGCAGGCAGGAGGCAGCAGGCAGCAGCAGCCTGCCTTCCCTCTCACCTTTATATTCCATCCAGGCTACAAGCCTATTGATTTGTGCCTCCCACAAATCAATGGGGTGGGGCTTCCATTATCCATACCCAGAACTATTCTAATTCCAATCAGTGGACTAATTTAGTAGCACACACTCTCAATCCCAGCATCACACCCTACCTCCAGCCGGCTTGGAAAAACCCCACCTGTGAGCACCTGAGGCTTTGGGAGCACATCTAGATACAAGCCACACACCATGTACCTGAACTAAAATTGACAACACAGTGGTTTCTGGCATTCTTGAACATCCTACTGTGTTCTGTGTTCTACTTATATACAGAATCCCTTCTGGAGGCTTTTTACGACTCCCCTCCGATGTGGATGAAGAATCCCTCCTGGCTGCCCCTGGGCCTTTGTCCCTCACAGTATTTCATTATATCCTAACTGATGGTTCCCTCATCTGTCTTCTCCACTGGGTCCTGAGTGTGTTGAGGACAGTGATCTCATTTTTAATCTCTATAACCTTGGATCCTGAAACTCCGCCTGGGCCCAGTGTGGATGCAAAAATGTTTATTAAGTGAATGCCCATCAACTGGAGGCTGGATAAAGAAAATGTAGGTTTTTATAAAACGGAGAAAGGCAGATTTTTATTAAATGTGTGGATGGGAAAACCAAGATAAAAATAAAGGTGTCTTATTTTGCAGAAAGAAACTGGAAAATATTTATTGGCATAAAGGGGTCATTTATTTGCTATTTAAAAATCTTTTATGATTTGTTTCAAGAGAAAAGACTAAGGAATCACAGCACAGCTTGACTTGTTAGTGTTCATTGTTTGGGCACATCTCTTCATTGCAAGATGTTCTTGTTTGTTTGTTTTTGGTACCGGGGATCGAACTCGGGACCTTGCACTTGTGCGGCAGGCGCTGGAACCACTGAGCTAAATCCTTGGCCCTATTGCAAGGTGTTTTGTAGATCTTTTCCACTCTAAAGAATTGGTCCTCCCCTTTCTTTTTGCTGTCTATGTGTTATATTAGGTTTCTAGCAGCTACTATGCAAACTGGGAAACTGGGCTGGTACCACCCGTCATAGGCAGAGAAAGCCTCAAAGAACCCTTTTTTTTTTGAGATAGGGTCTTGCTATGTAGTTGAGGCTAGCCTTGAATCACTATGTAGCCCAGGCTGGCCTGATCATGGCAATCCTCCTGCCTCAGCCTCCTGAGTACTGAGATTAAGCTCTGTGACCCCACACCCAGCTTGAACCCTTCCATTTCAAACCTGTTTTTTTCTCCTTCTCTTCCTCAACCTCAAATCAATAGATGCTTCTAATCTGAGAGCCTTCAGGAGATCCCAAAGCCAAGAATCCTGTTTCTTTTAATAGAGTTGCAGTCTATCTAAGGCAAGCATTAGCTTCCTTTTGGTCCTTTATATTCTTTAATTCCTTAGTCTTAACTCTTTAATCATTTGTCTTGCTCTAATTGTCCTTTGACCCTTGCTTATTTGCCTTACGTCTAGCCACAAAATTGAACATTCACCATCTCAGACTAAATAGTCTGCAGTAGGCATCAGTCACAGAATACAAACAATAAGAACACAGTTTAACAGAACAGTAAAATGAACCCATGTCACAGTGGCAGTTGAATGTGTGCTTTCAAAGCATCTAAATATGGAGCTGAATGTCATTCTTCTCCTTGGAAAAGCTGTCTTTATTGAAAATGACACGATTGTCTACATGAAAATCCCAAAGGATTATGAAAGAAAGGTACTAGACCTAATGCGTGCGTCCAAGCTCATACAATAAAAGGCCAGTCTATAGGAATCAATTGCGTTTTTATACAATAGAAATAAATAACTAGCATCTGAAATTTTTATGTCTCATTTAGAGTAGCACCAGACCTAAAAACTACTTAAGAATAAATTTAACAAAATGTGTGAAGTTTATATGCCAAAAGACTAAAAGAGTGGATTTAAGGAGAGGACGAGGAGTGGAAAGATACACTATGTTTATGCATCAGAAGACTAAGTATTGTTGAAATATAAGTTCTCTCCATGTTGATCTGTATTTAATGTAGTCTCAATTAAAATCCAGCAAATATTTTGGGAAAAAGTCAACATGTTTTTCTAAAATGTATGTGAAAAGCAAAGAACTCAGCACAACCAAAATATTTTTGAAAAATAACAAATTGGGATGACTCACATGATCTGATTTAAAGATTTATAATATAGAAGGACAAGAAAATAATGTGGTATTGATTAAAGGATATATATAAACATATGGAACAGAACAGAGTCCAAAAATAGACACACACTTGCATACTCAATTCATTTTTGAAGGTACCAAGATAATCAACGTATAAAACATAGTCATTTCAACAACTTCTCACGCACTGCTGGTGGGAATGTACATACAGACATTTGGGACATAGTTTGATAGCTCCTGTCAATCAAAATATACACTTACCATATGTATTATTTTTATCAGGATGGTGTAACAAATTATCACAAAAGTGGTTGTCCTAAAACAGCAGAGATTTGTCTCACATGTCCAGTGGCTAGCAGTGCAGTCAAATCAAGGTGTTAGCAGGGCCACACTGCCTCTGGGTCATACAGGGAAGGGTTCTTCCTTGCACCCTCAAGCTTCTGCTGTTTCCTGGCAATCCTTGGTGTCCCCCAGTTTCAGTCTTGGTGTTCTTTCTCCTCTTCTTATAAGGACCCCAGTCATAGCACATTAAGGGCCCACCTGATTCCACATGACCTCGTCTTAATTAATTACATCCGCAAGGACTTTATTTCCAAACAAGGTCACCTGCTGAGGTACTGGAGATGAGGACATGTATTTTTGAGGGAGGCAGGGGACAGATTCAATTCATAACACCATACAACCCGAGAGAAATGAAAACACAGCTCTGAGAAAAGCTCTGTATGACATGTGTACAGCAGTTTTCTTCATAGTCACCACGACCTGGAAATAGCCCAAATTGCAAGTGGACGCACTGTGGTACATCCATTCAATGGAACACACTTGGCAATCAAAGGAGCAAAGTGTGAAACAAAGATGGTGGATGGATCTCAGAAGCATCATGTCACATGAAAGCAGTCACTCAAAAAAGCCAGATGACTGTACAGAACCACTCATTCAACATTCTGGACAAGTGGAGCAGAAATCAGGAGAGTATTTCAGGAGGTGTGGGGGAGGAGAAGGTAGTTTCAAGAGGGCCATGTGCACAAAGGAGCATGAGCCAGCTTCTTTGCGGATGAAATACTCATTACATAATTGTGGTGGAGGTTGTACATCTAAAATGCTTCTCAGCGTTCATAGAACTACATTAAAAATATTATTTTATTGTATATTAATTATCCCTCAATAAAACTGACTTTCCCAAGAACTCTTATAGTCTGCAATTTGACAACTAACATACTTCTAAAAAATAAGACCCAATATTCTTTGCCATTCAAAGAATGAATGCATCCCAAGGTTCACTGTAAGTGATCTGTGTGTAAACTATTCTAACTTGAGGAATTAAAGCATCTGCAAAGATTGTATGGATGTATTCAGGTGAAGTGAAATTAATAAAGGTCCAGGAAAAATGAAAGAAATCTCTAGAAGAGCCAAGGTCTGTGCTTCTGGGAAAGAGTCTTTGACCATTCCAAGGAGATCCCTTAGGAATCAGAGGTTTTCCAAACCTAAATCTGAGCAGCAGTTGGCCCCCAGCTCTGTCCTGTGCCTGCTTGGGCTATGTCCTGGCTTTCTACCCGAGTCTTTCCTGATTTCTCTGTTTTGTTTTCACAGCCCTTTCCAACAGGGATGTGCTCTGTCTCTCCCACAGGACAACGTGCTCTTGTTCATGTCAGTCTGGGCTCTGAACTCACAGCTGTACTTTTTGTCCGAAATCAAATATAGATCACCACTTCCTTGTTTCTTCAATTCTAAGAAGTCATCATTTTGTGAAACTCTGGTATGGTAAACTTCAGGTGATAAGATTTACAGTTTTAGTTAAGCCATGTTCAGTTTATACCACTGGGTGTTTTGTTTGTGTTTTAGGCAGTGTCTCCTGAGTAGCTTGACTCTTCCTGAGCAAGACCAGAGCCCTCCGTCACTTCCTGTTTCAAGTTCGAGAGACACGTTTTCTCCAGGATCTGGATCAGTTAGGGGCCCAGCTTCAGGTGCAGGCTGCCACCCTGCATACACTTTTTCTTTTGGTACCGGGACCGAACTCGGGTCCTTGCACTTGCGAGGCAGGTGGCGGAAACACGGAGCTAAATCTCTGGTCCTCTGCGTGCACTCTTAACATGCCACAGTGGCTAGCAAGGTGCGTGACAAGAATCACCTCAACCGGAAGGGTTGTTTCCGTAGTCTTTACTTCACAGTGAAGTCAGGACCTGGCCTTCCCACGGAAGATCTTAGAATATCCCAAGTCCATCTCCCTGCCCATTTCCTTTTCCTCCCCAGACTCTTTATTTCCTCTTCCTCACTCCTACTCTGTACTTACCTGGAGCTACTTCTCCTGTCTCTCTTCTTTCCCTCTCTCCTTTTCTTTCCCTCCTCATTTCTTTCTTTCTCACACCTTCTCTTTCTTTCTCTTTCTCTCTCTCTCTCTCTTTCTTTCTTTCTTTCTATCTTTCTTCCTTCCTTCCTTCCTTCCTTCCTCTCTCTTCCTTCCTTCTTCTCCCCCTCCTCTTTCTTCTCTTCCTCCTTCTGCTCTTATCCATCCCTGTCCACCTTATTTTTATTTCATTTTTCACTTGCCCCACTCTCTTTAACTATTATAAGAGACTCAAGTGTATCATTCATTTTTACCATTCTTATTCAATAAGGTTTTGTGTTCTCCAGTAAGCCTGGAAGAAAGTCAGCCACAAACTTGCCAACAGTATACCCACTGGGTCTACCCACTTTTTAATACCAGCCAAGCTAGGGAATGGAGCAGCACCTTTATCAGCTTCTTGGAGGGAGCCCAGCTCATGCATACTCATTTTCTGCCTCATTCATAGTCCCCTGGGCTCACTTCGTGCCATCGGGAGAGCACTGAGAAGAGTGGAAATCTCAGTCACAACATACCCTGATCTTTTCATTTGCTGCCCTGTTTCTGAGGCTTGAGTGTCCAACAGCTCGAGCAATGGCTGACCAGCTGCTCTGCACGTACAGAGCAGAGTCCTGGGAATAGTCATGCCAGCTGGTGTGCGATGTGCACAAAGTTCGGCTTCATCAAAATGTCCAATAGTACAGTCCTGTCATCCACAAACAGATTAAAATGATTTTAAAACACCACCTTTAAGGACTTTTACTTACTGCCAAGGAAATATGTAACATCTTTTAGAAAGTACTAAACTAATTGTTATAGAATGTTTGAAAGAATAAACTATTGCTTTTTATTAGTTCATATAACTGGTTAGTGATGCAATAACGTTGTTTTGAGTAATTCCATCACACTGATTTAGTGCTGTGAGTCTCATACTGGGGATCGAATCCAGGGCCCCCCGTGCTAAGTGTGTGAGCTACTGCTGAGCCACCCCACCCCACCGTGCCCTCAGTATAGTTCAGTTAATATCAGTCTCATTCCTATCAGGTACTTCTCATAATGCTGAGGCGATTTAGACATTGACTCTTGCCTGCCTTCAAGACTTGCAAGATAGGGGAAAAAAAAAATGGGTGTATGAGAATTAAAATATAGGGCCTGGTGTGGCGGCCCACGCCTGTAATCCCAGCACTTGGGAGGATGAGGCAGGAGGATCGCTTCAGGTTCGAGGCCAGCCTGCACTGCACAGTGAGTTCAGGGCCAGTCTGCACTATGTAACGAGATCCTGTCTCAAAACACAAAAAATTAAAATACAGGTCAAATAATAAATTTGTTAGCTTTCTTGAACATAGATGACGTGTTAGTTTTATTTTTATTTGTTCACAGTACTGGGGATTGGTCCCCAGACGTCTCTTTACTGAAGGCATTTATAGGCAGCCTCGCCGAACGCTCAGGCCAGGCTGACACTTGTGCTGCTCCTGCCCAGTCCTCCAGAGGGCTGGGGTTACAGGTGTGCGCCCCGTGCTTTTTAACTCATTTGCTCCCCTCTCAAGTCTAGTTCACTCCTTTCCACACAAAAACACCTAATTGAAGAAGTATTAGCGTTTGTTCTCTAGGACAACTGTTTTCCAGGAAAGGAAAGCCGTTTCTTAAAGGAAGAAGGAACTTCGAGTTTACCTAACAGGAAAGCTTTGAGGCAAAAAGCCCAGCACAGCGTAGCTCGTTTTGCTGGATTAGCCTGGCTGATGCAGCCTACCGTAGAGAGGGCTCCAGCCCCCGGCGGAAGGAAGCAGGAGTCTGGGCTGTGCCCGGGGTGGGGAGCATTTGTGAGGCCCGGCATCCAACAGAGCGGTTTTCCTTGCTGAGACAAAATACCCAACACCTAAATTAGAGGAGGGCGGGTTTATTTGGCTCACGGTTCGCAGAGTTTCAGCCCGTGATTGGCTAGCTCCAAGGCGGAGCGCTGGCAGAGGGGCGTCTCAGAGCAGGCAGGAGGCAGCAGCCACAGCCCCTCTTTCTGTCTCTTCTGTCCCGTGCAGGCTACCTGTCCTTAGGGCAGGTCGCACTCCCAGGGTGGGGGAGCCTTATTGACCCCAGCGTCACACACGCTACATCCAGCCACCTCCAAAAAGCTCCCCCTACGACCACACAAGGCTTCGAGGGAACGTGGAGGCACAGCCACATCAGAGGGGAAAGTGTGGGCTTGAGAAACATCCTAGAGAAAGCAAAAGCTTGGCTTGGCCTGGTCACCTGGGCCGATGGGGCCCTGAGGTGGGAGGTGCAGACTGTCTGATGTTTGTGTGGAGAAGAAGCTGTTGGGCTTTTCTTGATAAGGCGGCCCAGGGACAAGAAGAGAAGTTGAGAGTGAAAAGAGCAGTTTTGCTCTTAATTAGTCACACTGATAAACCATCTCTTAAAAGATGAAGATCTCCCACAAAACTAAGAATTATCATAAGCAAATTTTTCCTAAAGTCAATTTCAGCAGCACTAGGTTTCCCCTATTCTGTGAGAAGATTTTAATTGCCAGTCCAATAGACTGAAAGTTTATGGGATTCTCTGGATTTCTTGTTTCATCCTGAGTCACATATAGGAAGTTATACTTTTCTATTTCATCTTAACTTCCAAACTAAGTTGTTCGTAGTGTTTCCATATTCTCTTTTTCGATTTTGAGTACCTATAGCTATATCCTATTTTTATTCCTACTACTTTTTACTTCTCCCCTCTCTTTGTCTCTCTGTCTCTCTGTTTCTCATCAATTTGGACAGAGATTTGCTAATTTTCTCTGTCTTTCAAAGACTGAGAGAGTATCTGTTACATCTTTGTGTTTTTTTCTGATGTCCGTATAAGTCGTTGTGCATGAAATGTTGCAGATGATAGCAGGTGGTTTCAGCAGTTGTTGCAGAGAAACAGGTGCAGTGCTCTGCACTGTGTTTCAGCTGTTGACTTAGAAAAAGAAGGTTGCAAGGGAGGGTGGAATCTGAGGACAGGGCAGGTTGTCCTCAGCACTTGTGGCTAAATTCTGAGAGGTGACTGGGGAGAATTGCATAACATCTCTAGCACATGCTTTCAACTACCCAAGAAGGACTCTGTCCTTTACCATTCAGCCTGTCTTTTGCTTTATAAAGTCCAAACTTTTATTACTCTGAACACTGCCTAGCTAACGTTAACGTTAGAACATTTAGTTCATTTTTAACTTTGTTGGAACAAACAGAAGAATGTTATCACTGCAAGGGAGTTTAAAAGTCAGTAATCATTAGCAGTTCAAATCTGTAGGCGGCACACTTCTCTAAGCTGGTTTAATAAGCAAACCTCTGGCAAGATGGTACACAGCTGCAATTTGGAATTGAAAACTTAGGGTAGACCAGACAGCCCTCCCTTTCCAGCCAAGTCCGGTGGCACAACTACTAATGGCCAACTTTTAACACATATGAGCAACACACACACACACACACACACACACACACACACTGCTCTGCATACGTGCACACTGCTATGGAGTCATTCCCCATCAAGTCCAGAGGAAACTAAAGGCTACAATGAATTAAACACTTGTTTAAAGTCACCAAAACTATTTGGGAGCACAGCCTTGACCAGAAAGTAGATCGTTTTAGTCCTAGCCTTGCCTTCATTCTATGACTCCAATGAACTTCTTTTATTACACTGAATGAAAGGTAGGTGAACATACAGTATAAAAATGTCATTCAACTGGTTATTTCCAACCTATGCTTTCCAACAGATGCTTCCTGCTAGTGGGAATGTGTTTACCTAGAATGAATATCAGAAAGAAGAAAAAGGAAATTGAGGCAAATTGTAGAATATTCTCAGTAAATTGGCCTTTTGTATCTCTCTCTCTCTTTTTTTTTGATACCAGGGATTGAACTCGGGTCCTTGCGCTTGTGCAGCAGGTGGGGAAACCACTGAGCTAAATCCCTGGCCTGGCCTTTTGTATTTCTTAAGAGCCATCTGATGTGAAAAATACACAGGAATGAGCTTTACTGCATTTAAATGCAGAGATGGTCTGTTTACTTCTTAGTGTTTGTTCTTAACATAGCTCAATAGTTTTGACAGGATGAGTGGTTGAGCAGTTCCTCTTCTTGCCTTTTAGAGATTTTAGCCTTTAACACACAGGAAGACTCTCAGGAAATCCTTTTTTCTGGTTTTGGGCTCATGTAAAGAAAAGATGTAAAGCTCAGGTCTTGGCCTCACTGAATGCTTGTTTATGTACTAACAGCTGTCTCTTTCCTCTTTTGTGATATTTAATTACAAATTAGAGCCACCATTTTATAGACTCCCTTTGATTTTATACTTCTAAACAATAAAGCATGTAAGTGTTATATTTAAAAATTAAATCAGGTGTTTTAGAAAACACATGTATTAAATGTCTTGAAATTAATTCTTTGACTCTGTAGAAGTAACAAAGTGTTCAGTTTCCTTATGAGATACAGCTCTGCTATGGAGCTTGCAAAATGCTTTTTAATGGGTAACTACTGTAGAAGATAATATTCATTTTTATTATTGGTGCTATAGAATATTTAATAAAATGTTTCTATTCCTTTTCTCACAAATGCTCACATAAAGAGGTGATTTTAATGTAACATCTTATCATCTGGCTTATGGCACATCATTTCAGATTTGAGTATATCAATTTCATGCCTTCCAAGTACTATTGAGGTACACACATACCATATTTGCATGACAAATCATACTGTCATGGGAAATATGAAATATGAAATATTGTATCTCCCAACCTGTTAACTGTATGGTACGCTGAGTTCTTATTCTCTAGAACTCGAAGAATGAGTCCTAGGAACGACGGCGATTAAAAGTAGGAAGATATTTATTGATAGGAAAGCTCCTGAAGGGCAGGAGGGGTCCCGAGTGGGTAGCCTGGGAAACCCCACTTACAGAGTTTTATAGGGTGAAGCCCAGGTGGGTACAACGTGGGCCACAGCCATGAGCTCCCCATAAGGTTACAAGCACAGTCACTTAGGTAACGGTGATCCAGTTGGGAAGCAAGTCACATAGCAAGCGTGGATGGAAAGAACAAGGATTCTCCTAGGAGGCAGTGGGTCCAGAGGTCTCCGGGCACCCTCAGGGTGGTCGATGTCTATCTGTACTTCACTAAGCCCAGTTCTTTGAAGAAGTGTGTGGGTCTGGTCTTCTTGTCTCCATCTGGAGGCCTGGTTTTGAGTTCACCTTTGTCCTGGCCCTCTTGAGCACTTGGCCCTACCTCACTGCCTCTAATAGTTCCTCCTAGCCCATCTATCTATAGTAATACATCTTCTTCTAAAAATTCTCCACAAATAAGATGTATAGATCTCTTCGTCGAAAGCATTATCTCCCAGGGTTATGGCACATTGGGTTAATCTTACACAGTAACTGTGCCAGTTACTTCAGCAAACTAAGGGAAATATTGTCCCAGTATATTCAAATTACCATGCCATTTCAGTGGTAAAATTAGGGCACCATATTCTTAACTTTTTCTTTCACTGTTTTTTAAGTATTCAGGTCGTCAAGTTTCAGTAAAGATTTATTGCACAATGGTATTACCTAGTAAGACTCCCTTTTCAGTCTTGGTCCTTCTGGTTTACGTAATTGATGAGCTCCCCGATGCTCCCTTCCGCATGCCCTCAGTCTATAAATTCTACCCTAAAGAGTGTCTGTCTGCACATTCACCTATCCATTCATCTATATTTGTGACAGTGGGCAGAATTATAAGACAGTTTTCAAGATTTCTGGCCTGTGGTGTGCATGGACCTTGTCCCAGTTATTCTATCACACATGAATCTAGGTCTAGTTCCCCAGACCTTGTATTCAGGCTGTCTTGATGCCAGTTTTAAACAATAAATGCAGCAGAATGACCTCGATGTTCGACTGGAGAGGCTTTACTGCTTCCCTCTGTGTCTACTGGGACCTGGCTGCTATGCAGGGGAGTCCCAGCTGGCCTGCGCAGAGGCCCTGAGGGAAGGGATCTGAGGTGCTCCAGCTGTCAGCTTGGGTCACTTCAAGGGCTCCCAGGGATAAGCCAGTCCCTGGTTGAGCTCCCAAAGGACTGAAATGCAGACAGAGCTACCCAGAGCTGGACTGTGATGGTCAGCGGGGCCTAGGTCTTGCTGTTACCTGATGAGCAAATTAATCCATTGTTATTTCAGGTCACTTCAGGGTGAGGTGCTCTGTTATACCCTCTACAGAACCGATGTAGATACTAGGGAGCGTGGCTTTAAAACTAAAATTTTCCTTTAGAGTGAGTTATTATCTATTTAAATGCTCAACATATAGTGCAAATTTAAGATGCAAAATAGTACACATGTGAAAATGAATTTCACTCCCAAAGGACACTGCGGAGTTTGCCTCATCTCTTTGCAGTTCCTTTGAATGATGGTTAGGGCATAAAGTAACAATCTCAAGGTCATGCAGAGGGAAAATGACCAAAGTAGAAGACAAAAATCTCATATCTTTCAAAAAATTGTCAGTTCATTATAGTGTATAAAATTGTCTAGTATTGCTGATTGTGTAAAGAAAGTCACCAGTAACAGCAATTATAAACAATAATTATAAATTCATTAGTTTTTTTTTTTTTTTGGTGCCGGGGATCGAACTCGGGTCCTTGCGCTTAAAATTCATAAGTATTTTAATGTGATTCATAAACTTAACTTTTAAAAGTGTTTTATTAATACTGAATTATGTATATAAGAAGATTCTCATGTGTTTAATTTCCTATGTTTTTCTATTTCTCTAATTTTTATTATTTGTAAAACCTATAATCCATCCTTTTGAGATTTGAGAGTCCCTATGGAGAATATAGGATTTCAGAAATCACAACAAAATTGCCAAGACTTTTTTGATTCTTCAGAAAATTAGTTTTGATAAAGATGTGGAAATCATGAGCCCTCTAAAGACTTCATTTTAAGGAGCATGCTATTAAGATAAGATTCATTTCTGTCTTCCAAATATGTGCCCTGTATTTCTTGTAGCTAGCATGCAGTGGAGTCTTACTTCTTTTGTACAGTTTGATCATCTTTGCAATTAATTTAAGTGGTTTAAAAGAACTGTTCAATAATATTACATGTGATAATTGATGTGGTTGTGTTTAAAGCTACCCCATTAGGCTGGAATTGTAGCTTAGCGGTACTTGGAATATGTGAGGCCCTCAGTTTCATCCCCAGCACATGCATGCAAAATAAATAAAATAAAATAAAATAAAAATAAAAACCATTCCTTATTCCAAAATGATTTGCTTTTCTCTATTCTACATTCCCAAGTGTTCATTTCCTTTTTCTTCAGTTTTCCTTAGGAATGAATTTAAAATGTTCCCAGATGTCCTAGCAAAAAAATGAAATTAAAGCTAAGTATATGGGTAACTTTGTAAATGAGCACTTCCTTAAGATAGAAAATTATTGCATATGTTTTCTGATAATGTGAGATTAGAGAATATATCAGCAATGATGGGCTAAGTGACTCAGTGTCTTAGTTACATTTTTCCCCACTGGGACAAAGTACCTGAGGACCCACAAGTTAAAGGATTTATTTAAGCTCACAGTTTGTAGAGGTTTCAGTCCATAGTCAGCTGGCTCCAAGGCAGTGTGTCATAGCAGAGGAGCATCACAGAGGAGAAACCGTTCATGGCATGGCAGGCAGGAGGCAGCAAGCCAGCAGCAAGCCTGCCTTTCCCTTTTATCCCATCTAGGATACAGGGTTTTTGGGTGGTGCCAACCATACCTAGGATGGGGCTTTCATTAGCCAAAACCAGATCTATGCTAAACATACCCATGATCCAGCTGCCTCACAAAAGCCCAACCTATGAGTGCATGAGGCTTTGTGAGGACACCTTGATACAAGCCTTACACTCAGAAACCATTCACAAGAGTATTTCTTTGTATTTTCTTTGGAGAAAACAAGTCAATCGAGGCCATCCATGGCTCCTGGTAAGCTGAGTCAACCCAGGAGCAAGAATCTAAGTACAAACGACTATGTTCCAAGGCCACTGGTTTCCCTGACCTTTCCTAGAGTCCTGTCCACATTCAGAATGTGATCTCTGAAGGATCTGGCTCAGGCTCAGGCTCTGAGTCTGGTGTCACCCATGGTCACCCTGGGAAGTCCCTGAAATGCCAGGTTTATTCATTCAACAAACATCAGTCGTACATACACCTGCTATCTTCTAGGCACTGCAGCCAGGGTTAGGAACACAAAAATACCACCATAGTTTATAACCATACAGTTGTTATTTCCAACCATACCGGCTTTGGAGGGGCCCAATTAAATTGGATATTTGATCCAAGTCCCCCTAAGATTCCCTAGGAATGTGAAATACTCAGCTCAAAACAGAGGTGTTGGCCTGTTGTATTTTAATAAAGATTTGAATTGAGAAATTCAAAGTAAATATTTGCTCACCATTTATTTGCTTTGGGTTTAAAAGACATTATGGTGCTTGGTATGGAGGTAGGATAGTGACTTCGAGTCTGTAAACACTGTCTCAGTCAATGGAACAAGCCATATGGTTTTCAGCTTTCTCTCTGTGTGGCCACTGGTCACATCCGGACATTGTGCCCAGTGACTGGCAGCACAGACGTGTATCCAGGCTCTTCTGGGGGAAAAATCGGGTTAGTGGTGGTTTAGTGCTTTACTGAGTTTAGGTTCCAAAGCATACTTCTCATCTGGTCAAGATCTCATAGCAGAATACTGTACACTGGGCAGCTTGAGCAAGACATTTTGTTCTCTAACAGTTTCGGAGGTTGGAAGTTCAAGGTCAAGATGCCAGCAAGTTTGGTTTCTGGCAAGGCCTGTCATTCTGGCTTATAGATGGCTGTTTTCTTGCTATGTCTTCACATGGCTCCTGGTGTGTGTGTATGTGTTGTGTGTGTGTGTGTTGTGCGTGTGTGTGTGTGTGTGTGGCCTGAGGGTTTCACAGGAAGCAGCAGGACTCCACCCTTTGCAGCCTCAAGATTGCAAAAGTGAAAGACTTTGCTTTGAGAAGACAGGGCCCTAGAGCACTCCATTCCAGAATGGCAGTGGCCTTGGGAAGTTGTTCCTTAGGATTTGGTTCATAGATGCTGGACCCCTACAACCAAGAGAAAAGGAAGCCTGGCACCTGCTCCAGGCTGCAGCTCCTCTCCGCAGCAGCTGTCGGCCTGGGGAAGGCCAGGCTTGGGGCCGAGGCCCGGGGCACTGCGTGCATGCTGGATCCCCGCGGAAGAAATAATCTGCTTACAAGACTCCACTGAACACGACCCAAGCTTTTAGTCAAAAAAGCTTCCCAACACATCGACCCTTCCACTCGTGTTGCCAAGACAATCAAGCTTTTGGTCTAGAAGCCCCGCCCGTTCTCACGCTGTCTCAGCGCCTGCCTTTGCAGCCCACGGTTCGGGTCGATGGTAATCATAGAGCTGCTGTAAGCCAGCTGAGGAAAACGAAAATCGGAGAGGATGTTCTCAGAAAGGCTGAACGCTGTCTTCCCTGTGCACAAACGTCCACGTCCAGTTCGCCTTTGACGAGAGGGAGGAGCATGAGGGAACCCTGGGTCCCTGGGAGTCCAGCCCTGGCTGGACAGCGCGTCTGCACGGTGTCACCGACCCCCCCCCCCCCCCGCCCTCTCTTCCCCCGCCCTCTCTTCCCCCGCAAGCCCCGGGGCCAACCCAGCCTGGCCCGGCCGCCCCACGCCGACCTCCAGCGCCGCCCCGGGCCCGCGCGCAGCTCGCGGGGGCGTGGCTGACAGGGGGCGTGGCCGATAGGGCGTGGCCCGCCCTCGCCCCTCGCACCTGAACGCCCCGGGCCCCCGCGCTGCGCCCCGAGCGCCC
>NW_004624805.1:840539-885541 GCF_000247695.1 Heterocephalus glaber
CCGCTGCTTAATTCGGACGCGCGCGGCCGGCGCTGAGAGCCGCCCTGCCCGCCGTCCGCGCCGTCGGAGCCGCCGTCCGAGCCGCCGCCGCCGCCGCCTCAGGCCCCCGCCCCGGGAGGGCCGCGCGGCTTTGTGTGCGCCGAGGTAGGTCGGCCGGCTCGCTGTTCGCACACAAAGGCGAGGCGCCCGGGTCAGCGCCGCTGGGGTGGGGGCCTGGGCGGGGCGGCGCTCTCTCCCGGGCCGGACCCCCGCCGAGCCCCGCCGAGCCCCGCCGACCCCGCCGACCCCGCAGAGCCCTCGCGGCCGGGCCGCCCGGCCCTGCCCGCGGACAAAGGCGGAGCGGCCCGTCCCGCCCGCCACGGCCTCCCGGGCGCCGGCGCAGGTGCCGCTCTCCCGAAGGTGCTGGGAGCCGGGTGCCGGGTGCTCTGCCCCAGCGGCCGCGCGCCTGGCCTGCGGTGGGGCGCGGTATCAGCCCCGCCAATCGGGACGGGAATGCTGCTCTCGGGGAGCGAAGGGCCGAGGTCCCCGGACCCGTCCTGCTGGCCTGGATTCCAGTACTGGCTGCAGAGCGAAGTCGCCGAGTTAGAGTGAGGGTGATCTCGGAGGGACACGCGGGAAAGTGGGCCGAGGCGCGGCAGACACGCGCGTGGACTTGCGAGCCTCGCCGACAGGCACAGGTAGGCAGGGCTCCGGGCAGGCTTCCCTAGGCGCCGAGCCTTGGCCAAAGAGCGTCTGGGATGCCGACTGGAGATTCCTTAATGCCAGGAGTTTTGTATTTAAAACTTTGACTATAAGATTGCACATATTTATCAAAAATTGTAAGAAATACAGAAAGAGATCATTCATGTGCCCAGTACCAAAACCTACCCCGAGGATAAAGCCATCCTTGCTTGATGTGTGTGGTTGGACAGTCCTTGTGTGTGTGTGTGTGTGTGTGTGTGTGTGTGTGACAGAGATTCTGACTCTTAGCCTTTTATCAAGTACATCATTCTAAAATATGACAATTAATAAAGATAGTTCTACAGTTATGCATTGCCACTCTCACATGTTTAGACCAACTAGTTGTTTTGGAGTACATTTTCTTATAGCCTTGTAGATAATCACCTGACAGAAGGGAGAGGGAAGATAAAGGAAAAACAATGTAACACTTACTTGGAAGAATGAGCTGACCAAAAACTTTTACGGACTGTATTCTTTAGGTTTCAAGGGTGGTTTGGGATTCACTTCATTTTTAAAGAAATCTTTCAATTTTCAAAATACTTATAGAGTCAAACTGTTCAGCAATTCATGAGAAATGTGTGATGGAGAGGAACTCATTGTAGAGCAAGGAATAGCAGTGGTTTTCACTGCTGGAAACATGTTTGCTGCTGAAAGACTGCATTGAGAAAGTAGAACAAGAAGGGTTTCCATTGAGGGCGAGCAGTTTCGAGTGTGTGTCTTCTGTGTGTGGGGATCACTCAGCCACGTTTTTGGCCACTGGAGCTTTTGTTGTTACCTACTTTTATTTTCCTTCCTTTTATGGCGTTTTTGGAATTTGGATTCTTTAATATGTACAGTGGAAACAGGCCTTTAAGACGACCATTTAGAAGTAGGCTGATCGTGAGGATGATGCAATACTTTCTGAAGTTGGAAGAATTTACAAGAAGGAAGTTGTGGTTATGTGGCATCAGGTGCATTTGCTGTTGCTGTTTCCACCGTTTGGGGTTCCTTCCCCTGCAATTTGGGTTCCTTAACTGCCTGAACTCTTAGCAGAGTTGCCGTGTCCTTGTGACCTGTATGTGAAGGGTGGAGTGTTGGTAGTGTTGAGTGTTCCTTGAGAGGTCCTTGGACTTCTCTGCACAACAAAGTCGATAGAAACTCTGCAGGAAATACCAGAATCTCCAGGTTTTAGTTTTCCACCCTCCTTTGGCACCTTGGATGATATAAGCAGCAGCATAGCCAAGCTGGACCTGAGCTCAGAGTTTAGGAGCTTTGCTCTTCAATTCTGTTGCCTTGTAGGAGCAGAGAGGAGTGTGGGGTGGCCTGGTGGAAGGGACTTTTGGGGGTTATTGTGACAGCCAGCCTCTGACCCCCCCCACCCCCACCCCGGGGGACTGCTGCAGTTATTAAACGTAGGCTTGGTTGGTGCTTGAGAGCAGTAGGAGGAGAGACCTTAATCTTGTTCCTGAATTGTAGGAGGATGGGTGGTGCCATGCATTCCTTCCTTTGCTTTTGATAGTTTAAATTATCAGAATAGAGGTAGGAAAGATTCTCACTGACTTTCTTTGAGGGGCAGAGAGGTAGAGGACTGTTTTGTCACACAGATGACTGGCAGTGTGGGTTAATGTCATTATCCCATCTGCCTCTTCCCTCCAGAATTCTGTGTGAACGTTCTGAGAAAATGAGTCAGTGAGATGTAGATTTCAGTGTCTGTAGACACTCCAGAGGTCTAGGGGAGCCAGGGGCCTGCTTTGAGTAGAGAAGTGGCTGTGGAGCTGGCTTGTTTGGGGCTCACTAAGGGCACACAACGGGCTGGGAAAGCTGTTGGGGAGCGAGAATCTGCGTGTGTGCGTGTGCGCGTATGTGCGTATGTGTGTGTGACAGGGCCCTGGGTAGCTTGGGCCTAGCACCGTGAGAACTGCACTGCATTTCCTCATGCAGCCCCCTTGTCTAACCTTGGCCTGGCTTTTTCTTTTCCTTCTTGAAGAAAACCACCTTTCTCCCTTTTTCCTTTCTAGTTCATGAAGTGCTAGGCTTGTCCATCTGGACTTTTCCTCACTCCAAGTGCTTAGGGAATGTGCAGAAAAGGAATCAACACTTTCACCCATCTCATGTTATCGATTCCGGTGTGCCATCAGTAAAAGAAATAAGACTATTTGGCAAGCTGGCTCCTGTTCCCATGTGGTGCTGGTAAATCTATCAGGCCCTGATTCCAAGGCTGATGCCGGAGCTTTGCTTTTCATTCACTCCACATTGAACAGATGTTTATTCAGTACCTCCTATGTGCTAGACACTGGGCCTGCTGTGATGGAGTCCTCATCTTCATAGCAGGGCAGGTGAAGAAGATATTTTAAGAATCACGTAAAATGACACAAAATTGTTTAATTCTACTTAAGAGCTGTGAATAGAAAGTCGCACTTTATGAACTAAGGTAGTATCTCAGAAAGAATGACAGAAACCACAGCTAGGAATGGGATACTAGCTTTCTGACCCTGTGGGGTGAAGGGTGGCATGGGGCAGAGACACAGAGGTAAATGAACGTGATTCTCCAGGGCTGAGCCATTCCGAGCATGAGGTGGGGCCTGGCTGGGCTGATGAGACCCAGTAGTTGGTGTGGATGAGAGGTTGGGCCTCCCCTCCCTTCCCGAGGGACAGCCCCAGCCCTTTTTCTGAGACAGGGTCTCAGTGAATGGCTAAGTTGCCCGGGCTGGGGTTGAATTTGCTGTCCTCCTTCCTTAGCCTCTCAGAGTGCTAGGATGACAGTTAGGCACCACCGTGTCTGGTTGATTGGGACATTTTCTAGTGAATTGGGACATTTCTAGTGATTTGCAGTGTTTCTTCACTGTCATTATGGGATGACAAGTCCCTGGCGGTCATGACACGCCAGTCTGTAGGTGGAAGATGCTTCTCCAGTCTGTGTTGTCAAGCCGCCTCCAGAGGCAGGGTTGGAAGAATGCAGGTTGTGACCAGCTGTCCTGTCAGTGGGTCTGCGCAGGCACTTGGGCCTCCGAGGGTTTCGTCTCCACACTCTCTGCTCCCTTTTGCAGTCAGTGCCAAGGTGAGTCACATAGGGACGTCTGAGGCGGTAGCCTTGGCCTCAGGAGTGGAGTTGTGGACTGGGACAGGGCTCCATGTGTGGTGTGGGGGAAAGATCTGGAGCTTCAGGCAGGGCATGTCAGAGTTAGAGTCCAGCTCCCAGCCTGTAACCTGCAGCAAATCGCACAACCGCTGTGAGCCTTAGTTTCCTCGTTTGTGAGATGAACGGCCCATGAGAACAACTGTGGCACCCTATGTGCCCCGTTTAAGCTCCCTGAGATTTGCCAGGAGATGGGAGTTCACACTGTCACCTTGGTGGTATGAGGGGCTTTCACACTGAGCTCCATCTCCAGCCCCTTTTAACGTTTTATTTTTATTTTTTGCTTCTCACCAGGTTTATAGGTTTCCCAGCCTGGTGTGAACTTGCCGTTCTGCCTTTGCCTTCCTGTAATCTGCTGAGATTACAGCTGTGTAGGTGCCACCATGGCCGACTGTATGCAGTATTGTTCAGTATAATGTTTATGTGTATTGTTGTTTGACTTCAGGTTCACTGCTGGACAGTAGACTCGTAGAAATGACTCATGCTGCTTGACTGAAGCTTATCCCCCTTAAAAGCTAACTCCCCATTTCCCTGTCCCCTCAGTTCCTGACAACCTCCATTCTGCTCTTTTGTGTCTATGCTTTAACTGTGAAGATAGATACTTCATAAAAACAGAGCCACACAGTGTTGACCCTCTGTGATGGCTCACTTCCCTTTGCAGACTGTCCTAAAGGGTCATCTCTATTGCTGTATACTTCGGGCTGGCTTCTTTCAAAGGCTAAATGTGTTCCACTGCAGGCATATGTGCCGTGTTTTCTCTGCCTATTCTTTTGTTGATAGGTGTTTCCACAACACCAGAAGAAAACATAGCGGGCCTATATGGCATTGGTCTCAGCATGATTTCATGGATAAGATGCCGAGAACATGGACAGCAAATGCAAAAATAAACAATGGAACTGCATGGAGTTTCAAAGCCTCTGCCTAGCCAAGGAAGTGGTCAGCAGCATGAACAGGCAGTGACAGAGTGAGGGAGTACTTGCAACCGGTGTATCTAGAGAGGGTTTATCTCCAGAATATGTAGGGAGCTGCCACAAGTGCATAGTGAAAATCTTACTAGCCTGATTAAAAATGAGTGAAGGACTTGAATAGATGTTTCACCCACAGCCTTTTAATTCAGGTTTCTAGTAAGGCAGCTGTAGTGTTCTCAAGATGTTGGCGTGAGGACACTCTCTTCCTCCAGCTCCGCATCTCTCTTCCTGCCTTCAGGAGGGTTTGAAAGCTAGCGTGGTTGTACATTAGATGTTCCCTGTTGTATTCTGTTTGGGGCACGAGGTTTGCATTCTTCCTAAGGCGTCGTAATAAATGTGCAGGACAGAGGGAGTGGTACTGTGGTGTTGACAGTAATATGGGAAGTACAGCCCAATTCCCTGAGAGTTAGTGTTTCATCCAGGTTTCTAAAGGTCCTGGGCTTGATGGATTGCTAATGAGCTTATAAAACTCATATTATAAAATCCCACAGTATAATCAGAAGTTGCTTATGAACATCTATTGTAGATACATTAAAATTCCCATGTCCTGGACAAATTAAAAATGTTGTGGATATGTCTCTGTGAGGGATTTTATTTATAGTATTCTTTTCCATATGACTTGATGTTATTTGAAGTAGGTAAAACTGTGGTCAAAGTTCTTTTTTCTTTCTTTTTTTAAGGGGATGTGCAGAGTAGTTTAATGTGTTGGAAAGAGGCCAAGACTTTTAAATGTCTAGAATCCTGAGCCTAAACTCACCCTGATGTATGGCATATGATTTTTGAGCAAGTCATTTATTTGTCTTCCAACTTACTCCTTTGTAAATTGGAGACAATCACACCTTCCTACCTCTCAGTGTCTTCCTCTTCCCGAGGGTAGATACAGGCTAAGATAAAGGCGTGTTTCCTTGATGGGGCGCCGTGCCCTGTGACTGTAAGTCACTAATTTCGAGAGTTCCCTAGGGTTGTTGTAATGTGTGGGGCACCTCCAGGAGGAGGAGAAGAGAGGAGGCAGGGCCCAGAACGAGGCGGAACCTCAGCTGCTTCTTCCTGGAGGGTCTTGCGGCTCTGGATCCTTGTAGTTCCCTGTGCTCCTGGAACTGGAGTCAGACATAGATTTTTGTCCTGGGTTATTCAGGCTTCTGTCTCTTGCCTGCGAAATGCAGTGATAACAAAACAACACATGTAATAATGGCAGGGTAACCCTTACCAACTAACAGCATGTCCTGTGTGCAGGCGTTGTGCTGAGTGCCGGGTGACACTTGCCCCTTCCTTCAGTGGGTATGTAGTGAGTGCTGCTGTGTGCCAGGCACTGCTCCAGACTTGGAGTTGGAGGTAGAACGGTGGGTAGGACAGAAGAGAAGCCTGCTGCACGGAGTTTACATGCTAGTGGGGTGTCAGTAAACTACACATAGGTAAGGGGGTTCCCATGGTCAGTGTATCAAGAGAACTAAATTGGGTCAAGGAGCTGGAGGCTGATGGGAGAGGAAGTGGTCTTTGTAACGGGATGAGGTCCCTCTGAGGAGGAGACTTTGAGATCTGAAGGAAGGAAACCCGTGAGCCCCGCTCCAGCCTATCTGCTCTAGCAGGTGCTTGCTGTTAAAGGAGGGGCCAGAGGCTAGCGTAGGCGGAGCCAGGTGGGCAGGGCAGCAGCGTACCGGAGGTAGGCTCTGAGCTGGGGCACCGCTGGGGAAGCCACGGAGGATTACGAGCACAGCAGGGAGTGAAAGAAACTAGCCTTGTGTTTTAAACTAGCCTCGTGTCCCTCGGGGTGTAGGGGGCCAGCGTGGAAGCGGTGAGACCAGTAGGGGGACGGCTGCTGCATCTTGGGGACGCTCTAATTTATGACTGGATGGAGGTAGAGAAGCGTTTGGATGCTTGGTATGTTTTGAGGATAGAGCCATCAGGACTTGCTAATGAATTTGGAGCTGATATTTGAGAGAGAAAGGAGTTGTGATTGACACCTGTACTTTTAGCCACAGCCATGGGCGAAGGATGGCGCCATTTATTAATACAGGTAGACTCGCAGAGGATTACTTTTACGATGTGCTCAGCAGCTCTGAAATTAATTAGCATCTTATTCCCATTTTACAGATGTGGAAACCAAAGATCAGAAAAGTAAAATGTTTGCCTAGAAAGAAGCTCAGTTAGGATTAGAGTGACTTGCGCCCAAGCTGTGATTTTCATCCCAGCTTTGCACTGCTCTGTAAATATCTGAATTTACAGTGATGCCAGACTCATATGAGCTGCCTGTGCAAATTGGAAATGCATCTGTTTAAAAGTAACCCTTGGTTAAGATACAGTCTGCATTCCATGCAGAACACTTGCAAGGCTGGGCAGTCTCACCCCAGTCCAGCTTTAGATTCCCAGGGAGTCTTTGTGCCCATTCCCAGCTTTCAGCAACCACGTAGGCAATTCATTTGCTCTCTCTAGTGCCTTTTCTAGACATTTTGTACGAATGGAATCATACAATCTGACCCTATGTTCCCAGCGTTGTTCATTTATATGACGTTTTTGAGGTTCATCCACTGCTGCATACACAACACATCTGTTTTTAAGACACGTGGCCTTTCTCAGAAGGATGTACTCTGTTTTACCTTGAGAAAAGCATCTGCTAGGATTCTTAAGGTGATGATAAAAATAACAGCATTTACTGAACACTTATTAATGCCAAATTTGGTTCCATTCATTATCTTTTGTGGCCTTTCAAGTGATTCCATGAGGGAGGTACTGTGATTAGTGCTTTACAAATGAAGAAGCTGTCGCACAGAAGAAGCTGAGGCTGGAAGGAGCTGAGATCAGTCTGGGGCCTGCTCCCTGCAGAGCTGGCCTGAGTCACTCCTCCGTTCCTGTAGTGATACAGATTTAGAGCTGGTACATCCTATCTGCAGAGAGGGCTGGGAGTCCCACTTGGAATAATGCACTTACCAGATAAATCTAAAGTCATGGTTTTCAGGAGAGTAGTTGTCCTGAATTTGTATTTTGATATTACTGTACAGAAATTATAGTGCTGTGCAGTGATACATTTGTGAGGTAGTTTTCTTAGCCATGGTGTCAGAATGGCACCAAATTAAAACACATAATTATGCCATTAGGCAGAGGTTGCATGTTTGAGTTGTGTTTTATGTATTATGCTCACCAGAAATGCATTTTGGTATGAAGTAGCCTGAGGCTATTCATTATGTTACTGTGAATGGATGAAATTAATTAGGTATCATGCACTTTTCAAGATGTTGATGTAGTTATATATTAATGCATTTCCCCTCATTCTACCAGTTGTACATTTAAGCAGTGTTTTTCCCTATCTACATAATGTCTATGTTGGAAGATATACTGTGTATTTTAAGGGAATTCTTTGTGTATGACAAGAATTCTGAAATTTAAAACAAATTTAAACACTTCACACACACAAGTATCTTGCTCACACCAAGTTGTATAAATTTGGCCGTGGCAAGCAATAAACTGGGAATAAAGACCAACTTCACACCTGGACTCTACCCTTGGTTTCTGGTAAGATACTTCGCTACCATCACATCTTCCCAGCTTTCTAAAGTGGAAATACAGCATCTCAAACTAACTCTCCTGGTGTAGCACATCTTCCCTTTTTAGGGAGTTTCATTTATAATCTAGATGACCAGTTCACGGTAGCAAAAATGAAAAGGCTTTTTGAATACCTGATTTTAAGACTAAAACATTAATAATCTCAATCTTGGTAGTACTGGGGATTGAGTGCAGGGCCTTTGTACTGAGCTACATACTTAGCCCTTTTTTTAATCTTTTATTTGGAGACAGAGTCCCCGGTAAGTCAGTAAGTTACCCAGGCTGGGCTCAGATTTGCAGTTCCTCTCCCCTGTTTCCCCAAGTGCTGGGATTACGGGCATGTGCAACCCCACCTGGCTAATAGTATTCAATTTTAATTTGAAAAGAGTTTCTTTCAACTCTATATAGTTTCTTTGTATGATTGCAACCACGGTGGGGGAGGGGGGGTCTGCTTTTTTTTTTTTTTAAGATTCACTGTTGAAATTGGACAGCCAAGGACAAATGTGGGCAGTAACTTGTTGGGCAGTAACAGGGGCAGGTTAGAGATCCTATGGCTTGAGCAAGGAGCTTGAGGAAAGAAACCCAAGGTTTGGAGCCAGAGGTAGACTTAAAGGATGCAGTAAAGAAGCTGAACCTTTAGTTGCTATGGTTGGATGCCTCTGTCCGCTGCTCAGGCTCTCCACAGAAGGTGGGAGTGGGTTGCAGCCTGTGTCTTTTTTCACCTCGGGTTCACGTTTGACTGACACATGCTTTCAGGAGATGAGCTGTTATATTGGGAAGCCAAGCCCAAACTGAAGTTACAGTGAGTAAGAAGTGAACATTACATGTGATATAGATACTCACTTTATGCAAGTTACACCTCAATTATTTAAAAAGAGGATGGTTAAAAATCAAAACAAACCCCAAAAATGTCTAGGGTGGAGTGCTACTCACAAGTGCAAAATCTAAGTTGCTTCTTGGGTGTTGTTTCTCTTTTTCTCTTCTATCTCATAGGTACTTTGCTTGCTTCAAATGCTATATCTTGGTGCAGAACACTGATTTTCTCCTTTTTACAAGAGTAATTTTCAGAAGAGGCTCCAGGGTGCCAGAAATGTATTGGCAAAAATTGCCAAGCAGAGGGAAGTTGCACGTTCCCCCTCGTGGAATCCCCAGGCACTGCTGCCAAGTCTCAGGCCTCTGACCTGAGGGTTTCCCTTTTCTGAGCTGGGTGGGGTCACCATCCTAGCCTGCTCCAGCTTCTGGGCTCTGTCCTTCAGTGAGTACCCTGGCTGAATGTGCAGTTTGAGAAATCAGATGGCGAAAGATGGGGGATCCAGTAACCTGTTGAGCTCCTCACCAGCCTAACATTGGTGTGTTTGAACCAGGATCTGAAAAGAAGTCACACAGTGCGTTTGACCGTTATGGTCTGGAGGGCTGTGTACAGGAGAACAGGTCCTTTTTCGCTCAACTCCCTGTGTTATTGGTTTGTTGGACAAATCAGTTGAATGCCCCACATTCTGGATTTGGCTGCTAGTTTGCTTTTAAAACTTGTTCCACAAGTCCTGTGTCTCCGTCAACTGGAACTTAGCACTGAAGCTTGATTGGATTCATGGGCAGCTTGGTGGGCAGGGTTCATTTGTTGCTGGTGTCGTCTATGCCATGTTGCTTCATCCCAACACAAGGCCCCATTGTCTACTTGCAGCGATCGGAATACTGATCACTGGGTTCCGTCTTGGTGACCTCATACTTCTTCTGGTGGATTTCTCCATTGACTTGCCTCCCAATGTCGTTAGCATGCCTTGGTGACAGTTGCTTGAATTAATTACCTTATGAGAAATTGTTTAAGAGCCTGTTAGTGTGAGAAGAGACTTAAAATTGGTTAGGGTGTCTAGGAAAACTGTCAACATTGATGCAGCTCAGAGGTGTTAGAGACTTAGTGGAGAAAGGCAGTGTGACTTGCCTTTTCCAGTGATTGTAGGTACTTCCTGTCATTAAAGTCAATTGCTGTTTGCAGTTGAATCTTTATGGATCTTTATGAATGTTACTGTGTCAGGTTAATTTTATTACACATCTTATTTAACAGCAATATAAAATTCTGTACACATATGCTAAGTGTATTGTTTACATAACATGAATACCTGCTCACTATTATAACATAGGATTATGAAGTATAATTTCACGTGGTGCTGTAGTCCACAGTAGATTATCTTTTTAAGTGATTATTTAAAATTCCCTGACATGTAAAGACGTTTTATGATAGCCAGCCTGGCTCCATTTGTGTGAAGGTGCATGCTTCTGGCGGTCGCAGCCCCCTTCCTCCCCTAACTCGGGAGTCCCCTCAGTTAATGCATAACAGCCCACCATGCTGTGTGAGTCTGCAACTGTATGTTACCTTTGTGACCTGTAAGCAGAGGGCTGCGGCACCTGTGTGATACTGTTCCAGTTAAACTGTGAAACTGCCCCTGGCCTGCACTAACTTAGCAAATTCTGCTCCTGTGAAGTTCCTCTTGTGCTCCCCTCTCCCAGCCCTCCCCAAATAGAATAGAAGAGCCTTTGGAAGGGCCCTGCAACTGCCTTTCCTTGAGCCGTCTCTTTGGCACTGGCCACTCTGGAACACTCGCCGCAATAATAAAGGATTCTATTTAATTCAGAGTGTGGCGCATCTCTGTAGTCCAACTGGCCCAGCCCTACAGCAGTTTATGCCGTCTTTTTAAAAAAAATTTTTTTAGAAAAGGTAACTGTTGATGAGTTTAAAAAAACAAGAGAAGTATGACAAAATCAACATAGTTTCGTCTCTCTTCTGCCAAAATGTAAGAAAAATGGTCCCCTAAAGTCACCTTTGGACTTCACTGTTTCGAAAGGATGGATTATTGCACGTTTCCAGTAGTGAATAATTGAGAGCACCTTATGTGGGAATTGTTATAGCAGATGAGATTCATTTACATATCCTCCATGTATCACTGGGGTGCACCATGACATAGGACACCAGCAGTCTGATGTCTGAAGACCGCTGGTCTAGAAATAGATTGATTCCTATCATTGGCGACCATCCTTGTGGAACTGCGTGTGCCTAGAAACCTCTTCGTGACAAGGACTTCATAATGGAGGTCTTAGGGCTGGGTGTATTCCTCTGGGCAGGCCTCACAATTTGACCACACACTGGATGTACAATAAATCATGTGACCAACAAACCATACAACCTAAAATCTGAAACCCTAGGAGAATTTGAAACTGAAAATGACGCTGTGCTGTCAGAGAGGTCATGTGATCTGGACTTCTCCTTTTGGTGCACAAGCCAGTGTGAGATGTACTAAACAGCTTGCCCACACTGCGCAGCCAGCGATGGGCAGAGCTGGAACCAGAACCCACCCGGAGTCGTGCTCATTAGTCCTGCGTGCTGCTCATGCACGTTCGATGCTTCACCAACCCTCCAACACAGGATACAGTTGGCTCTCGTGCTGAGGAGCACACTGAGGCATGGTGATGTTCAGTAACTTACCAGGATCACAGAGGACTCAGATCTGCTCTGTACGGAGAGTGCTGTGCTCCCTTACCAGTCCCTTCTCCTCCCTCCCTGCCCCCTTCCTTCCATGTCCCCATACACCCTCTTACTATTTTTAAGCTCATTAAGTCCTTGTTAAAGGAACGCTTTATTCTTAATGACCTATAAAAATGGTCTTTCTAGGGCCTTCCACATACTCTTAAGATCTGTACTTTAAAAAATCAGCTCTTAATTTTTCTTTTTTTTTTTTTTGTAGTAATGGGGATCAAACTCATCAGCTCTTAATTTGTTAGGAGTATGGCCAGTGGAAAGTGATACGCCAGCTAGAATAAACATTATTTCAATAATTAACAATTTCACTTGACTTTTTAACATTAAAAGAACTTTTTTGGGGGGGGTTTTTTTTTTTTTTTGGTACCAGGGATCGAACTCGGTACCTTGTGCTTGTGAGGCAGGTGCCGGAACCACTGAGCTAAATCCCCGGCCCGGAAGAACTTTTGAGTGATAGATTTCTCAGGACTCTTAAAAGATGTCTAGGAAAGTTTGAAATGATAGTTTCTTTTGATAAATGCTCTGGGCCAACTCAGAGTTTTAAAAATAATTCTTCTGATCATTCTTTAAAAAAAAATCACAGTGGGAGCAGGTGTCTGGTGTTGGTTTTCTGTGAGTTAGCCTCTCTCTTCTTTTTGTTATTTTTTGAGACAGAGTCTTGCTATACTGTCAAGATTGGCCTTGAACTCCAAGGCTCGTGTGCTCCTCTTGCCTCAGGTTCCTGAGCTGTTGGGACTCAGGGCCTACGTCACAATGCCCACGTTACCCTCGTGCTCCTCAAGGCTGCTTATGAGGCCCCTCCTTTCTCTGTGCTGCCAGAGAGAGCCCAGTGTGGGTGCCTGAAGGGCATCTGTTAGCCTGGTAACTTGTGTTCAGTGAATGACGCAGACATGGGGATGGGAGACCCCAGTCGTGTCCTGGGCAGTGTCCACTCAGAGTGACCTGCACTCTGACCCATTGGTGGGAGCCTTTAGACAGCTTGTGATAGAATGAAGACACAGTGTTTTATAGCTAGCCATAGACATGCCTGGAGGGGTTTGCTAGTTTTGGTGGTTTTAAATGCTTTTAAATTGTAGTTCTTCATGCACTTCTGGTTTTATACTGCAACGGAAATACGTGACTCTACCAAGACTTTTCCCCCTGCTGCACTTACGCTGGAAACTAAGCAGCTGGCATTCAGTCTGGAGCATGTTGCAGGTGCACACTTCCTGGTGAAGCACAGCGCACGGCCAGCTAACTTCAGGCTCTGTTTGTTTATAGCCCCTTCAGAACCATGGTCCTGCGGCTGGCACTGTGTGGCCGTCATGTGGACTCTCAGGGCTTTTTAAGTGGAGATAAATTGTTCCCACCCGTGGGTGGGTCACTTGTTAGCAACCCAGCATGAGCCCGGCTGCAGTTTGCGGCAGTCCTACTAGGACTGTGTGCAGGATCAGGCCTAGGAAACACGCAGCCCTCTTCCTTTACAGACAGCACCGAGGGCTGGGGCCCCGAGTCGGGCAGGACGCAGAGCTCTGTGGTGTGCTCCTGGGGCTGGGGCTCCCTTGCTTCACTTCTGACAGCAGTTTCCTTTGCTCACACCTAGCCCTGAACTCACCCTGTCTGCCTCGTGCTGCCACTCCTCACCACAGAAGAATAAAAATAAGGTCAGGAAACTGAACTTCTTAGTTACCAGCAGGCTGACGGCGATTTTATTACAGAGAAAGAATAATGTTTAATAGTTTGCCATCTTTTCATATGTGTATAAGAAATTCTTGTTCACTAATGGAAAGTTTGAAGACATGAAATGTTAAAAACACCCAGGCCAGGAACAAAAGCCTAGGCATTTACGTGAGTGAATGAGGATGTCTTTGCCACCCACTGTCTGCTGTCCATATTCTCATGTCTGTTCAGGTTACTTACTCTCTGAACTCTCAAGAATATTTTGCAGCACACTCTACAGAGTTCTTGGCTCTGATGTTGTAGATGGCTGCCAGTTGTGCTCAGCGTGCCCTGTAAGCTTCAGGGCACGTGCACACCGCAGCGCCTGTGAGCATGCTCCTTTGCTCCTTTGCCGTATTCTCCTTTCCCAGGGCTGACTCATGGGAATGGGGAAGAGCGGAGGGGAAGCCTTGCCTCCTTTCACTTCTCAGCCTGATCAGAAGTGGCTGCGAGAGTCTTGCTTTAATTTGACTGCCCGGAAAATGGTGTGAGGGAGTAAGATCAGTGAGGTGGGGTCCAGAGTCCAGGGGGCCATCCTGGTGCCGGTTGTCGCCATAGAGAGAGCACCACATATTTTCTTTTTGCCTTGTTGGGAAGGAAGTATTGATGAGCTTTCTTGAATGTCCACTGGCTGTTTTATCTGGATACCAGCATGTTCAGGCCGTTGTCAAGTCCTGAGACCTTTTGTTGGTGGTGAAGTGGAGCGGAAGGCTCTGAGGACCTGAGGGCTGTGGGGTAGGAGAGTACCACTGTCACGTGACGTGGGAGGCACTTCTCTACCTTAGGGTTCCTGTAGCTGCTGGTTCCTGCGTGGTTTCTGGTCTGGTTAGGGCTCTGGGGACAGCGGGCCCTGTCATCTGAATCTGTCCTTGTAGGTCCTGCAGAGAGGAAGCGCTTCTCCTCAGTGAAGTGCCTGCTGCAGTTCTCGGTCAGGCACTGGCCCCTGGGTGTGCTGTTTATTTCAGTGGGCCGGTGCAGGCTTCCTCAGGTCTTGTCTGTGTGACCTCCTCAGCCAGTCTTTGAACTCAGTCCCTCGGCATCTGGGATCTGTAAGAGCAGCTAGGGCTTCCTTTTATGAGGCAGTGTTTATACCGGTGTTTGTGTCATTTTAGTCCCACAGTTCCTAAGCTCAAAAGTCCTTTTCCTAAGGGTTGCCTTGGAACTCGCACAAGTGATGACCATGACAAGAAGTCCCTTTTGGGCAGGCTTTGTGCAGGAGTTGGCCTTGGGCTTGGTGGGATAGTGGGAGCGGGGTTGAAATACAGAGGATCCTCCCAGGGAGTGGCGAACTTGGCTGTCTCTGCTTCCACCTCTGTAGCTTCCTTCTCTGTGAACTTTTCCTCCTCCTGCATGGCAGCTGTGCTGGCAGTAATTGCACAGGTTGGTTGGGTGGGGCTTTTTCTTCTTCCTCCTTCCCAACCACCCTATCTTTATGATTTGGGTGGGGTGCAGCATCCGGCCGCAACTTCCATGAGGCTGCCCTAAAAACACAAAGGGGGAGAGCTGTGCCTTGTGGTTGGCATCTCCCATCCATGGAACATACTATGGGCAGAAGAGGGCAGTTGGTAAGGGGTGGTTGGGTGCCTGGGAAGGTGCACTTGCTCCTGTCCTGTTTTCAGAGCTCTGTGGTCTCTGTTGCGGTTCTACATTTCGCCTCGTTTGTCCCTTGTTGTTAATGAGCAGTGGTTCCCCTGCAGTGCATTTAGCTCTCCGTGATGCATATCCGTCAAGGGTCCTACTTCTGGATCGTAAATAAAACCAGGACTCCTCAAACAGAAAAGACTCTGTCCTCCCTGGTCTCCCTGGGTTACTTAGGCCAGATGAATACTTTTTCTCTTTCCAGTTTCTTTAAATTCAGAAGCAGCATGACTTGACTAGCTCTGGAATTGGAGTGCTGGGGCTGCTCCTGTGGGACTGCAGTTTCCCAGCTTTGTGATCTTGGGCGAGTGAATTATCTGCTTGAGTGTACTTCCTGAGCTGGGAGGTGGGGATAATAATAGTGCCTCCTCCGTTGAGTTGAACAGTAGTAAGTTACTGCTTAGCAGTGCCCATAGCGATTGAGCACTTAAGAGAAATGGTAGCATTTACCTCAAAGTTCTGGTAGCTTTTAGAACTGTTATCTGTCTTCCAGAGGTCTGATCACTGTCTCTCTCTAGTTGTGGACATAGTGAAATTGTTGGGGAACTTTGCACGCACTTATGGGGACAGCAGACACAGTGTTTGAAATTGAAACTGTCCCTGATGATAACCTGGATGCCATCAGTAAGCCATGCAAGTCAGGTGATGAGGAGATTGATTCTCTGTGGCCAGGGCAGTTCTGTTCTAACACACTGCACGCTAGTCAGGAGTGTGAACTGTGGCCACCAAGAATGTCTGCACTGTGCTCGGGATTGTAACTGTCAGCCTGGGCAAATTCCAGCAGTGTTTTTGTTTGGCATTGGCACTCAAACCTAGGGCTTTCACACCGAGTTACATTCTTGGCCTTTTTAATTTTTATTTATTTATTTTTGAGATAGTCTTGCTAAGTCACTAAGTTGTCCAGGCTGGGCTTCAACTTGCAGTGTTCCTGCCGTGGGTTCCCAGCATACACAGTTTTGAAGAGTGATGCCAGACTTCATGCAGCGTGTCTCCTTCTGCTAAAGGGATGTTGATTTGAAAACATCTTGGCATGGTTTCTGCAGGAGATGCCAGGTTAGGTGCCCGGGAGCACCCTGAGGGGCTGCCGAGGCTGTGGCATGGAGACGCTGGGGTCTCATCCCATTCAGTGTGTGCCTTTCTGGGGACCAGCACTGTCTCATGAGCATGTGTATGTCTCTGTGTCACAATGGCAGGTGCCCGCTCTTAGCTGCTGCCCTGTGCACTGGAGGTGAGCTGTGAGACTTCTCTGTGGTGCTGTGGCTGTTTCCTTGGATTCGTGCTGTTCCACAGAGCATTCTCCATGCCAAGTTCTAGGCCTCTCCCGTGAGAAGTCCCCTAGCAGTGAGACCTGCTGTTGATAAGGGTGAACATTAAACCAGAAAGTTTGGAAAATGTTCCTTCTGCTTTATTCAGTGCACAAAGCTTACCCTCCTTGGTGCTTACTGTTGATTCCCATGGTAAGAGTTTCATGAGCTGCTTATCCCAGAGGTCTTCATAAATGACAGTGTTAATAAGGAATGTCACATTTCTCTTCCTGCTCTTCTCAGATTGGTTGTAGTAGAGTGGACAGTAACATCATCTGGAATAAAACAGCCCTAGATTCAAACATTCTGTTACTGGCTGGCTCTGACCAAGTTTATACTATTTAGGAAGAGATACCACTGTTTTTACGCAGAATTTATCGGTCCATGTGTGACTTGTTTTGGAAATGGAGATACTTTGGAGAAGTGTGATGTAATGTCATTTAAAAATCATATCATTTTATTTCCTACATTTCATGTGAGCTAAGAGTACAATTTCCCAGTTCCTTTCTGTGAATTTACTGAATTTACCAATATCTGTTGCAGGTTCTTATGCTAATTTTTTTCTCAGTCTCTTAAGTCAACTTTAATCCTTTGGATAATGGACTGAAAGTGTGTGACCTGCTAATCTAATTTGATGCCAAGAGGGGCCATTGTGATCATCCCTAACTACATTGTCCTGAGGCTTGGATGACAGGTAACTTCTGGTCTGCGGAAGCTCAGAACAGGAACGAGACAAATGTAGGTATGAATGGTATTTCCCAAATGCCAGTAGTCCAAGCCACATTTTCACTAGTCTGCAGAATGTCTTACTGAATGAAGATCACTTTTAGAAATGAATAGATTAAAACAACAGCAAAATACATGGCTAATTTTTGAGTTTTTGGATGAGTTATATCTACCAGACATACATAGTTTTAATGGCTTCTGGTACAGAATTCAGAGTAACAGTTCATTTTTACAGATCTGGTTTGGGGTAACTGTAGGATGCCTGAAAAAAGTATTACCCTGATAGCCATTTGTTAAATCTAGTTAAAGATTTTGGTGGAGGGCTGCATTTGTGTGTGTGTTTGTGTGTACGAGAGAGAGAGAGAGAGAGAGAGAGAGAGAGAGAGAGAGAGAGAGACAGAGAGAGACAGAGAGAGAGACAGAGAGAGACAGAGAGAGACTAAACACTGTTCTCAGTTTCTGGCTTTTACGTTTTAGTTTTACTTTTTCTTTTTTTTTGCAGTCAGAGTAGAGCTGAACTCTACTAGCAGTTCCTGCCAGGTCTTTGGCGCTTTTCATACTGGGAACTACGCAGTGTTTCTTGTGTTGAGGGCAGGTATGGAAGTCGTAGGAAGGACAGATAAACTTGTGGGGTACAGTTGACTTTAAATACTACATGTTCCCACTGATACACTTGGGAAGGTCTGAGAGAACAGCATCGTTAGCAGCTTTGCCCAGGCAGCCTCCCTCTGCCCTGTGGTAGGGAGTGAGGAGGCTGTGCCGTCCGTCGGAGGTGCCTACGGGCTGACGTCGGCTCACTAAGTAGCTGCCCCATGTGCTTCTGCAGCTGTAACGTCACAGTCTTTGCTCTGATGTTGATTTGCTCTTTCCTGACAGTTCAATGGCAGTGACCCAGAGCTTTGAAGGAAACTCTGCTTTGGAGAAGAGGGCTCTTAGCCCTGAGGTCAAACAGAGAGTAGAATTCAAGTCCCTCCTCCCACCCGGGCTGTTTATTCCAGAGACCCTGGCACTCCCCGCTGTGCTGTACCCGGTCCGAGAACAGCAGGAAGAGAAATGCCGTCCTTTATTTTTGACTGTATTAAATGCATCCTCTGCCACCTGTAGTAAACCTCAGCATATTTCATAAGTGGACTATAATCCTTGAGGTAGACTCCAAAGGAGTACAGTTTCCGTTTGTTTTAAAGCCTGTGTGTTGAGGTATTCTGGTGACGTGTAGGGAGGGCTAGAACTCAGCCTCCTGGAATGGGGCCGTGCACTTACACACACTGGGGAAGGTGACTCAGCGCGTGTCCCATGCGGGTGGTGCGTACCCACCCCTGGAGCGGGGCCTGGACTGTGCATGCACTGCAGCAGGGAGCTGCTCGGCAAGGGGTGAACGTTTACTGTCCCTTCAGTAGTAGATTGCAATTAGCTTGTGAGGAGGACGTTTGATTTCAAGTAGAAGAGCTGGGTTTTTTGTGTGAAGCAGATTTGACTGAGAAGTGCTATTGGAGACAGCGTGTGCCGCAGATCTGGAGGGTAGTAGCTGGTGCCACTGTGGTGCAGCTTGTTTGGCATTCAGAGTTCCAGTGCCATCCAGTCAGCCATCCAGGTGTACAGAGCTCCCTCTTTCTGAAGTTGCTCCATCTTCTCTGAGCTTGAAGAGCTTCCGGGGTGGCCATTCCTCGTGTCGGGGCTTCTCCACTGCCCTAGGGGACTGCCACGTTGGGAGGTGTGTTTCTGCTGCTCATCATTATGTTTGTTACCTTGGGGGAGTTCAGTCTCTAACTCTTTGTCGCTTGTATGTTAGTAGTGACAGGTGTGAGAAGGTTTCCTGGACAGACTTTTGTTAAAAGGTTGAAAAAATCATGATTAAAGCAGAAACAAGAAAATGAACTTGAGCTAAGAATAAAGACTGGGGTCTTCCTACAGGCTGTTGAACAATCTAGTTCTTCGTTGGAAAATGTATGAATTTAAACTTGTGGGCTTCACCGTGAGACTGAGTAAAAGTCATGACGACGATAAGGTAGGGAGGGCTATTGGATGCTGTCTTTGCCAGGAAGAGAGTTGTATCATAGGCTGTCGCTTTTGTAGTCATGTACTCATTTTATATTTTTCCCTGGGATTTCTTCAAATGCCTAAACATATCTGCCAAACTTTGGAGGAGTTGCCCTTTTCTTACCTTTAAAACCTTTTTATGTTCGGTGATTTTATCGGTCTTGTTCTAATCCGTACTGTGTCTAGAATCCAGATGATTAAGTTTGCATTTCTTTGGAGTTTTCTCTTTCCAGTAAAATGTGGCTATCCAGTGAAGATCATGGGACTGATGCATAATTTGGAGTGCTCGTCGCAGCCACCGTGCTTCCCCGCCTCTGCACGGTCCCAGGCGGAAACCCTAAGCACAGCGCGCTGGTGCTTGGAGTGGGGACTCCAGGGAGCCTTAGGTCCTGAGGCACAGCCCTCAGGAGGAGACAGGAGAGCTTGCTGCCTCTGTCGCTCCGCACTCTGAGGACCATGGGTTCATGGGCTCCGCAGACAGGAAGCAGCCCTCACAGGCTCCAGCTCTGCCAGCTCCCTGCCCTCGGACAAGCCAGCGTTCAGGACTGTGAGAAATTAATGGTTCTGTTTAAGTCACTCAAGCTCTGATAAACTTGGGCCAGTAGCCTGAGCTGATTCAGACACGCCCCATTTATTTTATAAATAGCGCTCGGTTTGAACTGGTCTTCCCCTTTTACCCAGTAGTTGCATACTATTACAGAAACGAAACCCAGGCAGCCACAGCCCGGTATCCCGACGTGCCCTGGGATGGAGGTGCGTTGGTCTGCCCCTCTTGCCCGCTCGGGACTGTGGAGAGGAGTTTCTTGTTGGGGAACTAAGTTTTGCCCACTAAGTTAGCGGTGCTGTTTTAGTCCTCATGAGAGAAGGGATTTTGGGGACCTCCCTCATCTTGTGTAATAATTTTCACCATGACTTTGGCTTTTCTTGCTCCATCCACACTGTTTCACCACCTGACCTGGTGAAATAGTTGGCTGACCCAGACAGATTATACACGCTTTTATTTTTGGTGCTTGCATTTACTGTGTCTTTTCATTTGAGAAAAAATATGGGTCACTCTTATGTTAAAATATGGTGATCATCTACCTTGTACATATTCATATTTATTTATATGAAAATAGGATTTTTAGTAGCAGTGATAAATGCCACCTTAGTAACCCTGGCCTAGATGCGAACATTTTGTATTTTCTTACTGCAGCGAATGAAAACGATATAAATCTTTATGTTATTGGCGACTCTATTTGAGAATATTGACTGACTTAGCCAGTGGGGGGTTTCTGCTCCAGCTTCTGTGTTCTGGCTTTGGAAGGGCCCCCCGGCTTGTCCCACCTGCCTGCTTGCTTTTAGGCTGAGCCTGAAAAGTACCTAACTCAGTGGCCTGCCCTGGGCCCTAGGGAAATTGCAAGTTTCTCTGCACGCCCCAGAACACATCCTGGACCAGTGCTCCTCAAGCAGCACTGCCCTACTTTGGGTGGGGGCAGAGAGAACTTGGCCAGGCAAGAGAAAGGCAGAGGGCCTTGATGTCCTTCCAAGATCCCCAGTCCCAGGACTGCCCTGCTCCTGGTGACCTGTGAGCTTCCTGTGCCTTCATGTTGGGTGAGGGCCCAAACACTCCCAGACCTGGCTGGACCATTTCCTTTGTCCCCAGAACTTAACTGGAAGGTTGGACTGATGAGAGGAACAGTATTTGAGTTGGTGGAATTTTTCTGCATATATTCTTTCTAAATAATTCTAAGAAGTTTTTGCCAGAACAATGTATTTTATTGTTGAGTCTTTCTAGTTTCCTTTCATAGGACTGAAATCATTTGGTGCAGTCTTCCCTTTACAAGGATGTAGTGTCCTTCTTCATCTCTCTTAATCAGTGTGGGTTTGAAATCCACTTGCTCTGCAAAGAGGATAGCTACTCCTGCTTTTTTTCAGGTTCCTGTCACATGGAGTATTGTTTTCCACCCTTTAACTTTCAGTCTGTGAGTTTCCTTTTGAATTAAGTGTGTTTCTTGTATGCAGCATAATGTTAGATTTTGCTTCTTGACCCATTCTGCCAGTCTATTTCTTTTGATTGGTGAATTGAGACCATTAACGTTGATGGTTATAACTGAAACGTATTGACTTGTCATTGCCATGACTTTTTCTTTTTGTTGAGTTCTCAATTGGTGCAGTCTTAGCATGTGTTCATGTGTGTGCATTTACATGCACATATGCACCAGGCAGAATACACTAACCACAAGGTTGCCCTCCCCTTCCTTCCATGGCGATGTAGTGACTTGAATCTCTTTCCTTGGGTTTGTATTGTCAAGAACTGTTTTCTACATCTATATTTCTCTGTTAGTTATTGGAAGTTGTTACAGCTCCAACTCCATCAGGATTTTCTGGATTCAGTTACCAAACTCATATCATTAGTGAAATATGCAGAATTTAAGGAGACTCAGGTTGGGCAGAGGTTTGAATAAATATGAGAACAAGGCTAATGATTTGTGAAGCATACATCTGAAAACTGAGTTCCAAGGGGAGAGGTTGCTTAGACAAGGGCCAGAAGTAATGCAGGTCAGAGCTTAGAAAATTTCTAACTTCATGGTGGGGCGGGGTGGAATAAGTATATGCCTGGAATAAGTATATGCCTTTGTACCAAATAGTTTCCAGTGTGTTGATGTACAGTTGAGGGACACCATCTCTGCTGCAGACACCATTTACCAAGGTGCCGACCAGTGGTCCCCGGATCATGTGGGATTAGCCCCTTCTCTACTTGCCCCATGCCCTTCCCATCAGCACCTGAGGCTGTGGGTTGCCCTGTCCCTCCAGGCTCAAGGGACTTTGCTTCTGTGATAGCGCTGTGCTTTTCCCTTTGTCTCTACCCTTTCCCTTCCCTTCCAGGCTCTTCCACCTTTGCCTGTCTCCTGCCTTGTGATCAGCCAGCCCTCAGGCCTCTTGCCCAGTGTCTTCTCTCCTGGTCCTGTTAGAAAGCCAGCTGTGTTTGCTGTGGACCCAGCAACTTTTGTGAGAGGAGAGTTCCCTGTCTCGCACGTTGTGCTTGGGGTTCTGGATGCAGGAGATGGGGACCCTGCGCTCCTGGCCACTTTCAGACTGTAACTCTTCCATGGCCTCCCTGCTGCACCAAGGCTCACCTCAGTACTCTTCTGTCCTCAGCCCCTCAGTGCTGTTGTTTCCTGGTCACAGCCCCTCACTGACCACTGGGGCACTGGACTGCAGCCTTCTCCTCTTAGCTGTCCACGTTTGCTAACATGCCCAAGGTGATCCCAGCAGCAGCCAGAGCTAGGAACCAACAGTCCCAGTTTGCATGGGATTTGGGGGTGGGGTGGACAGTCTGGGGACTGAAAAGATGGCTAGAATGTGGGGTGAGGTGAGAGCACCACCCTGCAGCCGCGCCATGATGTGGAATTCAGAGGTCCGGCCCACTGGCCAGAGCACCCTGCCCGAAGCTCATCTAACCAGGAGCGGCAGATTCTTTGCTCACAGGTCTGTTTCTGGCCCCTTTCTCCTGCTCCCTGCTGTTGGCCAGTCCTGTTCTGCTGCACTTGCCCAGTCTAAGCCACCACTGCAGCTCTGCCACATCCCTCTGTCTGCTGTCTCTGCTTATCCCAGCCCTGTAGAACAACTGGGCCACCACTCATGGCTGTCCTGCCAGAGAGAGTGACCCAGATGCCTCCCCTGGGCCTCCACCCTGCCTGGAATTCCCGTCAGCCCTCTCACTTCCCATGATGACTTTCCCAACCCTTTCAGTGCTCCTTAAGTCTCTGGCTTCGCACTCATCCCCTTCCTTCCTCCAGATGATCTGCCCATCATGGGTAAGTCGGGTGAAGGCTGCTGCCTGTTCTTCCCACTGGCTTTGCACGCTGGCCTCATTCTGGACCTAGCTTGGTTTACGTCTTTCTTCTTATAGTCGAAGAGGGGTCCCTGTTGCTCTCTAAAATCAGCTTTTCCACCAGCATCCTCCTCCCCCGATTTGAATTGCCCTGTGCTAGTGTTTCCTTCTTTAACCGTTTATGTGCGTCCCGATCTCTACCATCCTAAGCCCCACGCAGAAAAGAATAAACTGTTTCAGCCCTTCTTTAGCCACCACTTCATTCTCCTCTTGATTAAACTCTGAGCGATGCTCTGCTTTTTGTCTTGTGCAGGTTGTCTGTTGCTGCATCAGAGACAGTCACAGTTTAGTAACTTAAGCAACACTCATCGGTTATCTCCCAAGTTCTGTGGGTCAGGACTCGGAAGGAAGCAGTGCGTATTCAACCTTGTTTCACTGTGCTGACCTCAGTGACTTAATAAAAAATAGGTGGGTTCTCACCTGCTCCTGAATTCCCTCTGTTGTGATAGGTTGTTTTGGTTGCAATATGTGCAGAAGACCCAGCCTCACACAGACATGTGATGGGCAGGTTAGAGAACTGAAATGACCTTTTGGATAGTTGTGGGTGTTCTTTCATATCTCACCCAAAGTTGACAAGTGATGATGTCTTAGGGTTAGTTACATCACGCATTCTAAAACTCTTAAAAGTGATCTCTTCTGTTACATCAGACTTCGTTGATCTATCTTGCATTTAGAGTAGGACACTAAAGGAATAGTTAAGTCAGTTATAATACATCCCATAATGGCACATTGTGCAGCCATATCGAAAGAAGTATTTTACCACGGGTGAATGCTCACAAATGTAATAGTTGTCTCTTCAGTATGAATATATTTTGATAAAAATGAAGTGTTTGGAAGGAAATTTATTGAAATGGGGATGTATTTAGTGATGCATTCATAGGGAATGTTTGCTTACTTACTTTCTTTTTTTGAGGCAGGGTCTTGCTCTGTGTAGTTGGGAATGGCCTTGAACTCACTGTGTAACCCTGGCTGGCCTCAGCCTCCTGAGTACTGGGATTATAGGCGTGTGCTGCCATCCTAGCAATATTTTAGTTTCTTTATACTTCTCTGTTTTCCAGTTTTGTATGAACAGTTCATTGCTTCTAAATCAGGTTAGGGGAAAATGTGTCTTTTAAAATGAGAAATCAGTATGTCGATTAAACTGATACCCTTATCCATAGATTTCCTTCTATGGGAAAAACCCCAGGATTGCCAATTGTAGTAGAAATGTTGTTTTCCCTCAAGTTTTTATTTATTAAATGGACCAATATAACCTTTCTGTGGTTGTCCTGAGCTTCAAAATTTTTCCTCTGTTTCAGTGCAATTCATTGATTCAATTCCTTTTTTTTTTTTTTTTTTGGTGCTGGGGATCGAACTCGGGACCTTGTGCTTGCAAGGCAGGTAGGTGCTAGAACCACTGAGCTAAATCCCTAGCCCTGGCAGAGAGATGGTACTAAAGGCTTATTCAAGAAAAGTTGTGTACACTGACCTTGCACACGCAGCGGAGACACAATTGGCCTTTTCTCGTTTCTGTTGTGGCTCTGGATAGCTCTACTTCTGGTCCTGAGGAAGATGGCGAAGGACATCTTGTCCTCCAGTGCTGATGGCACTCCCAGCCTGCGTCAGAAGTAACCTGGACACGGGCACGTGGTCCTCGTCTGAGCTCCTACACCTGAGTCCTGCTGCCAGGGGTGTGGGTATTGCCTGTTTTTCGGTTTTGTGGCTGAGATTTGAAGTGGTTTCAGAAATGCAAAAAGCCGCTGACATCTGGGCATTAGTCAGTCGCTGCTGACCCTTGGATTTAGAAAGGATGTTTGCCAGTGCTTATGTGGCTGCCGCTTTATTCTAAAGGGTTGGCGCTGCCAGTCTTTTGTCTCTGGAGAGACAGGAATCCAAGCCTGAGGATGGTGTGGTGTCTTGTTGTTTGTGTTTCTCAGTTTTACATTTCTTATGATAGAAGTAATTACCAAGATGACTGCAGATGCAGTGAAGCATCCACAACACGTGAAACAAGCAGCTTTGTGTCCATCCACTACCTGTCATGGTAAAGCTAAGGACATCGTCACTCCGGCGGGACGGGGGCCGCAGGGGGCTGTGACCTCCTTGTGTCCCTGAGTGACTCCCAGGGATTGCAGTCTCCCCCCAGATGTCTGCAGACACAGCTCCCCTTGAAGCGCCTGCGTGAGGGAGGACTGTGTAGGTGTGTGTTCCAATAATGTTTTACATTAAATGGCGTTCTGTCCTCTGCCTAAAACCATTGTGGGTGTTGTCCCCGAGGGCACCCCAATGGCTAGAGTTATCATTATCATTGTATTTGGAAACATAATAAGCTGAACATTTTGGAGGGTACACAGTGCATTCCAAATGTACCTAGTGGTTTCTTCTTATTGTTGAAACTGCTATTTACATTCAGCTGTTTCTTGGATCTTCCAGTGTCTTTTTTGTGTTAGACTGGGCTTGGAAAGAGTCACAGATCTCAATAAGGAGGCGGGCGTCACTGTGTTCGACTGCAGAGTCCCCTCCCCCTTGCCTGTTGAGATAAACCCTTCCCTTGGTCTGGCTCCTGCCCCCTGTCCGCCCGCCCTCCTCACCTCTCGCTTGCCCCGGCCCCTCTTGCTGTTCCTGGCCCCAGGCTCGTGTCTGCTGCTCTGTCTGCAGAAGTCTCCCCTGCCTAGCCTGTGGCTGGCCTCTGCCTGTGTCTTTGCTCAGCCCCAATCTGGGGCACTGCCTCAGCAGGGAGGACTGTGTGACCATTTGAAGTAGCACGACCTCTTTCTTCGCCGAGGTTTCTGGCCATGGCCCTTACCATTGCCTGACACCGTTTCTGTTTGCTTGTTTAGGGTCTGCTGCCCTGATACTGAGGGCAGGCTTCCCAAGGACAGCAGCTGAGTTTCATTCACTGCTAAACCTATGGTGTCAGGAGCGGTGCTGACCCTCAGCGGACGTGGAAGAAGTATGGATGAGTTCACGACAGAATAGATCACTTGGGGCTGCCTTGTGGGTGACTCTGAGAAAGACGACATTTGCTCTCCAGGTGTTGCACAGACAGTGTGGCTGGCTCCGCTGTGGTTAGACTTGAAGAGCACCACCACGCACTGCTCTGACATGCAGATCCAGCTAGATGCGGACAGAACACAGTACAGTGGGATGTACAAAGGGTAGGGCCTTCGTGCTGGTTTCTGTCAGTGGCGCCCAGAATGGTAATATGCTCTGGAGGAGGAGAAAATTGGGGCTTAAAAAGCCCAGAGAGGTTAGCGGGAAACAGTTTTTAATTTCTAATTCGTAAATGTTCGGACTTTGGCATATTTGACATGATTCTGATGCTAGAAATGAGAGTGGTATGAACAACCTCAGTTAGCTTCCTGTTGAAAATATGCACCAGATGTTTCCATAGGCCAAAAAAGAGAGTTGGTAGTAGCTGTTGCATCTGTGTGCCTAAAACTGCTTCCATCACAGCTTCCTCCTTCCCAGGGAGCCTCCGTGTGGGCCGTTTGCTGACCGTGTCCCGGGTGGATCACGCCTGATAGTGGGTCTGCCTCTTCAGTCTTATTTCCTGTCACCTCTGTGATTTGGTTGCTGGGTTTTCCCTTCTGTGACTGTCGGTCCTCCCTAAACCGTCCTGCTGGGCCACTGCTCACTGCCTGGCCACCCCTTGTTTCAGGCCTTGCTTCAGATGGAGCTTTCACTCTGACTCATTTGTTTGTGCACCGCTTCATTCAGTTTGGTTCTTCATAGTATGTGATAGAGTGTGATGCTCATATGCTAGTTATGTCTTAGTTTGAGTCTCTCTTACATCTTTTATATCCCTTAAGCCCATAATGCATGTTCATAATGAAAAAAAGTACAGAAAAATAAATGAGACCCTGAATGCCGACGAGACAAATGTTTGGCTTTAGAACCCTCTGGGGACCCGGCCGGGGTGCCAGGCACTCAGGAACAGAGTGAGCACTGGTGATTATCTGACGGGCAGGGGCAGAGAGAGCCCCATGTGGCCTGGTGCCCGCCCTGCCTGCTGAAATGGACTCGCTGTGGATTTGCTCATCTAGAGATGGTGTGGAACTGGAAGGAGGATGCTGACCTTCGTAACTGCTCTTGTTCCTGTCAGATTTAGGGAAGCTCTTTCGAGTTTTCTTCTTTCAGCCCAGCACTGAGCAGTAGAACTCAGGCCCTTCAGTAATGGGATGAGAAGTCCCTGAATTTTGGATTCTGGTGTCCCCAAGGCCCCCAGGGCTCAAGTCTAAGTGTCCAGGGTGGTGCCATTGGGAGCTGATGGGGCCTGGTGAGAGGCTCTAGGGTGCGGGGCGGGGTGGCCCTTGAAGGGATTGTGGGCCTCTCCTCTCTCCCTCCCTTCAGTGAGCAGCTTTTTGCTCTTGCTGGGATGTGCTACCTTGCCATAGGCCCGAGGACAATAGGACCTGCTGACCATGGAGTGAAATCAATAAAACTGAGCCAGAATGGACCTCCTCTCTCTGTGAATTGACTTTATCTCAGGTGTTTGTTGTAATAACGGAACACTGACTCACACAGAAGCTGTGAGCTCAAAGGACTTAAATTCCAGGACTATTGAAATTGCTTAGGAGACCCATATAGTTGCTTTTTTTAAATAATAAAGGTGATTTGAAATTTAAAATAAAGTAAAACTAGAAGAATTATTAAACTTCCAATAATTGTTTTTTTGCCACAAAAGTTTTGCTTTCCTAAGTATCACTCAGGGTGGGGGACTTGCATGTGCCTGTGTGGTTTGCCCCGTGGTACAGTGGAGGTCCCTTGAGGGCTGACCTGCCAGTGTGGTCCCCACTGTCCCTGGCTCCCGATGGAGCCACCACAAGCTGTACTTCACCGGGGCTGGGGTGTTGGGGGACAAGTGGGGGACCAGGGCAGCCTGGAGAGGCCACGGGGAAGTCAGTCGCCCGGTTCAGGTGCAGGTGGTCAAAAGGTGAAATTAGTTCTTTTCTAAAGACATTTTTCAAATGGCTTACTTGACTCAAAAACAGAAAGAGATAGTTCTACCTCATTTTTCTTGTATCTTGTTGTCTGTCTGCAATGAATAAAATGTAAAATTTTAGAGACTGGGCTTTTCTGGCCACATGACCTTGGGCACATTGCTGATTTTCCTGGCTACTCTGTCAAGAAGGGAACTAATGCCTCCCTCCTAGAACTGTCTAGGACTTTGGAGGAAGTAAAATAAAATGTTTAAAGCAATGCCTGGACTGCAGCGAGCACTCAAAAGTTAACAAGTAGCAGGAGCAGGATTTCTGTGGGTTTACCTGGCGACCAGACCATCAATGCTAATGTAATTCCTATTACAAGTTCTGAAAGATTAAATAAGCCATTTTAATCAAGAGTTTGCAGCAGAGCACAAATCCAACTAGAGTGGACATTTAGTCGGGAGAAATAAAATGGGAATTAATATTTGGAATTAATTAATATTGAGAATTGGTATTTCCCAAGGTCAGTGAAAACACTTTTGTCACTACCAGTAATATAAAACGTTTGTAGACCACATCTTTGCTCCATATGAAATTTATTGAGATAATTCCTGACAGTTGAACACTGAGTATATTCTGTGCCATGGAGTGCAATGGGTGAAGGAGAAATGGCTCTGCTCCGCAGGTAGCTAGATGTCCAGAGAGAAGTGTCCAGCAGGAAGTTAAACAGTGGCAGGTGGGGAGCGAAGGGAGACAGCCTCAGGACAGAGATGGACAGAGGAAGAACCTGCGTCAGACTGGGGATCTGGGAAGGCGATGCCTGAGGAGATGGAAAGGTAAGGATGAGCTTGTGGTAGGGAGCAGTCCAGGATGCCTCGCAGGGGCTTGCTGCAGGTGAAGAGGACTGCGTGTGAGTGCGGCTTCTCCTGTGTGGCTGAAGGGTGAGGGGCAAGGTGGGGCCACTGCCAGGATGTGGGAAGCAGGTCTGGGTCAGATTGGGCAGGGCGGGCCTCGCTGGGGCCGTGGAGAGACCGTCTCGAGGTCCCCAGACAACCCCATGGGAATTGCTGGTCCAGATAAGCGTGGTCAGCCACAGAACCGTGGGACTCTGGATGTCCTTGAGAAGTGGCAGAGCCACGATGGCCTTCAAATCCTTAACTTGCAGCCCTGTGGCGGGCCAGCCTGTGGCCCTGATGTGTTACACAGGTCCCTTGTGAGGCGCAGGATCTCGGAGTCCTGGGGAGGCTGGCAGTGGAGGGAAGGTGGTGCCTGCCGACTTGTGTGGTCCAGAGTGGGCTCATTAGGTCGGGCTTGCTGACAGCCATGGCCGCTGTACCCGGACTGAGATCTGTGTGCTGAGTGCTGACCGTACGGTGTGTGTCCTTTCTCACGGGATTCTGGCCAGGCCAGTAACCATCCAGAAACTCAGCCGTCACCACTTTTCGATCTCTGCCTTTGGACAGAGTCACCATAGATGATGGTCAGGTATACACTTTTGATGTCAAATCGTTGGCCTTCCAAGCAGCTAGTCCTGACAACAGGAGGGGCTCTGGAAGGTCATTTTAGCCACTGGTAGTCAAACAGTGCTGCTCCTCATAGCTGGTGTTGAGAAAAGGATGTGCTGGGGCGCAGTTGCCTTCTCCCTGTGCTGGTCTCACTAAGTCCCAAGAGCTCCGTGCTCGGCGGTGTGGGACTCCATTGCAGGCACAGCCTTAATCTGGGGTCCTAACGTCTTAAATCTCAGGGGTCCCCTGTTATTTTGTGTAACAGAATAATGAGAACAGATTCCCCGAGTTGCCCTCTTGGGGGAGGGAGGTGTGTGGTGGTGACAGGATGCTCATTGCCCCATGTGGTGGGATGGGTGTGCTTGTAAGAAGTCTTCGAGTTTAGATTCAGAGCACCCTCACTAGTGAGAACCCCTGATTGCTTGGTCCTAGGCCAGGGTGGACCTCTGACACACAGGGGTGAGCTACCTTCTAAGGAAATGAGGTCTGAGGGTGGCAGAGCTGGAGCAGGGCCTGGCATTTGAGGCTGTGATGCTCAGTTATTTGTAAAAAAGGCTCGGTAGCAGATATTATGAGGAAACACATTAATTATTCCAAGCCACCAAATCCAATCTTCTTGTCTTTGCCTTGCACATTTTATGAGAAAACAAAATTTGTTTTTTGCTAATGGAGTAGAAACAACTTATTTTAAAGATAAGAAAGGCCAAATAAAACTAAAGAAAGAAAATGTTAGCATAGGATACCTTGTATGTTTTTTAATCAACTAGGCAATGAACCGTGTCAGTGGGAATATGATTCCAAGATCACCGTGTCGTCAGGACTTAGTTCAAATGCTAGGCGTGCTGGTAAATCTGCTCTCGTCCTGTGATCCCAGCGCTCTGGGAGACTGAGGCCGGAGGATCACAGATTAGGGCCCAGGCTGGGCAGCTCTGCAGTTTAGCAAGATCCTGTCTCAAAATGAGCAAAAGGAGGCTGCGGCTGCAGCTGCAGCTCACCGCGAAGACCCTTGGTTCAGTCCCAGTAGCAACAGCAACAAAAGGTTTGAACTGGCGCTCAGCCTCAACATCCATTGTTTCCTCAAGGTGAGAAATTAACACTTAATCTCTTTAAATCATTAAATAGCTTGACAATAACATCCTGGTTTCTGAACATAAATAAATTCTGTTTATATCATCTGGAGTTATGGCTGCGCTTTTCCAGGTGAAGAGTTGACTGATTGTAATCCCCTTTTATTTCTTGATACTTGGAAGATAGTTTTTGAACCCTAATTAATGGTGTACATAGAAGGTGAAACAAGGTCAACCACTGGATGCTCTCTGAGCAGGTGCTGTCCACAGTGGCTGTGCCAGCTAACCGTTTAACATGCAGAGGTGACTTGTTCCACCCTAGGAAAACAAGTCAGAGTCACTCTATTTGCTTTAATATCTGCCCTGGTTGAGTGATTAGGTGAGACTGCGTTACTGGCTTGTCTTTCATCCACTCAGTGAATTTTGGTGATGTAGTTAGGCTATTTTCACTTAGCCTGACAGTGCCTCTCTCTACCCGCATTTGGTTTTTGTAAAAGATTGGAAAGAGAATGTGATCCACGTGTTCCTATTTTGGAAAGGCTTGTCAGGACTTACTAGCTGCCTGGTGCTGGCACTTCCTCTTTCCAGCCCAAAGTTCTTGCAGCCCTACCCTGCACTGTGGGCGTGTTTGTTGCCATAAGCAGAATTCCTGGCGTGTTTGAGGCCTGGCCCCTTGGACTGCTGGGAGATCCCCAGGCTGCCCCAGTCCTCTCCAGCAGTGGTCCTGGCCTGCATCCCTGCCGTCTGCTGGTGGAAGACCTTGCTGGGTACTCAGTCTGCCCTGATGACTGCCGCAGCACACGCCTGCTGCCTGACTGCCCACACTGTGGCTTTTGGCCCTCTTTGTCCCGGCTTTGAGTGAAGCCTGACAAATGTCCTGCTCTGACATCGGTCAGCTCCCTGCCTGGCCCTTAGTAAATATGCTAACGATTGTACTGAGGACAGGTCGTGTTTCCTAGGGCCAGTGGAAAGAGTGAGTAGAAGGCAGGACGAACCCACAGGGCCCATGCTCAGAGGCTGGCCCTCCTGTTACTAACTGCATCAACCCCCACCTCCCCGACTTGCCTCTGAGGGAGTGTCGGGAAAGCTCAGCCTGTTTGCCCAGCGCATACCCCCGATACACTGAGCAGTTGTTCTGGTGGTTTGGGCCATGAGGCTGGCTAATGCGGGGCAGAGCTGTGCTGACTCTTTCTGACCTGCAAGCTTATTAGGCTATTTTTACTGCTTTTGCCCAGTTCCCCTTACAGCCTTTGACTATTTGGTTTCAGGTATCTAGGACTGAAGATCTTCACCCCTGTTTAATTGTAGTTCAGTTGAATATTGTTCAGCTTTTGAAATGATTATACAGATAGAATTATTGTTTTGGTTTTAAGAAAGTTATATGTACTGATTTACCTTCTGAAATTTTTTTTTTTTAAGGCAAATGCTGTCATTTTATTTGTGGATGAAGAAACTATGGAAATGACTTTAGGAAATACGCTAAGGGCTGGCATTCCAGCTCAGTAGCAGGTTAGTTGGCTAAGTTACAAGGCCCTGTGTTCCATCCCCAGCACTGCTGAATAAATATATGAATAAATGGGGAAAGTACTTTCTCAGTTGTCTCTTCCCCAGTGCCCATCATTGGCAGGAAGGAGAAAAGCTTATCTAACTAGGAACAAATGTGTTTCTGTGTTTTGAAACTCTTTGTGTGTAATATGCATGCAGAAAGGGTTCATAGACCGTAATGTGTGGCTTACTAGATGTTCACAGGCTGAACACAGACACAGCACCAGGCTCCTGGACCAAGACATCTGTAAGGTCACGCCCGGGTGAAAGGATCCGAGGTTATGCATCAACAGCTGGAATAAGGACAGTTCAGAGTAGATGGCAGAGACGGGGATGGCCACAGTATCAGTAACACCAGCCCAGGTGAAGCTTTCCAGTGCTGCTGTTGGAAAGGGTGACGCTGGCGTACAGAGGATTGTCTAACCCACATTTCTTTCGGGAGTTTCAGTGCCCTCTTTAGTCATAGCATGTTTCAGCAAATGACTAGGGCAGGATTTTTCTAACTGCAGGTTTGCCTGTTAGTGCATCATGAAATCAAGTGTAGTGGATTCCCAGCAAGCATGTGAGGGTGAACAGTAGTAAAGGCTGAGTGATGGCTTCAGGAAACTTCCACTTCCTGTGTTTTCACTGTGGTTCATGTGTGTTGGGTCAACACTGTGTATGTAAACTGGTTTACAGACAGAGAAGTTGAAAGCCACTGATGTGGGGTATTTTAGAACATTTATCAAAGTTCTTTAAAAAGTCCTTATAACTGAATCATTGTTAGCTGTGTTTTCTTTGCAGCCTTTGTGGATTCATTGCAACCTTTTTTAGGATTTAGGGCTTTGATGACCACAAGGGCATTGTTTTAAGTGTACCCCTTCCCTGGGTCCCACTGAGATCTTCCCAAGCATGTTGTCTGGATGGGAGAGCCCCACAACCAGCCACATTGCCACACGCACAGTTACATAGAGCGGATATGACCACACATACTGGACATTCACATGCAGAAGACGGCATCTAGACCCATAATCTGTCACAGTGTACTCAACTAAACTCAAAACGGAGTAACAATCTAAATATTAAAACAGAAACACTTTGTTTGATGGAAGATAAAGCAGGTAAAACTTCTGAAGAAATAGTTATAGACAAAGACTTTCGACAGAAACCAGTAAGTTGCACAAGAAATAATGGCACAAATCAATAAATGGGATCACATCAAATTAAAAAGCTTCTGTACTGCAAAGGAAACAACCAACAGAGTGAAGAGACAACCTACAGAATGGGAAAAAAGTTTACCAGCTACTCCTCAGACAGAGGACTGATATCTAGAATACATAAAGAATTCCAAAAAATTAGATCCTCAAAATAAATGATGCAGTTAAAAAATGGGCAACTGAAATTAATGGACACTTAGAAGAAGTGCAGATGGTCAATAAATACATGAAAACATTTTCAGCATCTCTAGCCATTAGAGAAATGCAAATTCCATCTTACTCCAGAAAGAGTGACTGTCATCAAGAAATCAAATAATAATAATTGCTGGTGAGGCTGCGGGGAGGAAGGAGCCCTTCTGTGTGGTCGATAGGGAAGTAAACTAGTACAGCCGCCGTGAGAATAAGTATGGAAATTTCTCCAAAAACTAAAACTAGAAATCCATTCAACCTAGCTATTTCCCTTGTAGGTATCTTCCTGAAAGAGTTAAAGATACCATATTACACTGTTTGTATGCATACTCATGTTTACAGCAACAGAATTCATAATAGCTAAATCTTGGGAGCAGCCTATATGACCATCAACAGATGAATGGATGAAGTGTGGTGTTTACATACAATAGAGTACTATTCTGCCATGAAGAAGAATAGGCTTGAGTCATTTATAGAAAATGGATGCACCTTGAGACCATAATGTTAAGTGAAATAAAGCAGACACAAACGTAAATGTCACAGGGTTGCTCTTATGTAAGAAACCCAAAATATTAAATAAAGAGCAAAATAAAAGCTAGATAATAGGAAATAGGAAGGTAGATCTTTTGCAAATAGGAAATAGACTAAAGATGGAGGGAGAGAGGAAAGAGGAAGAGGATGAAAAAATAAGATGTGTTGTGTGCATGTACTAACTCCACATGAGGAATGTGATCATTATGTACTGCAAACATACTAATAAAAAATAAAATTTGAAGGAAAAGAGAATTCACTCCCTGGAGGAGGGAGCCTACAGAGTAAACAGGAGACTGTTGCAGTAGTTTTAAATTATCCTTAAAAGTATTCTGTTTTGAATGAAGCTGAATCAAATCACTCAACTTCTGTAGAGTCTGGGTTATGACTAGTGCTTCTGTTCCTCATGTCTAAAATGAAATCATTATATTTCTGTAGGACCTGTCTTAGCTCCAGAACTAAGTAACATTTCAAAATCTTGGATGTTTCCTAAATCAGTGAGGCCCCTTCCCCTTTTCCTAAGAGTAAATGGTGCTGTGCTTCACAGACCTGGTGGCCCCGATGTCTGGCCTCTAACTGGGCTGCTTGTCTTTAGGCGTCACTGTCCCATGTCCTTTTTGCTAGTGTTACTGTCCTGTTTCCCCACTGGGCTTGGAAAGTCTCCGTGTGCTGGTGCCTGTGAAGACAGAATCCAGGGAGATAAGCTGAGCTCTGGGCTTGTCTGTGCTGTGACCTGGGGCGACTGGCACCCTGTTTGTGGCATGTTACTCCCAGAGCTGGGGCTGGCTTGTTTTGTTTTCTGTGCCTCTACAAGACAGCCTGTGGGAAAACGGGAAGGCCTGGCGTCACTGTAGCACAGGCCCCAGAGGGAGTTGAATTAATGTGCACAGCCAAGCTGAGAAAGTAAACGTCAGTGCAGTTTACCCCTTGCTCCAGTGCCTCATCCACTGCTAATGTGTTTTCATTTGAGCCTTTGCCAAAACCCCTCGGCTTTTCAAAAGGGAGATTGCATGTAGGGAAAAGCTAAGGTGGAAAGGCTCCGGTGGAAAGTTTCCCATCTTTATTGTTATGGCACCTTTCATCATGGCTGCTGGGAGCACAACATGCTTCTAAGAAGTTATTTTTGCCAGCCAAATAGGGACCTGATGTGCCCATGTCAGGAGGCCAGCATGCCTTTGCAGCTGATTGAATTTGTTATGTGTGCTCGTCTCACATAAGGCTATTAAGGCTGCCTTAACAGAACACCGTAGGCTGGGTGGCTTGGCTAAGATCAAGGTGCGAGTTGCTTCAGTTCCTGGTGAGTGCTCTCTGGCTTAGTCCTCTTGCTGTGCCTCCACATGGCCAAAGGGGAGGGTGGAGGAGGAGAGTTGGGAGCAAGAGAGACCAGTCCCATCAAATGGGGTCTAATTTCGTGACTTAACCGAAGTGAAACCTGATCTACCTTCCTGTCTGCTTATCTAAACTTGATCTGGCGGCTGAATCTAATTACCTTACAGAGGTTCCACTTTTCAGATACTATCACTTAGTGGGGCAATATACTCAGTCTGTAATGGGAGGCGGGCGAGGGAGAATTGATTGTGTACCCATGGCTGTGCCCTCATCACTGCTGACATGCCAGGTTTGTATTTTCCCAGCTTCCCTCATAGCTAGGATGGTCACGTGGCACTGTTGTATCCAGTAAAGCAAATAGAGTCACCCAGGGGCTTCTGGGAGTGCCTTGCCTCCAGGTGGGAGAGCCAGTGGGGCCTTCCTTGCTTTCCCTTTCTCCTGTGTACACAGGGTGGGACACTGGGGAGCGCCCAGGTCTCACAGAAGCACCAAGCTCTGCAGCAGCCCTCTAATGCCAGCGTTCTTGGTGAGCCGAAGAGGAGCCCCAGTGACTACAGCTATTTGTCATCAGTGTTGCCCAAAGCGCCCCACTGATGTGATCTGCAAGGACCCTGCCTTCTGGAGCTGCAGGTGACTCAGGGTTGTGAGATCTCAGCTCTGAGGTAGTTTCCATGTCACAGTGTGGCCCGCACTTTATTAGTGTGCATGCCTTGTACTCTGGATAGGTGGTCCTGAATGTTGGGGACTTTCCTTGCTTCTCTCTAGATTTTCAGGGTCTACCTCGTGGTCCATGCTTTGGAGGACACGGTGAATGCTGAAGTAAGCGAGCAGGCCCTGGTCTTGCTGACAGCTGTAGTCTCCTTTTCATGTCTTGCATTCGGTGTCCTCCATAATGAAGTGGTTATTGTTCACAGCAAGCCCATGAGGTGGCCTGAAGGAGAGGTAAGTGGGAAAACAGGCTTTAATTAAAGGTACCTGGGCTGGGTAAATAGCTGCTCTTGAGAGCTTAGTTAGAGACAGACAATGCCCCAGAGACCAAGATGGCACTGCGGAGACAGAAATCAAAGAAGAGTCAGCATATTGTCGTTAAATTTTGAAACATTTTAATCATGCAGGAAAACACAGATGTTGCCATTATTTCTGGCGTGAAGTTTTCTTTTTAAGAGCTAAAAATGAAGTTTTCTAGACAGCCACTTCTCCGCATTGTATTTCAGAAGTGATAGAGTAAGTTGAGTGGTTGGAAGTCAGATGTTCTTCCGTAGAACAGCAGTGTGGCTGAAATGTAGACATTTGAGGTGGGAAGTTGTGAGATGACAGGATTACCGGCCAGTACGGAGACAGACGCGGAGAAGTGGTGAATTGGACCATTTTATTTAAGGTTCTTCCTACTCTGCCGTGTTACTACGAACTCAGTGAGATCGAACTGTGCTGTGTCTCATCAGCCCCAAACTGCCAGGGACGCACTCCTAGTCAGTCACAGGCGTTGGCTCCACGTCGTGTGGGTCAGCTGGCCAGTGTTCCCAGAAGGGCCACGGCATTGTCCCGCACAGGCCTTGCCCTGGTGCTGGTGCTGAGTGATCTGGAGTGGATCAGGGAGACGGGCAGGGTCTGGTTGGGTCTGGTCAGGAAGTGGGCAGCCATTGGGTATCTTAGCATCTCTTTCTAGTTAGCAGGAAGTTGAAGTGGGGTTAGAGCGATCATTTAGCTGTCACTCATTCGTGAGAAAAGAGGATGTCCAGGCGTTTTACTGTAGAAACGTGGTTCGCCTGTGCTTTGTTCTAAGCCTTCTTCAGGGCTTGATGGGCGTATTGGGGCTGGTTGTCAGTAAGATCGGTCTTTCCTTCTCCGCTTGTCAGTGGGACTGATTTTCAGTTTTTCAACAACTTAATATTTAATTTTATACTGAATGTTGGTGCTTAGCGGAGGGTAGGTTTCAACAGAAGGACGGGATGGTAAGTAGAGACTGAGGGTTTCTGAAGTATCTGGGAATGAAGTCACTGTTGTCTTTACATTGTAATAGTAGTAGTTCATTGGTAACATCTCAAGCAAAGCCAAGAAAAGAGAAAAAGACAAATCGTAATGACTTTGTAGTATGCTACAATTTGGCAGGCTATAGAAGTAGATAAAACTGTGATGTCATTAAAATAGTCTTGTAATTCAAGTGTGCTTTTATACTCCTCAAAAATGTTATCCCGTTATCCCGTTACTGATCCAACGTGGTGGTGCCAGTCATGATGCCAAAAATACACTCCAAAGCATGGAAAACGTAGAGAATCAAGGTCGGGAACTTGAGGGCTGTCAGAAATGAAGAGGCCACGTGTGTGGGAAAGCAAGGACCAGAGTCAGGTCTTGGTCCCGTCCAGGCCTTACTGCCTTCTCTGTGAACTTAGTCATTTCACCTAGCTGGGGCTCAGGTTCTTCTTCTGTAACAAGGAGGGAGTTGAGTGAATAGTCTCTGTCATTAAATCCGTCTGAAGATAGAGTCTCTTCCTTTGAACATATGAATTGGCCATTTGGACTCAGTCATGAGTTTTATGGGGTAATTATTCAGCTCTTGAAGACAGGAATATTGGAAGCTTTGGAAGCCGCTCCAGCAGGAAGCTCTTCCTGGTCTGTGTAGCTCCCTTCCTCTGAGGGAGGGGGAGGCCTCAGTGAACTGTCTTCCCAGTTCATCCCCTTCGCGGCTTCCTGAAAGGGAGTGACTGAGGTGTTTCCTCCCCAGAAAGTAACACACGGTGAAAGCACCAGGCCGGGCCTCTTTACTCAGGGATTTACAGCTTCGAAGTAAAGTGTGACAATCTTTTTCTTTCTGCAACTTTGAATTCTGTGAATGCAAAATAGCATAATATAAATCTTTAAGCATTGTGTTACGTAAGCACTTTGAAATAATGCAGAAATCAAAGAGTTAAAGGAATTGATCAGAAGCTGCATGATTTCAGACCAAGTGGCTTGAAACCATGGTCTATCCACTCCAGCAGGCAGTAGGACCCCTTATGTTGTAGGCAGGCGGTTCTGATGGACATTACTGTTTCTGCTCGTATGAGGTAGTTCTAACCTTCTTTGTACAGCCTTCAAAGACCTCGGCCAAGTGTTCCTTAAGAGGCACGTTAATGCTGATGCGAGTGATGGTGCCCCACCAGTAGCTTTGTAATGGGTGTGCTCACCCAGGAGGAAGGAACTGAACAATGCCTGGGTTGCTTCGGGCTCCTCACTGAGGAGAAGAAACACAAAACAGAGTTAACACAGGCTTCACAGCAAAGTGATGCTGAGCATGGACTCAGCGAGCTGCATGGCACTGACTTTCTGGCTCAGTAGGCTTAGACAAGTCACTGTAACCTTTCCTGGCCTCAATTTCCCTGTCTATATAGCAGGATGAATTTAGTGCCTCCCTCAGGGTATGTGGCACATAATATGCAGAACAGAAACACTCACTGCTGGGCACATCCCCAGAGATTCTGATTCGTTCCCTTTCAGCACCTTTGTATTTCCCTAACTCTCCAGTGCTGCTCTTGCTGCTGGCTTTGAAGATCTCTGCAAGTCATTTGTTACATTTGTTTCTCCCCATGTACTGGAGCTTTCCTCTTTGCTGCCCAGCGCAGCACTGATCAGACCCAAAGCTCAGCTTCTTCTCAGTCTCATTTTCCTACCTTTCCTGTAACTCACTGTGTGCTGCCGTGGCTCGCAGGAGACTAGGACTCACTGCAGAGGTTCTGGTAACGTCCCCTTTCCCTGTTCCCTACACACTGCTATGAACATTCTTATAAAACATGTTCTAAAGCAGATGTCTTTCATGCTCCCTGTCTCCATTTTCACGTCATCTTCTGCAGATGTTTTTAGCTTAGGGTTATTTGAGAGTCAGAAAATCATCCTGTTAAAAATCAAACCCAGTTGTTATCTGTTATCTCAGTCCAGAGATAATAGAATGTGTAAGGGCTTCCCACTGAAGTCAGCCAGATTCAAGTTCAAATCCTGGTCTCACCCTTTAGTAACTGTAACCTGGGGCAGCTGTAACAGTATTATTAATTGATTTATTGTTACTTATTGCCGATGAAAACATTGATAAGAGGTAGGATGTGTTTAAGGTTGATTATCTTCTAGGAAGTGCATTTTGTGTGCATTTCTCGTTTATTCTTCATAGTGACTTGTGAGGGTTTTTTTTTTTAACTGATGGACACTTGCCCAAGATCACACATGCAGTAAGCGCGGAAGCTGGGGTGAAGACATGGTCAGCCTGACCTGCAGCTGCTGCTTTGGAAACTGACCACCTCATTTGGGAGGAATGATCCTCTCCTAGGGCCCAGGAGAGAGGGGTGGTGGGAGGAGTGATGCTCACCATTAGGAAGACACCCTGTGGCTGCACAGTGAGTGCCGTTCACCCTGTTTCTCTCCATGGCAGGCACCTTTGGCGTGTGCTTTTCCGAACAGTGCTGAGGGCCAGAGGGGGCATCGCTGCCCTCCCCGGACCATCCTTACGGAATGGGCCTTGGCACTGCCCCTGTGGACTTCCAGGTCTTTGTGGCACCATCGCCACCTACTGGCTAGCCCACCTCACCTGGGCCTGCTTATCCTGTCTTCTGGATGTCTCTCGTCTTGGCCTTCCCTTCCTCCTTTCCATTCTCTAAATATGGAATATTCGCCTTATTTAAAAATACATTTTTGAGAGATGAAGAAACTGATGAGAAAATGAGTCGGATATTTTCCCAAGAAAATGGGATTGTACAATAGCATATTGGGATCCAGTTTGTTGAGATTAGTGTTGTTTTAAATGGACGGCTTGGAATCTATAGGTCACTTCTGTGCAGCTGTGAGACTCAAAGTATGAAAAAATGACATTTCTGCCCTTGTGTAGCGTACTCTGCCAGGATGTCTTTTCTAAGTGTTGGTGTATGAGCTTTGTGGCCACAGAGGCTTCCTAGGCACTTCGTAAATGCCTTTGGATGCCACATGATGTCACTGTCTCTTGATTCGAGACCTCATTTTTACATTTGCCTCAAGGCCAGGAAAATAGGAATTTGTCAGGTGAAACCAATGCCTTTGGGAGAAATTCTTGTCTCAAATCATTCTCTTGCCTATCTGGGAACTCAGGGTGCAGAGAGAAACTGCTTTGGATCGAAGAAGAGCCTGCCCCCTTTCAGGCTGGCTTAGGGCTGCGGTTTGCCAGCCTTAAGCTATGGTTTCTCAAGGACTTGCCAGAGGCTCCTAGGACCTCTTTGAGGCAGCCCTAGAAATAGATTCCCTGAAGGAACACCTTGGAATACTTTGAACTTTCCCTGAGTTCTTGCAGCAGTTCGGAAGTTTAATTCTTTAGCATTTACTGATTATAGTACACCTGTAAACCGAATATATTGCCATGTAATGAATGACTGTTTTTAAAAATATTCAAGTATTAGTGCTTCTAGGTACGATTTGATTTTTAATATTTAGGTAAACGTGAAAATTAGCATAATCTCTAAAATGATTTTTCAGTCTTACAGGGTTAGGTTTTCAGTTTTGTGTTTGATGTAGAAATGTGCCTGTGTCCTGCCAACAATACATGTTGTGGAAACTCAGCTGCCGTGAATATTTGTTTTATTGGCCCAGTTGTGAAAATGTTCAGTTGGAATGGTTATTTCCTTCTGGAAAGCAAGCAACACAAACCCCTGGGTTAAGTCATAGAGCTGGGCCCAGAATGAACCTCTGAAGGAGGTGGAAGCACAGACTCAGAATCTGCCTGTAAGGATGGGGTTTCCTTACCCTTTGGATTAGTTTAATAATGGCTTCCATTTGTTGATTAGTAAGGAACAGTGTGCAGAACAGAAATTAAATGTGGAATTCTCAGATGGCGTTTGCAGGCATGCTGTTAATGTTTGTCTAAAATGCAGTTCTCTGTTTCTGTTCAACTGCTTAAAATCGTTCAGGGACTTCTTCACCAAAGCACAGCATAAAAGACCCTGTCTGCTTTCTTGCTGTGCCCCTGACCCTAACAGTAGAGCTCCATGTTGCACTTTGATAGTGTGATGAGCCATTTTATACTTTCCAGAAGTCCCCTCTCTCCCCGGGACTGGGGGTTGAACCCCGGGCCTTTGCACTGAGCCCCGTCCCCAGCCCTTATTTCTCATTTCGAGACAGTGGCGCCAAGTCACTAAAGTGTCTGGGCTGGTCCTGACGCTGCAGCCCTCCCGCCTGGACCTCAGGTGTGCCACCCCATGCGGCTCAGGAAGGTTCTTGCTGGTAGCACGAACGGCGTCATTGGTGAGAAGGTGGGGCCATTCGGCCGAACTTGTGTTTTGGAGGAAACCGAGGCCTAGAGAAACAGTTTTGTGTACAGGGTTACTCAGGCCTCTACGTAAGGTGTGTAGTAGCGTTGGAAACATGGTTTAGCCAATAATAGCTTCTCTGTGTTGAGTACGCCTGTATTCTCCAGGGATTATACGGAGTACTTACACATGCATACATTTCAATCAGTTCTTACGCCGTTCATTGTAAAAGGCAGAGGACTGAGGTTGAGGGAAGTTAATCTTTGTCTAAGGTCTCAAGCCAGTCTTATTCCTGCTTCACTGAGCCTTCACTGGTTTTCTTTCATTGACTTGATAACTTTAAAAGTTTGTTCTTTATGGGTCAGTGTCTTGGCCAGTAGGGTGAATGTGTTCGTTTCTAGAGGAGCTGTTTCATGTAGTAATGATAGCCGTTCCATGTACTGTCACTTCTGAACATGCCTACCCACCTTTACTCTTGGGGTTCTGCATTACCTAATGCTCAGCAAGCATCCCCCCCTACAGTACCCCTGGGGCATTGCACCAGGTTGCAGTGGGATGCATGTAGCTCAGGGGCTCCCCTGCTCTGCTGCTCCATTTAAGTAACATTTATCTAACGAGTCCGAGGGATCTGAACAATGTGGAGATAAGCCAGATATAGCCTTTCTTTTACATATTAAGATTTAAGATTTAAGTCTTAAATTTAAGATTTATATACATGTTTCTGAAATACAAGGTGGTAATCAGTGAATATATGGAAAAAGGCAAAGAAAATTCTGTCATTGCCAGAGGCCAAAGTAGTGGAATTTCAGTGGCACCTGAGGAACAGACAGCTTCGTGGAGACCAGCCATTTGCCTGGGTCCCCGGGTGAGTGAGGTCTGGCAGTGTGGGACCTGGGTGGAGCAGGGGCTCAGCGTCCTGCTTCAGGGCAGTGCTGGCACAGGTACACTGCTGGAGGAAGGTGGGGCAGAGTGTGGGCGGGAGCTCTGCCGGGTACTTCCATTCCTCAGAGCTCAGGCGCCCAGTGGGAGGTAAGGGGACGTAACCCTTAGCGTTGTGTTGTCCCCTGGCTTGGCACAGGCATGAAGGTTGGCAGAGGGAAGGAGCCGGGCAGGGCCGTTGAGATGGTGGTTGCTGTGCTACCAGGTTTCAAGGTGGAAAGTCACTGAGAAGTGGCCGCAGCCCATGCCCAGATCCTGTGCCACTGCTGTGAGCACACAGAGCTGCTCCAGCTGGTTCCCTCCCTTGTTCCCGAGCGCCCTTTGCCCAGACTCCAGTGCACTGCTCTGCTGCAGCAGGAGCTGCTCGGATCCCGCTGCCCAGGCCCCAGGCAGCACTGAGGTCTGCACAGCGGGCTCAGGTTGTGGGCTTCCAGGCCCCTCCCCAGTCCCAGTGTTGAGGATAAAGCCAGCAAAAAGAGCAGGGAAAGTGTTGCTCCTGCATTCCCAGCAGCGCCCTCCCTGCCTCAGTGTCCGTCGTCCTAGCAGGAGATGGGACGGGCCCATCTTAACCCACAGTCCTGTGGAGAGACTTCCAAGAAAGCAAATCTGTGGAGAAGTCCAGAGAATGCTGGTGCATCGTCCTGACGTAGGGCTCCACTGACTGGAGTGCTGCAGTGGCCACCCCTTGCCTGCCCTCCACCAGGCACATCTGTCCCGTGGGATGCTGACCTTGGGGGCACTCTGCCATTGGAGTGTTGTCTTGGAGCTGTTGGTTCCTGTTATGGAAGCCTGGAGCCTCCTTTGTCTACTGATTGACTAGAATGAAGCGGCTGTGGACTCCGGACAGCCCCGACTGCCCACGGGTGTGGAAGGGGCCTTTGAGACCCCAGGCTGGGCAGCGTGCGCCGGACAGCCTGCGGAGCAGGCCGGCTGCGGTGGGGCCGCTGACCCGCCCACGTGCAAGGCCTGGCGCTCTCTGGGCTAAGGCTGCAGCCTTCTCAGGGAGCAGTGCAGAAAGCGTCTGAGGAAGGTTTGGGGAGATCTGGCATCTGTTCCTGGCCATTTGGTGACTTTGCACCTGAGGTATGCAGTGATGTTCCAGGTACTTAAACAAGTGATGCAACAGTTCTTAGTTGACTTCTTTCACTTTTTATTCTTTATCTTCACATTAATTTTCAAAAGATGTTGCTATAGAAAGGGTACGCGCTGCAGTGTGGTGGATAGACGTTTCAGTTTCAGCTTTACACTGCTGCCAGTGTAAATGGGGGTCCATTATTTAAATGCTGTGTACCAGTTTGGTTGTGACAATTCTAGTTCCTTTATTCGTAGGATTGCTGCTGGGGTCCCACGTGCTTCTGTACCCACATACACCATATCTAAGGCACTGGGTAACTATGGATGGCTGCTACTCTGTACAGTTTCCGATCACCTAAAATGAAAGCAGGAGTTTGGGGTTCCAAGTGGCAGGGGTGTTTCCACACATCCTGAAGGGGCCGTGGGCACCCCTGGACTCTGCCACACCTGAGCAGACACTGGACAGAGTAGCAGCCTGCGTTGGGATACAGACTGCGGTGGAGTCCAGCTGCAGTGCTGTGCAGGTGCGATCCGCTCCCGTGTGGCTCCCACCCCGCTCTCTTCTGTTCTCTGCTTGCTCCTCCATCCTTGGGTGTGAGACTAGCCAGAGAGCTGCTCAGGACTTTATAGAAGGTCCAGCATCACATCCTCTGCCGAAGCCAGGTCTGTGTCTGGTTTTCCGTTTGGAAATAGAAGTTACCATAGCAGGCAGGGAAACATCAAGTGGCATGTGAATGCCAGGTTTGTTTTGCAGGCAGGGAAATGGGGCTGGAGTTGGCACCAAGAGATGAGCCTCAGGGTCCATGGTGATCAGATGTGGGTGCCAGCCCCTGTCTGCAGTTGGCCACTCAGCCAGTCCTGTTCCTCTGCCTGGCCCAGCTGGGGCTTTTCTACTCTCGTGAGGCGGGCTCGTATTCATGGGGCACGCACTGTGTGTGGCGTTCCACCCTAGATAGCTGCAGGGTCTCGGGAGGAAGGACACAGGCGCCCCTCTGAGAGGACACTGAAGTCACAGGATGGAGAACTCCAGACTGACGGGGAGGAACCCGGACAGTCCTGGCGGCTAAGTGACTGTTCCAGCAGGCTGTGCCTCTCTGCACCCCACGTTGCCCGCCTCCCCCATCCCTCCTCTCTTCCTCTCTCTTGCCTTCCTCTCTTCTCGCCCTGGGAAGAGAGCAGCAAAAGAAAAGCAGGGCTCACCCTGCCCCCAGAGGCTGGCACTCTGCACAAGCAGTCACAGACCAGGAGAAGCCACAGTGTGCCTGACTGGGGAGGTGCTGGCGGATCCTGGCTTCCAGCAGGGTGTGGGAGTCAGGCCTGCCTGAGAGGGGC